>VXAA01004821.1:6025-64666 GCA_013399115.1 Anseranas semipalmata
TTTAGTTTCCCCCCCCCCCCCCCAACTCTTTCTTAGTTATTGTTCATCTTACAGAAAAAGAAGATGATCATCTTGACTTTGCTTTCAAGCAACATGAAGTCTTGCTCTTTTACTAACATTTGGCCTTTTCTGAATGGAGTTCAGAGTTCAACAGAGGCCATTAATACAAGCCCAAAGACAGTCTGAAGTCTTGTCACACCTTCCTGTCTGCAGAATGTAAATTAATTTACAAATTTACAAAATTTATTTTCTACTCTGAGGTTAAAATTACTGTCTAAGGGACAAAAAAAAAAAAAAAAAAAAAAAAAAAAAAAAAAAAAAAAGAAATTAAGAAATTGAGACATAGATAATATCTTCAAGAGGAGAGAATATATATATATATATATATGTATAGTTATAATTTTATTATATTAAGTTGCCATAAAAATAACATTGAAGTACCATACCACATTTGGAAATAAGCATGAGAAAGCACACAAAAAAATATAGGGAATATTGGGAATAAAAACAATTTGATAAGCTAATTATAATTTTTGTAATGCTAGCATTTAGGATGTCCTCTGAGCTATTCCAGGCACTGTAAAAACACAGTAGAAGCAGTTCCTACTGAAATTGTAATAGATAGACAAATGATTGGAGAGGTTAGTGAGTGTTGAATAGTTACGCAGTTCAGGAAAGCCGAGTTTCATGAGTTTATGTGGATGCAGTGAGGATTCACAGCAGGCTGGAATATGCAACCTTTGCAATTGGAAGATTTTTGAGGTAGTAAAAATGCACGTATCTTCAGGGAACAAGGAAGGCATGTTTGTGTTTAAGATGGGGCCAGTTTGTAGTCAACCAGGGCATCCTTGTTGAATAATTAACTTCTCTAATGAGAAGAAAAACAAGCAGTTTCTATTTTTCATGTTAAAAACTGGGAGAGGAACCTTTGCTATGCTCTGGTTTTGCAGAGCCATGTACACAGAGACACAAGGATTGCACTGTGTTTTCCTACTCTCTACTCAGAATTTATGAAGTTTTTTGAAATCAGACATGAACAGTTTTCATCAATAAATAATTCCAATAAATCAATAATCTCATAGTTGATACAGATTTTCCTGGTAGCCTGAAGATTATGCTCAGTATTGACAGGGTGACAGATGGATAGTTATATATTTATAGCGAAACAGAACATATACAGCTTCTCCCCTTCTTTTATTACTATGATTCAATATTATGTCTGTCCTAGTTTTATAAATTTTTTATTTTTAATATTTCTTCTCCACTCTTATATCCCAAAGTAACGTACCATAGGTCTTGACTAGTGCCTGATCAGAACCAATTCTATGCTTCAGAATTGTTGCCGTGGTATAAAATTTCATCTTCATCATCAAAGTGCAATTATTCATATGAATTGTGCTTTTTTAAAAAGTTACTTATAGAATTACTTCACATATGCGTGATGCTAACTCGAGAGTTTTCTTCTAAAGTTACAAATCTGGAGGAATACCAGATTTTAAGTTATCAGAAAAGCCTGCATGACCAGAAAAGGATTAATGGTGTTGACTTTCTGGACATACATTAAATCTTCATAATGAGAGGGAAAACCTACAAATGGGAAATTCTAGTTTTGGAAAATGTAGCTGACAACAACACAACCCAATTCTTTTAAAATTTTTACACACTGTGATATGTATAGGGTATATATGTACATCCCACCTGCTCCTTGAGATGAAAACAAATTACCTTGTCAAAAATGGGAAGAAACTATCTGCATCAGTGATTCTGTATACCCAAACTAGGTATGGTTTGTCCAGAAAAGCAGGGTTTTTTTAGTCTGGGCCTGTTGTTTCTGGGAACTGTGCCAGCATCTCTATATCATATTTTGCTTATCATCCTGATATAATGGCTTGGTAGTTTCTGATCTTTTTCACAATGTAGGTATACCAAAACAATTCTGTAAGCAGAGTCAAATGGTCCTTTGCTTAAATCTTCAGATGGTATTTAGGCATGAATCTCTATTTTGAAATACCAATGAGGAAAATAACCTTAACAGCTTTGTGCCATGGTTCCTGAACTTACCTTTCAATCCAGATGCCTGTTTATGTTCTTACATTACAGGTCACTAATTATATGAGACAAGGGGCTGTATTTTAAAAAGTCAGTTTATCAGATAAATTGTAAAAAGGGATAAATACTCTCCCTAAGACAACACTCATCAGGGAGGCAACTGGTTTAAAACAAACAGGCAAAACTCTTCCAGCAAATAGAATATTCCCCAATAGTCCACTATTTTTTTCTGCCCACAACATTTTCATCAAAGAGTAAGATACTCCAATTCTGAAAAGCCCCTATGAGTGAAGACTAGTAACATTTTCAGTAGAAATAGTTTGTATACGTCTCTGAAAATTCAGGAAAAAAGGGGATAGAAAGAGGGAACGCATTTCTTTGTGAATTGTTTCAGTATTAAATCAGTCTTTCAGGATTTTTTTATTCCCTTTAATAGTTCTCTTATTACTGAATTATAAGGCTATAATTTGTATCAAGACATTGGACTCATAGCATTAAAGAAAAAGCATATCACCTTATCATGTGAAAGAACAGACTGTTCAAATTTTCTGTTAAAGTAAGACCATACTGCATTTATAATCCTCTTATTCTCTTTTATTGAACTCAGAGTAACCAAAGGACAGTTAATGTCCAGAAAATAGACATGTCCATACTACTATGCAAAAGAACATATGTGTATGTCTTTTGTGAGAAGATTACCTATTTTTCAGCACAAATACTTTAACTTCCATTCACTGTTTTCACATTGCATCATTTTTGTTCTCCTATGCTGAGCTGTCTTTGGAAACAAGTAACTTTTGACAGGGAGTGACAATATCCTAAGTCTGGACATACATGCAATTACAATCACAATCAACAGTGCTTTAACTGGTGGCGACCCATAGTACTTGAAGTTCTTCAGTAGCCAGCTTTCATCACAAATTGCATATAGAGCAACGTTTGTGACTAGGACCTATATAGCTACATATCTTTTCTTACACAACGCATTGAAGAAACATGGGAAATTAAGGAAATTGTTCACATTTAGGAACTGACAACAGTTTCCAACAGTTCCTCTGATCTGTTTTGGATGAAGATAGGCCTGCAGCAGAGGCCCAGGGCAACCCAGCACCATCCATCTCTATGGTTACCTGCTGATGTCCTTCACTTGGCAGGCAGAGAGAGACTTAGCAGTTCTCCCCAGCACAGCCCTGTAATCAGCTACAATGCAAAGCCTTGCATGGGACCCATGCTCAAACCAAATCTACACCACAACAAAGCTCAAAGTCACATACTGACCACTCTTGCCAATGGGAATCTTGATTCCCCTGACCATACTGTATAAAGACCTCAACTTTCTTTACAAACAGTAAAAGTCAAACTCTAATGCACACAGAAAATAAACTGGAAAACCCTACCCAAGACCTTAGAAGACACAGGACTAAAATGATGAATTCAGAAATCAGTTTGAAATCTCGTGATTATCACTCTGATCAAAAGACAAAATTGACTTTTAAATACTTAGCACAGAACCAGGTCTTTGAACTGAGTCAGTAAAAAATACTCTTTCAACCTAATCCCATGGCAAATCTTGAACAGTTAGAAAGACCAAAAGACCATATGGACCATAAGTACCCTTATACCTGAGAGGCAGATGTATTGTCCTGCTAGTTAGCAGTGCATTGAAATTGTTATTCTACTTCCTGAATAAAATAAAAAACAAATGATAACCTTTATGCCTAAAACAAGAACTCTGTTACAGACTTTAAAGATCTCACATTGGAGCCCAGTCCTGTACTGCACCAGGTCACTTAAACTTTGTAGAGTGGGAAATTTCACATCTGTTCCTCTTCTATGCGTTTATTTTTGGCTAGCTTGAATGTAGCAGTCGCTTGCATGCCACCCCATGTCTGATCTGCTCTGACTTCCATTCCTAGATGTAACTTGGTATATGAAATTCCTCTTTGGGACCTCAGCACCCCCAAACTTTAACCAACACTTTGCATCTTTTCATCCTTTTTTGATCTCAGTCTCATTAGCTACAAATCTAAGTCACAACTACATTGTAAGTTAAATTTGTGGCATTTTATTTTTTTTTTACATAGAAACTATAATTGATCATACTTTCAGATGATAAGGATGAATTTTTCAGATAGATCTGTGAAGGCTCTGAGATAAATTTGCAAATTTCCCACTTTGAAATGATAACTTTAATACTGGCTTCACATGATTCTCATTCATAAGAGAAGCATTAATATTTGTTTCCAGTAAGTTAACAATGTGTAACAGAAACAATTCAGAAATCTATTGTCAACAGATTCAAGTAGTCTAGTTACTTTAACTATAATGCTAACTTTTTGCAACAGTTATAGCCACCTGAGGCTAATTTGTACTGCAAAAACAATGCTTGAATGCAGAGGTTTTGTGTATTACATACACGTGTAGGCTCACCTGAAGAAAAATATTGCTAGGAATAAAATTAGGGAAATTTGAGAAGAAATGGTGGCCAAATTAATATTTTAGAATGCATTAAGAGAGCTTCCCCAATATTCTGAAGACCTAAACTGAGAAGTTATTTAACCATATAACCTAGACAATATACAACTCAGACAATGAGCACTTTCCCTTTAATACATCATCCAGTAAACAGCTATACTGCATGGTTCATATCTCCTGTGTTGTTCAAGGTCTGCTCTTGCAAAAGGCAGTCTATTCAAAAAATACAGTATGTTGTCTTAAATGATTTCTATTCCCTCCTTCCCTGGAGAACATGTCATTAAAGATTTATAAAAGGCTACGAAAAAATGATGCTGAAGTGACAATACGTGTCATGAAAGGGAGTGCCTTCAAAGTCCAGTAAGTGAAACAAATATTAACTCTAATGTACAGGCTTTTCTTCAGAGCACATCTTTAGCATTAGTCAAAAAAATCCAAGTAATGCATTAATTTCACACAAATAATTGAAGCGAATAAAAAAAATAAAAGCATACATACAATCAAATAGTGTAGAGACTAAAGGTTTATTAAACTAGTTTTTTATTAAGGCAGGACTACATTTTATAGAAACTTTCTGTCTCATGTCTGCAAAAAACATCTTTATCATAGGACTACAAATCTGAAGAGAGAGTACTTGACTATACTGTCCTACCAGTTGAATAGGGACTAAATCATGTCATCTCAGAGAATCTTAATTTGTTCTACCCCTTCCTTATTACTTAGAATGACATATGGGATTTCATCTTCCTCTCTGGCCCTGCATTTTTCCACACACTTGTGTGCAAGAGGTGGTCATGGTGATTTCTTCCTCCTCTTTAGCTAAGTCCTAGTCTGGGATACTTATGTATCCCACATAAGGGACAAATAGAGCACAAAATGCTTCTTTATGTGGTTGCAGCAAACTACACTTCCACCATTTTACCTTCATGTGATTGCAATGATATCTAACAGTGCTGTTTTGGATACAGTTTGAGTACAGTTTGGGTTTTAAGAAACAGCAATCCATTGGTCACATAGCCCTCAGATTCCAAGTGACAACTGAATGGCTGTCAGAGAGACAAAACTGTAGCTACAGCTTACTTAGACCTGGACCACTGTGTTAACTCTAACAGGTTGTTAAAATGCAGAATCATATCTGAGATCAGATCCAACCCTGCTAGCTACCATAGAAGTTTTAAGCAAGGAAGTAAGACAAAATTCTGCTGTCAGTTACATTCAGTAAATGTGCGGACATTCAATATGTAAAGAATTTGGATTTGAATATGGTTTTATCACTTACAGCTTCCCCAAAACTACCTCATCTTTTTAGAGAACAGATGCTCAGCCCCTGCTGATACATGGCTGAAACATATGGCTGTGGATCTTCAAGTTAGGAAAGATATAAATAAAATATGCATGACTTGAAATAATATCATACACTATAGGTATATCTGTCTTACCAAAAGTCCAAATTAAGATAGCTAAATATTTATTAAGAAAATGAGAATATTGCAATATTGTTGTGACACAGGGAAAGAAAGGAGATAGTTCAGTATTAGGCAGCATTTCATACAAACCTTTTCTGCCTGCAACCTGTCTGATCCTAAAAAGACCTCAAAAAAAAAAAATGTAAAATCTTGGATAGCAGTACATGTTTCTGAAGAACTGTCAGCAGGGAACATGCAAAATAAACAACAACAACAACAAAACGCAAACAAAAAAACAGCTGTCCTATAAAAGTGTTTGTGAATTGCTTCATCAAAATAGTAATTTAGCCTATAAACAAGAAATGAAAAAATATCTTTTTAGATCCCAATGTATACTAAGAAATAAAGTAAAAGCTATGATTTTTTCACTAAGGTAGATGTTAATGCAAATAGTCAGTTGAATAATGCACTCAGATGTCACGGTCAATTCAAATCCTTTTATTAGAAGTAGCTCTGCAGCTGGCTATATCATCTATTGGTTAAGCTAACAGCAAAACTCTGCAAGTTTCCTTCAGCATCTTAGTGTATAAAATAAAAAATCTATGATACTATAATTTTTTCAAATCATGGGATCATGTTTTTTTGTTGTTGTTGTTGTTCTTGTTTTTAATCAATGAAGGAATCGATGAAGATATCTGCCAAGAAATCAGCATAACTATGTTCCATACAGTGAATAACTAACATAGACCTTTCCTTGAAAGAATGTGCTAAGACCTCAATGTATTTTTTGCACTACAAAAAAAAAAAAAAAAAAAAAAAGCTTTGTATTATTTTCAATTTTTGTAGCTAGATGTAAGTATAACATACAATAGATTACTTCAGGCCATAAAGATCTTGAAAAACTGACTGCTGTTTTCTTTTCGTCTTTGCATGCTTCAGTTCGATTTGATTTTAACGAAGGGACCAAGTCTCTGCTCTGATTTTCAGTGCGACCAAGATGGGAAATAAAGAGCATACTGTTCTGGGAAAACAGGCTTGATGTAACTGCATCAGCAATTACAAGCAATCGGAGGACAATAGAATATTGGTTGTAGTTAGGTGGAAGTTCTTGCTTGCTATAAAATGAGGCAGTGTCACATTAATCTACTGCTTTTGTTATTATGTTAAACCAATATAAATTCAGTCTAATGGTATCCTAAATACACCACAGCACACACATTTAGTGCTTAGAAAGAATATTTATTACTCCACAAATATGACTGCTGCCTCATAACATCTCTCACATTTACAAACAGGGGTCAAATGGTCCACACACTTTTTCCACTGTAGGAAGGAAGCTATACATCTTTCCATATTCATGAAAAGAGAGACTAGGAACTTATAATGCTTATATTCTCTCAGTTATTATGAGTAGTAATGAAATATAACTAAATATACTAATATTGTTTAGCATAACTTAATAACTAATAAAATATAAATAATATAACAAAGCAATACAGCGAAAGCATCATAGCAAAAGTAAATATCTTTCAAGGGGAAGAAAAGAATACTAGATTAGAAAGCTGCATTCTTTCTCTTGAAGGCTAACTTAATGAAACAGTTTAAGAATATCTTATTCTTCCATCTTTGATTGTCCCTGAACGTGGGTCAGTGTTAAACAGAATATAACTCTCAATTTCTTACTGCATGTTCAGTTTCATGATCTAAAAAATCCTTAAATGAAGACTCATGAGTTAGTTTTGCGTATCCTCAAGGATTTGTCAGGACTCTCTCTCTTACCTAGCCATAGTGGATACTTAAGTGACTTGTTCTTGACCACAGCACGCTTGACTTATTTTTTAAAATCCAATCCAGAAATCAGTCTTCAAGAAAGTGTCATCATATTCCATTAAAAAATGTCTAACATATTTTGCAAATGTAGAAGCCAATTCTACAATGCAATGTGAGGAGGTAAGTCTCTGTGGCAGATGTGATGTTCAAATTAAGCATGCGGTGCTCATGAAGATACAGGCTCAAGAAGACTGCAGATTGCATCCTGATTTATAGCTGTATATCCTTTTTTTGATTATGGTTGAATGAATCTCATGACACTATTTCAGTAATGGCGAACATTAACAGAATGGTTCACAGGAAGTTCTTAAATTCCAGTTTCCATGGGATGAAAAAAAGTTTTGAAAACCCAGAATTTCCTGTGGAGTTGGAATTATATTTTGATCACAAAGACAGAGAGCAAATTTAAAGATTTTTTTTTTTTTTTTGCTCTGTTATGGGCCTACAACATGCTGATTGTACATTACTTTGCTAAATACATTACTTAGTAAAGAACCAGCAGAACTATTTCAGTTAGTCTCCCTGGCCTTCTTCTCATGATGTCCAAACACATGTCAGCATTTAAAGAACCTATCTAATTTAAACAAAGCTCTCTGGAGCAACATGGTATAGTTTTCAGGGTCCTCTCTACCATACCTGAAGCATTCATCTTCAATCAAATCCTCATGAACCAGACCAAACTAACCAGACCAAAAAAGTATATGAAAGTATAGAGAAGCCAAAGACATATTTACTCTCTTTTACAAGAACTTCTATGACAAGAGTGCCTGTGTGAAGTTCTTAGCTTCAATGTAAGTGCATTTAAATAAATAACAAAACATATCACAAAGTTCTTATAATTCAATTTACAGTGGAAGTTGAGACAGATCAACCTTAGTCTAGGTGTCATCAATATGGAATAGAGATGCAAACTGGGAAATCAGATCCTCATCCAGTGTATGCAGGTGAAGCTGCAGTCATTATCCTACAAGTAACATAGGTTTTTTAAAATTCATCCGAAAATATTGACCTAAAAATCTGTCTCTAGAAGTTTTCTCAATGACAATTTAAGATGATGTTTAAATGGTTATTATTTTGGACTCCTTTTTTTTGCACCACAGTATATAAGCATTCATCACCATTAAAAAACAAACAAACAAACAAACAAAAAGAGTTTTCATTGGTTTTTCTAATTTTTTAATACAGTCACTTTTCAGAGCAATTCATCAATGACTATCTGTCAAACTTTTCATTTCAGATCAAAATCAAAAGCCAACAACTACAAAAGGTACCATAAAATAAATATGTCCAAGACAACTTTACAAGCCAGCTCCTCTCTGACAGAGAATGTTATCTAAATCTGATTTTTTATTCTCATCTTTTTTCTTCCCTACACAAGCTTCAGCCATGAGGGTGCTTGTGTGGGTTTCTTAAGCTCTATTAGTAAGTGATATATTTAAATTAAAAAATGCATCCATAGCACAAAGTGTTGTAGAAAAAGCCCTACAACTTAGTGCTACTTAGCTACTTAGTGCTATGAGAGGTATCTACCATTATCCCACTACATTCCTGTCACAAGATTCTTGTCAGCATGTTCAAAGTGAAAGAGCAGCTTATTGTAAAACTTTGGAGTGAAATTGGTATGAAGCTTATCAGACAGGGGGTAAAGAAAGTCATTATTTGAAAAGAATGACATCCTTATTACAGGGATGGAGGCAAGAGGGTTAGAACTCACATGCACACTTCAGTGAGTCAGCACAGCAAAATAATAATAAAAAAAAGTGTTACTGGAGCATTTAAACTATTGCATACTAAGGGTCACTGTATTTTATTTACAGTGATAATATTGCAGGATTCCTGGGTATAGCTTGTAACTGCAGTTGAAAGGGATTTTTTTACTATTCATTTATGTGAAAAAAAATGTTGCTGTTAAAAAATTAAGTTGGGAATAATTTACGACAGTAAGGAACTGCTAATTTTTAAAAATCATTTATATCTTCTCTCTCTGTTTTGCAGTATTGTTCATTTGCCTATATACTAATCAGACAGAACTGAATTGTCAATAGCAACAGAAGATTTTCTGATGCTGATGGGTGGCCTATTGTATTGAGTTTACGTAGCAAGGGTTTGGTAGCTGGGGGGGGGAGGAGGGGAGGGAACTGCAGGGGTGGCCTCTTTGAGAAGAGCCCAGCAGCTGCCCTATGTTAGATAAGAGCCAGCTCCAGCCGGCTCCAAAATGGACCCACCGCTGGCCAGGCCTGAGACAGTAAGTGACACTGATTGCACCTCTGTGAGAGCAGACTGCAGAAAGGAAAAATTGCTGTGCCACAGCAGCTGGGAGAGAGGAGTGAGAAACAGTCCTGGAGGCACCCAGGTCAGTGCAGAAGGAGGGCAGGAGGGGCTCCTGCGGCCCATGGAGAGGCCCATGGTGGAGCAGGCCATCCCCCTGCAGCCCATGGGGACCCCACGGATCAGATCTCCACGCTGCAGCCATGGAGGAGCCCCCATGGAGCAGGTGGATGTGGCCTGAAGGAGGCTGCGGCCCATGGGAGCCCCCACAGGAGCAGGCCCTGGGCTGGAGCTGCAGCCCATGGAGAGGAGCCCAGGCAGGAGCAGGTGATCTGGTGGGAGCTGCTGCCCCTGGGGGAGCCATGTTGGAGCAGTTTGGTCCTGAGAGATGGGCCCCGTGGTACGGACCCATATGGGAACAGCTCTTGAACTGCTCTGTGGGAAGCCCACGCAGGATCAGTTCAGGAAGGACGGCATCCCGTGGGAGGGACCCCACATTGGAGCAGGGGAAGAGAGTGACTATGAAGAAGTGGCGGAGACAAAATGTTACAGACTGACTGCAGCCCCCATTCCCCGTTCCCTTGCGCCACTCAGGGGGAGGAGGTAGAAGAAGGTGGATGGGGGAAGGTGTTTTAGTGTGCTTTTAGTTTCTCATTGCTTTAGTCCGCTAGTGATTAGGTAATAAATTATATTAATCTCCCTATGCTGAGTCTGTTTTGCCCATGACGGTAATTGGTGGGTGATTTCCCTTTCTTTATCTCAACCCTTGAGCCCTTTCCATCATATTTTCTCCCTCTTTCCCTTTGAAGAGGGGGAGTGAGAGAGCGGTTGTGGTGGAGTTGCTGCCCAGCAGGGTAAAACCACCACACCTATATATTGTGAAGATGAAGGAGGCTTTGGGTCTGACTGCAGTAGGATCACCAAAGGATAGAATGGGCCAAGTAAGAAAAAAAAAAAGCCCCTTGCAGTTGCCAGAAATGGGAACTACTTTTTACGTATGTGGCTTGGGGGGAGCATTTGGCAAAATTACACTGGATCCAAGATAAAAAGTCATATACATTCCGTATGTTGAAGATATTGATCAGTGGAATGTTTTGTCTCTGAGGGAGAGAAATCTGGTATCAAGCAGACTGCCAGAATGACAAAGTCCTCTCTTAAAGAACAGGTATTTCAGAACACTGTATATAGATGAATATTTACATAAAGTGAGGAATTATCACAATCATTTAGACTAAGCACAGAAGTGTGAGCGTTAGACCTTTTCAAAGCCTTCCTCACCACCTTTTCCCCTACCCTGTAGTAGCACTGTCAGTAATGAAGTGATTTTAAGTATAGCAATGAACTCTGTTACCAATTATGAATTTTATAGAAGATTTCCTGAAATCATACAACATTCTCAAATATAGTAATATTCTGGAGCAAAATGCTGAAGCCTGTTGTTATTATTTACTACATATGAAAACAAAAGTAATGCTAGTTCAACATACTCCTTAAAAACATACTCCTGAAATTTTAGTTTAAATTTGCTTTTTAGAAAATTATTAAGAAAAACTCCTATTATCTAAAATAAATTGAAACTCTGATGAGGTCACAGCACATTCTGACATCTAGTATCACTTAACAAAACAAACAAAAAAATCCCACACCTTGTGAAGAAATATTTTATTAAGTTCTTATTCTTAACGTACAAAATGAGGATATTGAGCATGCTGCCTGCTGAGCAGCTTTTAACTCTTCAAGTAAGCAACATGATGCAAACATTTGAAAAGCTATTTAATTTTAGGGAGAAGGACAGCAAGCACAAAGGATCCATATGATCCATATTAATCTTATCAGTACATATTTTAGCAAAATGAGAATATATAAGTATACATACAGCAAAGGATTTCACTGGCAGAAGGACAGGTCTTAGATGAATTTAAACACTAACTTTCAAATGAATGGATTTTTCTTCAATCTATTTTTTAAAATCTTTGCTAGTAAGGGAGAAGAAAAAATCTTCCCTCATTTCATTGCGTTCCTCCCAAGACATCCCTTTTCTGGCCATTTAAATCTCCCTGTTCCAAGATAACTTTAAATGGGAGACAAGAGCAGAAGGAAAGTCTGTTTAATTAGCACTCTGAGCACAGTGCCATCTTTCCCCACACAGAGGCATACAGGAAGAGGCTCTCACATCTTCCAACACCCTCTCTCAATTGGCTTAGTAATTTCTGAAATGTTTGCCAGTCTCTCCAGTAGATGCTCTGAACAAATACGGCAGCACTCTGGGGGAGCATTCAATGTGAATGGGGCAAAAGAGTATGCAGAATAATTTCCAGCACTTTCCTCAGTAAAGCATTTTATTTTAGCTGTTTTCATCTGAAAACAGCAAGAGATCCTTCCTCCAGAAAAATATTCCTGTTGCATGAATTTTATTAGCATAGCTAGATAGCTCCAACTGGGTACTAAATGGTATGACTTACATTCACGTATATATTTTCTGCCATATGTCCAGGAGTTGGCTGTATCTTGGGAATATTGTAGTTCCGGCTGATTCAGCACAGTGAACAATCTACAGCCAAACATTCAGATATGTGTGCTTAAGGAAGGGAGTAAGGGTTCCATATCAGTCATTTTTATTTGTAAAGATGAAGAAAATCACCGGCTTATAAATGTCAGAATCAACTGAAGTTCCCTCTTGATTTCTCATTTTTACAGGATAATATTATAATATTACTAAATAATAGTATTTACATCACATCACATAATACAGAGAAATACATAATAGCTCCACAAAAAATTGTGGTTTTCTGTGTAGAAATAAAAACAAATTTGTAACTATTTTCCATACATTTAAGATTTAAATTGATTTCCCTAGCAAAATCATAAAAAAGAAAATACAGTATTTATCCCTCTACAGCATATTGCTTTCAATGATTTCCCATCATAAAAATACTTCCATAGGCTACAAATACCTGAAATTTTTCTTTTTATATATATATTTTTTTTTATAGAGAAAGTATAGAATTGCAAAACTTATCCTAAATACTTAAAAAATTGACCAGTGGCACAGAACATAAAGTAACAAAATCCTTAGACTGTCTATTGTGTTCAGCATCTGGTAAGTTAACATGTTTTTAGTGCTTTAGCTCTGACAGCACCAGAGGAGATATTTCTGAGAAAATAAAGATATAAAAGATGAATCATAAGTTTCTGCAAAATGATATCATATTAAAAGTGAGATTTAAGAACTATCAAAAGAAGCAGCTTTGGGTTCAGTACCTAACATTACCAGAAAAGTGAAATTCCCATGAAGCAGTGCTCCATCACCATGGCAACCTTGCAAGGTAGCACAAAAGAGTTCATCTTTATGCAACACAGTTTTATAAAATCTATCATCGCAAATGTGACAGCATGTATCATCTTTTGGGTCTGCTGTGACACCACAATGCATAGGAGTTATTAAATATAACTAATGCCTCATTTATTACCAAAGAAGTTACCTTTTAAATGCAAATGTTTAAAATTAAAAATGAAGGGTTTAATCAGTAAAACTCCCCAAACTTAAATTACCATAGGGAAAGCAACAATATCAGCTTTGCCCACATTGTATTTTAAATACATTTTAAAAATATTAATCCTAAGATCTATGCTTATTTTTGACAACTATGACATGACCTTTGGAAGTAAAAATAACAAAAGCATTATGACCATTGCCTTTTGAAATAAAACCCTATAATCTCAAAGCATAAAAGCTATACTAATAAGTGATCACAAAGGGGATTATGGTGCAGCCTAGAGAGTATATCTTTAACAAGTCTTAAGACACCCTTTTTACCACATAAATATAATTTATTAAACTTAAAATATGTTTGAGAACAAGGTTACCAGGCAAACTGCCTCAAGTGCTCCAGATTAATTTAATTCAAGTTATTTTCTACTGAATATCTAATTGTGAATGACTCTGCCTATTGATCTCTTGCTTGGATCAATAACTTTTTTTCCATCTCTGTGAACCACACAAGGAGAAAAGAAAAAAAAAAAAGAACTGTAATAGATTTTTCGTACAGAGGCTGATCTCTCTCTTTCTTTCTTTTTCCCCAAATGTCATTTCTTATTTTGAAAAAGCATACAAAACAAAATCTGCAGAGGAATTAAATGAAAGTATTCAAATTCTAACAAATCATAAACTTTCAAAATACTGTGTTGAGGTGCTTACTTTCCTAATGCTGCTGCTTCTCTTTTTTTTTTTCTTACAGCTTGTATAAGTCTAGAGAAAGGTATTTTCAATGACCTTTAGGATGTCAGAACATGCACAAAACTGACAGTGAATGTAAGCAAAGCCCACAAGTAACCTCATGAAATTGCACCGTAAAAAGAACATTTTCTCTTATATTAGGGTATGAGTGTAACACAGGCATGGACTCAGTAATAGAATTATACATCCTGATGTAACTTGGTTTCAAAGGTTTTGTTTCTGGGTTAGTGTGACTAGTAGGCATGTATCTTGAACAAATATCTTTGTAATGTCAGCAGTAGAATTTACATTCTTCAGAAATAAACTGTCCAAATAGAACTGAGGTTTTGATAATAGTTAGACTAGGAGAGGCACAGGTGTACTTCTATAATAAATATAGCATATAGTCTTAATAAGGACAGAAAGTCAAAATTATCTTAGGATCCATTTCCTCATCTAAGCACTTTTTGAATTCCAAGTGACTTCATTAGACAGAAAAAAAAAAGAAAAAAAGAAAAAAAGGAAAACAGAGAGAAATGCTATGTTGTGTTGTAAGCACAAATTAGCATTTTTCCAGCTTTGCTACACCCTTTCAAAGTACTCTGATGACTTAAAAAAAAAAGGGACTATTAAGACAGTTCAGCCAGCTTTCTGAGACTTATCCCAGCAGACTGGGACTGGCTCCCTGGAGTGGCTCTACCGCTTTACATTACGGTGACACAAAGAAGGGCCTCCCTGAACAAGCACTACTTCTGGATCCCTGGATCCCTGGATGCAGTAATGGTACATTCAAAGTCACATAATTTGTTGTCAGTATCTCTGAGGTGGCCCTAAATTCAACTGGGGTTGAATTAGGTCCTAGTACCTGGTAGAATTTATGAAATGGTATAATGTTTCATAAAATACACCTGTTAGCTGTCTTGCTGTTAGATTCACCCCTGCCTGCCTTCTAATCATTCACATGAACACAGGGTTTTATAAAAGTGTAGCTAAGATCTCAGTCTTAAAAGTGATTATCAGCATTGAAAAAAATCTTCAACACATATACAAAGTAGAGAAGAAAAATACAAAAAGTCTGTAAACCACAGCCACAGCTTTCCATCCTTTCATAGAAAATATCTTGAAAGCCTTATTCCTGCTGACGTGTGCCTAACGCCACTGCTAAGATTTCATGTTGAAGCAGCTGTGAGTTGTGAGCCAAGACCCACCCACATTAATCAAAGGTTTACTGCTCCTGCTCCATAGAAAATACAAATGGGAAAGATGCAAACATCAAATATAGTAACTTGGCTTTGGGTTGCAAGATCTAAAACTTATGTCATTATTCCTATATCATAAGATTGAACTGCTCAGACATCTTATAAATTACATATTTCTTCTTATAGAAACCACCTCTCTTAAAAAAAAAAAAAAAAATACAAGTTAATCAGATGAAGAGTCATAGTTAAAGCTTTTTAGTTTACAGCAACCATAACTGGAACAACATTGAAAACTTGCTTTTCACAGAAACACAAGGTTGGAAAGGACCTACAAGATCATCTAGTCCAACCATCATCCTATCACCAATACAACCCACTAAGGTACTAAATCATATCTCGTAGCACCTCTTGAACACCGTGAGGGACGGTGACTCCATCACCTCCCTGGGCAGGCCATTCCAGTGCCTGACCACTCTTTGAGAGAAAAAGTTTTTCCTGATATCTAATCTAAATCTCCCCAGGCGCAACTTGTGGCCATTTCCTCGAGTCTTATCATTAGTTATCTGAGAGAAGAGGCTGACCCCCTCCTCATCACAACCTCCCTTCAGGAAGTTGNACACTATTTCTAATACAGGCCAGGATGCCATTGGCCTTCTTGGACACCTGAGCACACTGCCAGCTCATGTTCAGCCTAGCATCAATCAACACTCCCAGGTCCCTTTCCTCTTCACAGTCTTCTAGCCACTCTGCCCCAAGCCTATAGCGTTGCATGGGGTTATTGTGGCCAAAGTGCAGGACATGGCACTTGGCCTTGTTAAACCTCATCCCATTTGCCTCAGCCCAGCAGTCCAGCCTATCCAGATCCCTCTGAAGGGCCACCCTACCCTCAGGCAGATCGACACTACCTCCCAACTTGGTGTCATCTGCAAACTTACTGAGTGTACACTCAATCCCCTCATCTAGGTCATCAATAAAGATATTAAACAAGATAGGCCCCAGTACTGACCCCTGGGGGACACCGCTTGTAACGTGTATGTTTCCTTGCATCATATACCAGAGCCCTGTTTGATTGACTGCATCTGTTTTCAGGAAAAGAATAATAAATACGCAGAACCAACACTCAGGTAATTCTGAGCAAATTCATCTTAACAACTACATATTCCCAGCTCTAAAAGCAAATTCATCTCGATATTGCCCATATTAAAACTTTATTTTAAATAATAGAATATTGTATCTTTATCTGCATTCTAATTTCAATATAGTAAATAACAACAACTTCTTAGTATCTTTAATTAAGAAATAATTTATATAACTTGATGAACTTGATAACTCCACAATGTCATCTAATTTGTTCTCTACTGTAAATTTGTGACCTACTCTATTTTTGTTACTAGGGTAGTTTGTGCATGCTTTTGCAAATACTGTAACTGCTGAACAGCAATTTTCTTACTATATACTTCACATATGAAAAAATAAAGAGAAAATTCATAATCATTTTTTTAAAGTCTATAAAATGTATGACATGAAAAATAGTAAGAGTGAACCATCAACCTCATTTTAATCAATAGGAGTTTTGCCATGGACTTCAGTAAGGCTAGGATATTGCCCTTACAGAGTTTAACGAATAAATAAGATCACAGACAGGTTATTGATTAAAGTAGAATTAAAGCTACTCCATAAAGCTCAGGGAGAAAATTTCAATATATTGAAAGTTCTGATGTGTCTGCTGTGTGCATTTTGAAGTGTTCAGGATGTACACTGAGGTCCTAGTCTGAGACTTTCTTTTCTGTAAATAAAGGATGATATGTATCATTCATAAAGAAAGTAATCTGATTGTAAATATAAATTGATCCAATTCAAAAAGCAATTTATTTCCTCAAATAATTCTTCAAAAAAATGAATTTATGTAAACACAAAATTAGTGACTGAGTTTTATACTATTCAATTACTGCTTCATCACATATATAATAATACATCAATTTATTTCAAACATTTAAAAACTATACATTTTTCTAGATTATCCCACAGCTTAAAGCATACTTTAATGACATAACCTACCACAGCCCAAAGTCTTACGGTCTTAGCCCAAAGCTAAAAACATTCATTTAGCAGCTATTGGGTATTTCAAGGTATAGATTGAAGGATGTATATTTACATAACCCAACAGTGGAGAAGAGCAATGCACTGTACAACACAAACAGCTCATGGCAAAGCAATACTGCAAGTGAAAAAAAAAAAAAAAGCAATATTAAATCAATGCTTATATTATCTATATTGATGACCTTTTTCATTACAATCACTCTGAACACAAAACAAAATTCTACCATATCAGCTTGCCAATAATATCTGTGGACTGGAAGAAAGAGAGCAGGTGTTTTTTTTTCCCACTTTTTTACAAGCAATTCAATGATAAATGCAGCACTCACACTTTACCACATTAGCAGATTAGTAGCTGACATAATAGCTGTTTTTTTTAGCACAAGATTGGCTTTTATGCAATTATATCCAATCCCTTTCTAATAAACAATACCATAGCCCTCGCTGTCGCCTCCCTTACAAATTTAGAGCAAACAGTTGTTATTCCCAAGAGATGGGATATGAAAAAAAAAAAAAATCCACTATAAGGGTACTGAGTTTCACATATCAGTGTCCCAGCAACAGCTCTACCAAAACTTCAATTCACCACATAGGTAGCAACAGCACTCTTCAGGAACTTCTGCCAGTTGAAAACTTCTGCTTAGAAGAAAGGAGCCTCTTGAAATTACTGGTCTGTCCTTGATAGCCTCTTTCATCACTTGAACACAATGGACTTACTGTCTGATGTATCTTTGTCTGCACTTCTACCAGAGTCAAAAGAAGTAAAATAATGAAAACAATACTATCTTTGTCTTCTCTGTCCCTACTTCGATATATAACAACCAATGAAATATAATCTCTTATTGACCATCAGCTCACAGCTGTGTATGCTTTTTTTCTTTAAGACCACTGAAAACTAGATGATGACATAAATAGTTTGATAATAAGAGGTGGAATTACAAAATTAAAAAAAAAAAAGTTATTAGTTGGCATTTGATAATATAATCCATATGCAAACCCTCAGTGGATTTTTAAGACATTTCCCCCCATTCCAATCTTCTTTACTAATAGGATTTTCTTCAGGAAAGTATCATTAAGTCATTACAAGCTGATGTGTAATTCTAGAAGCTCACCCTTCTCCACTTGCAGAAGGCTACATTTGACAGCTAAAGCAAAACCTCAGACTTTTCTTTACAATATGATATGCCAGACTAAATGCATTGCATAGCACCTTATTCAGCAAACTTCAATTTTCACACTTTTATTGCCTTTTATAATAGTACATGAGTCCTGAACTTCTGAGTACTGGAAGGGAAGTAATTTTATACCCCACATATTCTAGGCTGATCAAACCTTAAATCTTTTCTGAATACGTCTCAGTCACAGTAAAAGATTGTGTATGCAACATTATACAGTCATTCTGGTGGTTCTGCTGTCTGTGGTGAATCTACCTGGCAGCGACTCTGCTCTCCATGCTCAAGGCTCCATGCTACTGCCCAGCGTTATTCCCAGCTTTGGTGTTAGCCATGATGTAAATATTTCACATATTGCCTTCATCATTTTAAGAATTCTTTCCAGACTCTCAGTAGATGAGTAAAGAAAGGTCAAAGCCCTAATAAAGACCTTGTCCACTATTTATATACTAATCAAATAATACATCTCACATTTAAATGAGTTACTAAAATTCAGGTTAACAGTCCATAACTAAGTGCCATTAAAATTATAGGTTTTTAAGCATTTTTAAGCTACTTTGAAATACAATGTTTTAATAGATTTGAATTCAAAGAGAACAAACAAAAGCTAGAAGTTATCGAAACACACTCAGGGCTATGGCCACAGCTGTACCTTCTTAGCATTTTTGTGTTCAATGCCAAAATTTAGATCTTTGCAAATTCACAACCTAGATTGTGACAACCACAGTTTAGACCTTTGCTCATCAACTTCTTCACAGATATAGGAGTTTCCAGTACTAAAATTCTCCCAGCACCCAAAGGCACTTAGTGTTTTTACATGTATTGTAGAACAACCCTGCATGCTAAGACAAGCACTGTAAATTCTGGTTGGCATGATCTATCTAGTAGTTAGGTTAGATCTCTACTAGCATTGCAATGCTTGAGTCCGCATTGTACAGCTAGTCTTCTCTACTAAAAGATTTTTTTTCCTGTAAAATTAATGGTAAGAAAGTTTGACTGCCTCTGGATGTATAATTCAACTTGAAGAATCTGAAAAATGTTACTGAAAATCACCCCTATTTGCCAAGAGGCTGACAAGCTATTTGCACAAAACCATTGAAGGAATTCTGGGAGGTGTCAATAATGAGTAGGATAACTGTTCTCCAGCTTGATAACTAAAGAGAGCCTGATGATAAATTTTAAACACATTCAGCATGCTGCATTGTGCTCTAGAGTCACTTTAAATAGCCATTGCTACTGGATTTATACAAAAAGTAGTTCTGAAATAGTGCTACTTCTATTTCAGATTAGTAGACGTTTTAATGCCTGCAAGTAATATTTGTATGTCTATATACCAGTTCCTCATAAAATTTTTAGACTTAAAACATTGAGGGCTGTTTTTTAGGGTTGGGTTTGTTTTTTGTTTTGTTTTGTTTTGTTTTGTTTTGAATTCTCCATCTTTGGATATAAAAATTCAATGCCTTTATTTAGGGGGAATATAAATGCTTGGAATATAAATGCTGTTATATATTAAACACATTATTTTATGGAATACCATATGCTCTACTCATTCTCTTTGTCTGCTACGTTCTATTGTTTTCCACCATTATGAGGATATTGAGATTTGAAGCATTTGTGCCTCAAAGTCTTTAAGCTTTTAATGCTGTGGTTTTGGTATAGGCATATAGAAGTAGCCAGATAACTAATACCACGTTAGACTTAGATATCTTCATACTTTTAGAAAGCTATTTGAGTACATATCTAATGATTATGTTTTGGAGAGTCAGAGCTTATTTTGACTATTTCCCTTTATTTAAGGTTAATCTATACAAAACCTCATGAAAATTTGGTGGAAATGGACAAAAGCTCTGTTTAAAGTAAGCAAGTCAAAAATAGTTCTACCTCATCCCTTTATATCACTAGCTTGTAGAGGCAGACATAGTATATTCTTTCTCTTCTCTTATGCCTTCTTATACTTATTTCTTATTTCTCTTGCCACCACTGTCAAGTCCTGGATGGCACGAGGGCATTCTGTTACTTAGTCTTGCCCACGGATCTAATATTCTTAGGCAAATAACATAGGACTGTGCTTAAGACCTGAAAGTCTTGTGTTTTTGTCTTCATTAACCTTTATGTCTTGATATGGACCTACTTCAAAATATCCTTCATCTCACTGGTCTGAAAGCATGCATGATAAAGTATACACAGCTCTATTTAATTCAGTATACTTGAAAAGATCATTTGCTGATGTGTGGGTGATGATCAAATCAAGCCTATAGACTAAATATTTAATATTCATTTCAGAGAGATTTCAGAGTTAAAATACAGCAATGAGGTGAGGAGAATGTCTGAAGGAATCCTTTTTCTCTCAAAAAAATGTTGTCATGAACTTAATATAAATAATTTTGTTATTGAATCAATTATGAAAATTGAAGATATAAAAGCACTGGAGTTGACAGTTGGATTTCAACTGGAGTTGAAATGTCGTTGACAAAAATAAAGCATTGCTGAACTCTGATCATACATCAAAAGTGTGTAGTTTTCTACTTAATGCCTAAGCTTTTCAGGGGAAAGTTTTGAACATGTAACTCAGGAAGGGCTCCCGTTACTACCTTGTACCAAACTTCCTTGTCCTCTCACAGCACAAACATCTTTCAGGTGCCACAGGTATTTAATCAGCAAAGTACTTCAGAAAAGAAAGATACATTGTTATACAACAATGAAAAACCCTGTCCTTCAGGAAACGGGAGGAACAAGAAATGCATCAAGTTGTAGTGAAGTTCCAGTCAGCACTCTGAGGCTTTTACTTAGGGCAAGAAAAAAACAAAACAAAACAAAAAACAAAAACAAAAAACTTCTCTCAGTCCATATTCACACTGTTGTCTTGATCACAGAAAAACACCTTCAGTGCATGATAATTAAGTGCCCCTGTAATCCAATTAATATTTTGTCTGTCTGCACACAGGCAGCGGCTTTGTTCTTAGACTATAGAAACCCTGTTCATTACTCACTTTGGTAAAAAGAAAAAGAAACGCAAAACATGGCAGAAGGAAAAACAGCCCAAATATAACTAACTCTAAAGAAAATTGAAATACAGAAAAGAAATGCTAATTAACGTAATGATACACAATGTAATTTACCCAGCAACTACGTTCAAAGTTTTCTCTTCTTTTTTTTCCTTTGTTACTACTGATAAAATTCTCTTCCAAAACCATGTTGTTTGGCACTACTCTGTATTTGGCTTTCTTCTGAATGCTTATTTACAGACAAAACCCCTACAATAAGCTCAAATGATGAAGCAGTCCAAGGGGCTTCACGCAGAACTCCTAAAAATAAAGGAATCTTGCTTTTGAATCAAAGGCATAGTGATCCTGGAGTACAGGAATACTTTTTTCAGCATGAGCAACATGGCTAGCCATGTCAACAGTCATGACCACTCTTCACTGATAAACGCATGCTGAACCTGTCAGTGGATGCACTAAGAGCTAAACAGTCACTGAAGACTGTACTTTAAGGTATAGAAAGTTCATGCTTCAACTGCCAGTTGTCCCTCAGTACAATGGCAGATGTTCTGTAACCATGAACATGTCAGGGCTTAGAAGAGGGATTCATCCATTCTGCTAAACAAAGACTCTGAGAAAACAGAGACAACACAAGATAAACATATATATATATGTATTGTATATATATATTGTAAATATAAAGGAAAACAGGTTGATTTTTTTTTCCAAGGTACTCATGTATGTGAAGGTGAATATTACCAGCAAATGTAAATTATACAGAATGATCTAATTATAGCTGCTAGAGTTTTTTTTTTTTTCTGTCAATTTCTGTATCTCAGACTTCAAAGATATGATAGCATCCCTGTAGTGACATTTCAATATGCCTGATTCTCAAATACTTCTACTAAATTAATTAGCTGAAAATAACAGATGCTGCAAGTTGGGAGGGATGACATTGAACCCAAGCAGGAAGCTGCTTACAGAGTGTCTGAAGTTGGCACACTCGCTGTACAGCAGCACAGGAGGAACTGTGGACATGTATTTAAAATTTGGTCATCTAGGTGGCACTGATACAGTTTGAACACTGTCCAAACGTGGAAAAACAGTGCTCAGGTTTTTGTTAAGCGAGCAGACGGAGTGTCATATTTCCCACTTGCCTATGGCTTTTCCCAAAGAGAAAGTGCACTGATGGGTAGGTTCCAGCTTTGTTAGGGCCAGACGTGGATTAAAAGATGAGGATACATGTAGTGAAGAGGAGGCCTCCTATTTACTACACACAGAGCTGCTTCCATATTATATATTGAATAATTAGAGCATAAAATAAAAAACTTGTAGCAGAGAGGTTTTTTTGTCCAAGTGACAAAAGCTACGGCATTCTTCCCAGTGGCACATATACTCAGCTACATATATTTCACCCATTATATTAATAAATTATCAATCAATAACAGGATGTTAAAAACCCAATGTCTGTTGACCTACAAGGTGTTAAACTGAACATTAGTAATGATGTGTAGAAGATGTACCTTAGCAATTGGCATTCCTCCTTTTATCTGATGGTCAACATGTATTATCAGGGAAAAGTTTAGATTAGAAGTATTCTAATTTACTGAATTAAATAAAACCACAATTTTTCATATGTTCTTGGAGAAACTGCAAACTCCCATTTGTCTTCTTGAATTTTAGCAAATAACAGGATCTTTTCCTGGCTACAGTAAAACCAAAGATTAATGAAGTATTTGAAGTCTTCATGAATAAAGATCATTCTGATGTAGAATAATAAGTCCTTCACTAAAACAGCCTATGATTCCATCCTCTCCTTTTGTGTGAGCATACTGCAACTAAAGAAGACTATTTAACTCACAGTGAATATATATTTGAATTGTGAGCTTCAAAGAGAAACTAAATATCAGAAGACTGGGTTCAGTCTTTAAATTAAATCCCTGGGTCCTTGGAGCTGGCATCTTTCTTCTGCCAAACTCATAGTATTCTTATGGATTGCTTTAGCCTCTCATTTGTAAAATTTTATGGATTAGATCACAATTTCTGTTCCTCATTAAATTCGTTAGCTTTGTATAGGTATTTTTTCCCTTTATCACAGAACAGAAGTGAACAGCTCCAGTTTTGCTGCTATGGCACTGATGTGGGCACACAAATAATTGACAAAAATGTTTTTCCCAGCTTTAGTCAGCATAGCAATCACTGTGTAACACGGTAACCTCATTTCTTACTGTATAACTGGAAGACCCCCTTACACTGTTATAAATGTGTTATGTGAGTCTGTATAAAATAAAAATATTGAATGACATAAAATTTCTGAAATTTAGATTGTTTACCTGTAGCATTCAATTTAAGGTACTCAAAACAAATGATTACAGCAAAATGTTGAATTTCTTTGTGGAAGAGCTAGACAGAACTTTGAGAAAGATCTATCGCTTTTGATGCACACTTTCATGCACATTGGAGGCTTTTCTATGAATATGTTTCAGTTTTCATTTTAGGTTCTGACTTAAGGGAATGCTTTGCATGTTTGCTCCACTTAGTCCATAAAGAGTGTTATGGCTTGATTTGGTGTTTTGGGGGAGTCAGTGATATATAATTTCATCTGTGCAAAAAATATGATAAAATTATTCCTAGTAAAATAAAACTGAGTCTGCTGTTTTTGAAGTCTGACAATTTTCTTACATTACCACAGTAATTTCTCCATTATGTGTGATTCATAGGCTTCAAGGCCAGAAGGGTTGTTTTTGATTATCTAGTCTTATTTCCTGCATAATACAAATTACAGGCTGTCAACATGAGAGACCTCCTCTTTAAACAGTTTAGTCGCTAAGATCCTAGGAAATGTATTTTTAGTCTTTCTAAGGCCTGCTCTTCTGACTTTGGTCTCAAGAGTACGCCAACTAGGTAGAGAAATATAGGCACATTCTTGCCTCCCAAGGTGGATAATTAGCATGACCTAGATATGTGTACATTTCTGAGAGTTATATGTACTTATTAAAAGATACAGGGCTGATATACAAATCTTGTAGGTGTTCTGAAAAGGAAAATATTAATTAAACTTTTGTATTACTTCCATAAAGCTCAATAAAAGCAGAACTATTGAAAACCTATTTCTTTAACAGGAACAATGCAAGGTATGTCTCTCACCTATTTTAGAACAATGAATAAAAATCAAATGCATGTATTTTCCTGGAAGAGAAAATAAATGAGACATAATAGCGATTTATAGATGGCAGTCATTTTTATTACATATTTTCATTATGGAAAACTTGAGATAGTGGCATTTCTAAGAGGTCATGTATGAAGTGTAGCAAAATTGAATGGTTTCAGGACACTTTTATTTATCTGTGTATGCACATATGTTCTGAATGCAGATATATGTGTGTATGTTAAATGTGTATATGATACTAAAAATTGTAGACGAATTTGTCCATTAGAATTGGTGTTTTACTCTATATTTCCAGTATTTCTCAATGTTTTCAGTAGGAATACAGTAGGAATATTCAGTAGGAATATATGTTCTTCACAGTAGTCTAAACAGCTCCTTTCTTTGCTCTGAGGGCATATGTAGCAGTAGACTAGCAGTGGGGCTCAGGTGGCTCTATGTCAGTGTTCAGAATGTAGACTTGCCATAGATCTTTTTCTTGGTCTAATATATGATGTATGGATATATATGAATGTGTAGCTCCTATACAGAGAAATATGTTGTACAGAAGTCATAAAATTATGAGTTTCCAAGTTTACATTTATTGTTCCAATCCTGCACTCAGATACTTTTATATGATTCTTTTGTGAGGTCTAAATTTTATTCCAAACCTTATACAGTTACAATAATGGAGAGGATCCTTATTTGAATAATTTATTGCAGAGAATTATAGGGCTGAAAAGTCTGCTAAGGACACACACATAGACACACAAAAATCTGTTCATGACTGAAACAGACACAGCTGTGTTTAAAGGTTCATAATGATGTAAGTACCTTCAGATATCTCCAGGTATATGTAGATTAAATTAAAATAGAGTAAGAATTTTATGATCTCTCACATCATCTTTGTGATGATGTAAATATTTACCAGTGTTACAGTTCAACATAATTACTCCTAAATAACTCTTCTAAAACTGAAAACTATATAATGACTAGTCCGTAGTCACAGTTAATACTAATAATCACAGAATCACAGAACCATTTAGGTTGGAAAAGACCTCCAAGATCATCCAGTCCAACCTATAACCTAACACTACCAAGTCCTCCACTAAACCATATCACCTCCCTCGACCTGCTGGCAACACTCCTCCTAATAATATCATATATCCATTTAAATTACACGTGTAAATTTACACATAGTGAAAACAGAATTGCCAAAAAGGCATTTGGCTCTAAATCTAACTTACACATTGTTTTGCACAGGTTCAATAGTAAAAATCACAAAAAGGACAATTTAAGCAAATTGTATCTCACATGCTTGCAAAACTAGTTTTCAAAGGTGATTTGCCTGTAACTGAACTTCATGATTTTCTGAAGATTCCTTAAGAACTTGTGCAAATACTAAGCATAATACTAGTACCTCATAAGACCAAGTTCTTAAGTAGAGCTATTAACTGAAAATATCAAAGGACCAGCTCCTTGTATTAATAGCAAAATATCTGCAATGCCCTTCTTCTGAGAAGGAAAGTGCTTATTTAGCACCTTTGTGATATAATCCAAGCTCTTCCTAATAAACATATTCAGGGTCAATCAAGTGGGAAGTTGGGGTTCTAATTTTTAAGCCTAGAAAGGTGTTGCTATTGGGTGGGAGTGGGCTCACATAATTACCAGTATAGCCAGTCAGGAACCAATCTTTTAGGGTTCCAGCTGCCAGTTCAGAAGCAGAATATTAATGGTTACAGGAGGAAATCTACCCTCCTTCCCTTTGGGTGGATACTGCTTCTGAAAATGGGATAACAATAGTTTGTGATAAAAAATGCAGGCCAAATGTATTAACTAAGGGTAATTACAGTAAAAAATTACTGGCTTATACTCAATTTTGCTTTCTCAGCAGCCTCTTCTCTGTATGAAGAGTACACAAAGACAGATGAAAGGGTTTAGACCCAGCTGATTTTATTTCCTCCCCACTCTGCTACCTCCCACCCCCAGTCCCAGTATAAAGAGCCTAGTCAAGTTAATAATGTGATGCCAACAGCACCAGATAGGACCTACTAGTTTCTCTAGAAGCCTCTAGTTATCTGAGGTTACCTCTCTACAGCTTTAGAGAAGGTGCCAGTGAATCATTCCAGACATTTCCCTTTTTAAGGAACAAAAGTCTACTTTAAGCGGCAATAAGACGTACTGGAATCTCTAAATCGCATTAACAAGTTCCAAAAGCAGGCTTTAAATTAAATGGTGTGTGTGTGTGTGCTCATCAGAAAATTAGTGTAGGTACCAACAACAAACAAATACATATAGCTGATGTTGCTTCTTTCAGTAGAGTAAATGATTTTAATAAAGAGATTTAATTGCTTTCCTTTCCTACTATGCCTGAAAAAGATATTTCGATATCAGGTTAGTATGTATGAAAATTGTTAAAAGAATTTTAACGTGCAACTTTGTAGCAAATTCCATGGTCCATTGTCCAGGCTCAGTTCCTATGAAAGTCTTTTCCTTTCTGCTCCTGAATTTCCCAGTTCAGCTTCACTGTTCTACTGATACTTAATTGCTCTGGGTGGTCCCTGAAGTGAAGTTAGAAAGTTACCTTCAAGCAATTAAGAATGACAGGGTTATAGAAGGTTTGGAATATCAGGGAAGACACATATCAGTGCAATTTATATTGGTTAATTAAAAGATTTTAAAGGGCACTGGATAATTCAAGTTTTCTGTTGTTTCTAAGTAGCTTGGCATACTATTAGAGCCATAGAAATGAAAAGTACTGTACAGTTAAAGAGTAGGTTAAAAGTTTCGTGTGCAGAGCTCTTACTTCTACAGGAATAAGTAATTCTGACCAGACTATTTAAATCTTTTTCAACTCTTTTGTGAGGAGTCACTCTTGGTGGAAAGATATTGTTATGATGTGCATTTAGAGAGCATAGTCCACATCTTCAGTTATATTAGTACAATTTTAGGGAGTTTTTTCTTAAAAGTTCTTCATTTTCATTAAATTTAATTCCTTTAGAAATTGTGATAAAGTTTTCTACTGAATTTATTAAGTTTAGATGTAGACAAATCATAGGCATTTTTGAAAATTCCTCTCCTTAGGTCTCTAGCTTCTTTCCCCTTAACTGGTGAAACTCCACTGAGTGTGATTCAGATCAGATTAAATTCAATTGAGACTTCTGCTATAGGTGAGATGTACAATCTCCAATTACTTTTGGTTTTCACTGAAATAATAGAAATTAGAGACTGTTTGGCTTAATTTGTTTAGCTGCTATTTGTAGATCCCAAGGACTGAATTTATTCCTATAGTACAACCTAGAATCAAGCTGTAATCCTTAATGTCACTCTAAAGATGCGTTTGGCTCCATAATGTTATTAGATATTCAATGAAGGCGTAAAGGAGGAGGTTCCAGGACATGCTACAGAGTATCCAAGGAATACAACTCTGAAATCTCTATTTCATTGGAAAAGCATATGAAATTTGTATCAAACTCATATGGAATTTGTGTGACAAGATACAGATTGCTGCAGCTTTTCTTACTTGCTAGTGTAATAGATATATATCTCTTAAAAAAAAAAAAAGGAAAGAGAAAAAAGAAATGCTTGCTTTAGCAAGAAATGCCTAGTTTTCCTATTTCATCATTGCTTACCTGCTTGAAAATACTGAAAAAATATAATTTTTTTACCTCTACGGAGTGCCATCTTTGCTGTTTGCCATCTTCAATAAATCCGCACCTACTTTTTGGCCTGAAATATATATCTTTCATCTTGAAATAGCTTTAATATTATTTTTAACAGTATTCTGCCAGCATACTCATCTTCTGGTGAAATCTGTGCTCATAAATGGAGCAGTGTTGAGGAAGCCAAAATCTTAACTATGTACTATCTTATACTGCAATGCTTTCTGAACCCAGCAAAATTCTACAGTTTTGCAAATAAAACTTTTTCTTACATAAAATCCCTTGTTCCACATTTATTTTCTTTCCTCTGAATTCATAGGAGACCTATGACATATATATATATATGTTTATATATATATGTTTTATTTTGGTGATGGAAAGATGCTAGAACTCATGGTACGGCTTGGACATTATCATGTGGTTACATACCAGAAAAATGACTTTGTTAAAATAAATATGTTCCCCTTTCTTTATATAGTTTTCTTGATATCTACAGTAGGTTCTTAAAATTTCTGTTTATACTGCTGATCAGCAGATACCTGAATCAGCTGTCTCAGATATAATTTTGGGCATATGTGTCTCAAGACAGAATTTGTATTTCTACTCCTTATGTTCATTATTTTCTTCCGAGCCATGTACTTTAGACAGAAAATTTCTTCAACAGTCACGTTCTGCTGCATTTTTCTCCTTATGGAACATTATTTGATCACATTTCAACATACAGGTGAATCTGCAGCTCTAGCCACATAGCCCAAGCCCCAGAAGGCAAAGGCAGGGACTGGGAGAATGAAGAACTGCTCACTGTAGGAGAAGATCAGCTAAGGACCCTAAAGGTGCACAAGCCCATGGGACCTGATGAGATGCATCCGCAGGCCCTGAGGGAACTGGCGGAAGTAGTTGCTAAGCCACTGTCCATCATATTTGAGAAGTCATCACAGTCCAGTGAAGTTCCCACTGGCTGGAAGAGGGGAAACATAACCCTCATTTTTCAAAAGAGAAAAAAGGAAGACCCAGGGAACTACAGGCCAGTCTCTGTGCACAGCAAGATCATGGAGCAAATCCTCCTGGAAACTATGCTGAGGCACATGGAAAATAAGGAGATGACTGGTGACAGCCAACATGGCTTTACTAAGGGCAGATTGTGCCTGACAAATCTGGTGGCCTTCTATGATGGGGTTACAGCATTGGTGGATAGGGGAAGAGCAACTGACATTATCTACTTGGACTTGTGCAAAGCATTTGACATTGTCCCCAATGATATCCTTGTCTCTAAATTGGAGAGACATGGATTTGATGGATGGACCACTCGGTGGGTAAGGAATTGGCTGGATGGTCGCACTCAAGGAGTTGTGGTCAACGGCTCATTGTCCAAGTGGAGATCAGTGATGAGTGGTGTTCTTCAGGGTTCAGTACTGGGACCAGCGCTGTTTAACACCTTTGTGGGTGACATGGATAGTGGCATCAAGTGCACCCTCAGCAAGTTTGCCGATGACACCAAGCTGTGCGGTGTGATCGACACACTGGAGGGAAGGGATGCCACCCAGAGGGACCTGGACAGGCTTGAGAGGTGGGCCTGTGCAAACCTCATGAAGTTCAAGAAGGCCAAGTGCCAGGTCCTGCACCTGGGTCAGGGCAATCCCAAGCACAAATACAGGCTAGGTGCAGAATGGATTGAGAGCAGCCCTGAGGAGTAGGACTTGGGGGTGTTGGTTGATGAGAAGCTCAACATGAGCCGGCAATGTGTGCTTGCAGCCCAGAAAACCAACTGTATCCTGATGCATCAAAAGAAGCATGGCCAGCAAGTCGAGGGAGGTGATTCTCCTTCTCTACTCTGCTCTTGTGAGACTCCACCTAGAGTACTGTATTCAACTCTGGAGCCCCCAGTACAAGAAGGACAAAGACATATTAGAATGAGTCCAGAGAAGGGCCATGAAGATGATCTAAGGGCTGGAGCACCTCTCCTATGAAGACAGGCTGAGGGAGTTGGGGTTGTTCAGCCTGGAGAAGAGAAGGCTTTGGGGAGTCCTTATAGCAGCCTTCCAGTACCTAAAGGGGGCCTACAAGAAAGCTGGAGAGGGACTCTTTATCAGGGAGTGCAGTGATAGGACAAGGGGTAATGGCTTTAAAATAAAAGAGGGGAGATTTAGATTAGATCTAAGGAAGAAATTCTTTACACAGAGAGTGGTGAGGCACTGGACCAGGTTGCCCAGAGAAGTTGTGGATGCCCCCTGTCTGGCAGTGTTTAAGGCCAGGTTGGATGGGGCTTTGAGTAACCTGTTCTAGTGGGAGGTGCCCATGCCCATGGCAGGGGGGTTGGAATTAGATGATCTTTAAGGTCCCTTCCAACGCAAACCATTCTATGATTCACTGTATGATTCATTCTATGATTTTCAAACATTATATTCAAGGCTTGTGAAATATCACCCACTGAAGTGCAATTAATTACTTTAATGCATCACAACTTTTAAATACATAAATATTTCACCCTTCTGATTAAAATATTTAAAGTATAGTTCATTATGATATTGAAAGAATGTTTGAAGAGATTAACCTTCAAAATGTAAAGATAGTATCTATTGGCTTATATATGCATAAGCATAGGTGTATGCGTTACAAACAAGAAGTTAACTGCAACTTTTTTTTGTAAACACCAGTCACTATTTAAATATATTTATGCAGATCTCTTAAGAAAAAAAAAATGTCATTATCAAACAGATATGATGTGTAGTTACTGCTCTGTGGAATATTTTGAAAAACTTTATGCTTAAAGTTCCGTAATTTCTTTAAAAAGCTTATTTTCGTTACAAAAATTTCAGGCAATTTTTACATGGAATATTTTTAAAATTCTTGTGCCGATCATTTTGTAAATTATACAAGACTGTCAGGATGTTTGGGCCCTGTTAAATGTTTAATTAGATTTGAGGAAATTTTTAAGCATCATTGATTTGTTCTTTTTTATCCGTAGAAACAACTATTGAGCTGAATAACTCAATCTCATAGGTTATTCATATTTCTAATAGAATGTCACTTTGAAATAATTGCAACTGAGACCATGACAACAGGGCACCAAGAGTAAAATACTAAGCCATGCTAGAGCTCAGTGCTGTACCAAGGCTTTTACATGCCTTCTGGACTATTGGTGGCCCAGTCCAAGGAAGGCTGGAGGATGCATGTCTCTTAGACCCACTTTGGAGCAGCACAGAGAAAAACAGATGAGGATAGGCTTCTAAACAATCCTAGGAAGTTCAGAGAGCATAAGAGGCCAGAACTACCTTTAGTAGTTCTTTAAAACAGAGCAAAAATGAAAGTCATCACAGCAGGGTGAACTTGTGGTAGCATGTACTCAGTTAATGACCGAATTCCACTTAATTTTATTTAGGGGAGGTTACTGGCAAAATGTGCTGTTTATGTTGCATGAAAGAAGCACTACACCATGATCTCTAATAATTGCTTAGCTATAACATACCATTTTAATACTCACAATTGTTTAAAGATATTTATTTACATTATTTTAATTTTCCACTGCATTATTGTTCTAGTTGTCAACTGCACTATGTGATTGATAATCGATAACATTCTGCTCTTATAGATAGCCAGTGGAGTCACTTTGCTTTTACAGATACTGTATGATAGTTTGTGCAAATGCAAAACTTCCCTTTTTTGGCAAGGAAGCTGACATAAATATTGATATTCTGAGGTCTCTCTTAAGCATTTATATGCAGTATACCAAATACCAACATATCAAAAGCCTGTAATCTAATACAATAAATTGCAGTTGTAATACCATTATTTCAGTAGAAACATTTATTGCTCAGCTAGAGATCATTTAATAGCTTGTTATGGACCTGAGTAACTCACATATGATTTAAAAACATTTATAATCTCTAAAGTAATAGAAGAGGAATCTGAACATAATGTTTAGGTACAGAATAAGTAATATATGTAGTCAATAGTAGGATAAATGCATAGAAATAAACTATATGTAAAAATATGTATAAGCTTAAGAGAATTGGGAAAGAAAAAGGAAGTAATACATGCCATTTTATATTGCAGTAACTGAATTATAAAACTCGTTCATTTCTCATCAAAAGAAAATGAAAAGAAAGAGAAGAACGTTTGGGAAAAAAAAATGAGAAAAATTGGGAAAAAAAGAAATTGAGTGTTTGATGTTAGTTGCAATGTAATCTTAGTTATATAGCTATTCATCACAAAATCTAGGAGGTACTAAACTTTTGATGAGGTAAGGCCTATATGTGGAAATGACAGTTTTATTAGACCACTTATGGTAGCTGGAGAAGGCAGACAAAATTTCTTTTGGCAAAACATTTGTTTGGGCACAAATTCAAGGTTTTCTTTGAATTCCAACAAGTGTCTATGTTTCATATTCAACTCATTTAATAAAAAATGTGAACCCCATTTATAAACCTTGCCTTGCCCATATCTTTCCACTACCACAGCTGCAACAACTCTACTGCTGAAGTTGTATACAGGTGATTTCCAGGAAAAAAACAAAAACAAAAACAAAACAAATAATAATAAAAAAAACTCCTACATCTGAACAGATACAATGTTTATTAGAAAATAAACAAATGCCAGTAGAAGTAAAGTTTACGGCTCTTTCTAGAATTAGGCTCAGCATTTACAAGCAGTAATGGGTCAGGTTTCTGATAGCTCTAGAGTTATGAGAGAAACTCCTACATAGGCTCCTGGATTTATGTTCTGTTCTGCTTTATGTCACCTGGTTCTGCACGTATATCAAGTTATAATACTTGATCTCAATACTCAAGTATTAAGTACTGACAGATGTCTCAGCACAGTGACATCTTCCCACCTTCGCTTCTGACTTTATAAGGAACAGTGACAGGTTTGTTAGTATTGACACTGCTTTAATAAAAACTTTGTAAGGAAATTATCTGGAGTATCCCAAGCTATATTTGCAGCTAAATGACAAACAGCAGGTGCATCCGCTGAGACAGTACTGGATTTTGTACTGCTTGCCTGCTTGGAAAGGTTGCCTCGCCTCTTCTCCCTCTGTCAACACCAGGACCCTGGCCTGTCACTGTCCTGTCCTTGAGGCATCTCATTCTGAAGGTATATTGATTTAAGATGTGGTGGTGCTTCAGCCATTTATACACTTCCAAGCAAATTACATAGTAAAGGTTCTTAAAGTTTTTTTATTGCTTATGTTTCCAACTGAAGATAATTTCACAGTACAATCACTCAGAATCCTGCAATCACTTTTGTTACTGACCTTAGCTACCTCTAAAGGAACTGAAATTATAATGAAAGATTGAAATGGGTGTAATGGGTGTACACTGTGTACGAACTCAACACAAAGCTACCCTTTTATCCTTTCCTTCCTTTCCGTCACCCTCCTGCTTTGTTATATTGTCATGTGTTACAAATGTTATCACAGCTATTTCAACGTCACATGTTTCAATAGTGGATATTAGAGTAGCTTCAACATAGTCAATAACATGGGGCCATTTTCCCTTGGTTGAGGTCTGATATGGAGCTATACTTTGTGTTATAGGCAAGTGGTGTTTGTATATACGTAAGCCCTTTCCATCCATTTGAACAAACTTACACCATTATATATGCAGAGGAAGTACTATGATTATCAAAACATAGTAATCAGTATTCACATTCAAAAGGGAGAAATTTAGTAAAAAATTAAAATGCGAAAAGAAAAATGTAGTAGAATGATTAGATGACTGTTGACTGATGTTTAAATTATGTCACATGGCACATCATTAAATGTTAAATGTAGCTTGCATATCCAAGGCCATTTTTTGTGAATATAATTGTTAAGCCTTTTAAAATAAAAATATAAATGTCTAACTACTACACAATAACTGTTTTTTTTTTTTTGCTAACATCTGCTTTCCATATCAACCATTAATCATAATATATATTCATAATATTTATGTGCTTTCATCCTTTTATACAAAAAACCCTTCAGTGTTGGACATATTACATAATGTATTCTGTGTATAGAATAAACTAGAAAAAAAACTCAATAATGACAAAAATGATCAATAATGTCAAGGTTCAATTACTATAAAATGTCATTTTAAGGTAACTCCACCTAAGACATCTACCATTATGGAATAAAGTAGTCATTATAAGGAATAAGGAAGTCACAGGTAAAATGCACTGTTAAGAAAAACACAGCAAAGATCAATGAACAAACAAAACAATCCTGTAAGACAAAGAAATCAGTAGACTGTTTTTCATTCTATTGCTTAAAACTTTTCCTAAGCAAGAACATTCACAGGTCCAGAACACTTTTAATATTATCCTAGTGATAACCAGGTATGCAGTCACTCCAGAGAGTCTGATATGAAGAGGAATGAGACACTATAGAATTTCAATTACAGGCTTTGCATCATATGCACTTTCTAGGTTCAGAAACACTAAATCAGCCAAGACAGCAAAGAACCTGGAAGTTTGTTTCTAGTTTAACTAGTTAGCAAAGTACTACTGATTTATACCACTTTATATTACTTTCTGATTTATACCAAGAGTAGGCACGCCCTGACAAAGGCTTAGGATGAACAGAACTGTATCATTCATCTGTAACACAGATTTAATTACTTTTAATGACCAACTACTTATCATAAGAATGTATGTACATAATGTCTGTGAATGAGTATCCTCATAGCAAACCCTGGTGTTCATTTATACAGGAAAAGTTTTGACCCTACTGCGCATGTTCCCTGCAGAAGTAAGAAAGTAAACGTGGCTAGTATCATTCGCATAAAGAAACAAAAAATAGTAAAAAAATCTGAAATAAAACCCACGCTTCACTTTGGTGTTCACTCTTCATCGTTCCTTCATCCAATTCTTGTCTTAGATACAATCAAAATGATTAATTTACAAGGAAAATCTCAGGGCAAAAGTGATCAGCTGATAGCAGAGACTTGCTGAAATCAGTGCTATTCAGATTTAAAACTTACATCAAGCTGTGGAGAGGCCCTGGACAGATTATCTCCAGGGTGTTGCCGTTGAACAACATCACATTTTTTTCTGTGCTTGGTGGTTTAGACTACAATTCTTTGAGAATATAAAAATGCATACCTCAAAACATAGTTGTTATTTCATCCTGAATGCTTTCTATAACTGTAGTCTCCTTTATCACTGGCACATCTTTACATCTCTCACAAAATCAGGACACAAACTTTATAAAGTCAGCCTGTACTTTAGGATACTTTTCCTTACCTCGATATCCATGAAATATTTACTTAAAAAATACACCTACCTCATGTTATCAGTGCAAAAATATTTACATTTATTTGCATTACTTAGACATACATTAAAGCATACTGATGGCATTAAAAAATGAAGAAAATCATGTAATACCTTTACTTTTACCTATGGATTTGGTGAAATGGTTCCATGAAGAAAGCATTTCCAGACAAAAAGAGAATAAGAACAGGAGAGAAACAACAGTAAGAGTCATGAGTTATATGTAAATGCAATAATATCTAAACATGAAACAAGACAAAGTATAAGGTAAGTGTCTGGAGACAAATGGAGATGCAATCAATGTCGTATTAGGGATTTAGTTTATTTTTTTTTTTCCAATCGTACATGCAGTGAAACATAGAAATAACTCATGCTTTGATAAGAAAGAGTGACACAAAAGTAACATGAACAATGGGTTAGGAGAAGAAAAACCATTGATTTCTTTAGGTGGCAAAACTGTACTCTCAGCATTCCAGAAGCCAGGAGCAGGTGCTTTCTGCATGTTTCCAATCGGCCATGCATTAATGTAAATGTACTCTTCAATGCGTACAATGTGACAAGCTGCGTGTCTTCTTTCAGGAACTATCTGAAGAGTGCTCTTGTGCTTATTTATCTTTTATAAAATCACCCATAATTGTATTTTCTGATAAATACATAAAATTTTCTTAAACACCTTCTTATTTCTCTCACCTTTTTCAGTTATTATATTGCGAGAGGGGGAGTTGAGGAGGCAGGAAGGACAAAAGCTTACGGAGCAAACAAAAGGAAAAAAAAATGAAATAAGGAAAGATGTGACTAAAACCACGTGTTTATTTGCAGCCAAAGACAGCTTTCAAGCATTTGCCCATCATTTGCAGTGATGGTTTCAAAGCAGCTACAGAACAAGAAGAAACAATGAAAGCAGAGTGGAAAAGGAACAGAGCCCATACCTTGGTCGCCCATCATCAGGTGCGCCAGACCTTGAAGGGAAACAAGAGCACAGTCAGCAATGAACAAGGGAGCATGGGAAGGTGGTGTTGTCACAGTGACAAAAATGTTTTGTGACAGGCATCTGTTTCCTATGAGATGTCTGTATCACAGACGGAAATCAAAGAGCATTTTTCAGCCACTGGTTGGAATGCTTTGGGCTACGAGTAATAGAACTGCAATTCAAACACTGGGTGCTGTTTTGTTGTGCATTTCTTCTGTGCAGTAGTTGGGAAGCCAGAAAATAATAGAATGCTTTCAAATCCAACCAATTCCTTTAACATTCCATCTGTCTTTATTGTATTTTGATTACATTGCTCTGAATGCTTTGCTGGGAGGACTTCCTGTCCTCTACTTGCGAAATGATAAAAACCTGGGGAAGTGTAAACCTGAAAAATGGGCTGGGTCTGATCTTTTTCCCCTCATAAAAATGAGCATTTCAGGTAATTAAACAAAATTTCTTTATCACATTGAAATGATAATGCAAGGGATGTCTCCTTATTTGTGTGAAATGTGAGAGCAGAATGAATATATTCCAGAGGAGGCAAATTATTACAGATGCAATATAAAATACATAGCAATAAAGAAAATTAAAGTGATAACTTCTGAATCTACTTCATAAATTCTTGAGAAATAGATTTTGCTTTATATTTGTGTTTTGAGATCAAATCCAATCATACTGGTATAGGTCTAGTGACATTTCAAAACAGATGTCCATAACAGTAATCACTCAACCAGGGCCAAATTTAGTCAATCTTTAACCAAAAATATTCATCTTTTTAATGCAAAATAATAAAATGATACTTATATTCTTACTGAGAATAATGTCTTGTAGGGCGAACATTTTTATAGAAATAAGATTTTTCACATTTTACATCTGATTTAACAACGGGTTTATTCTTCTTAGCTGGTTTAGAATCCATTTTAGAAGTTCTTAATTGCTCATGTTAAATGTGCTTCTCTTCTCTAACAACCATAAAAACGATATATTATTTTCTTATTTGCAATTAATTAAAGATAATTCACACAAAGAAGGTGTGCAATAAAATATCCTGCTCTTTATTGGAAAGGAGACTTCCTAGAGAGTTCCTGTGATTTCTAATTCACAAAGAAAATTAGGTGCACAAATGACTCATATTACTTGGGGGTAGTTCAAAGAAGATACTCCTGACTGCAATCAGTCTTAAAGGATTCATATCTTACCAGTTCAAAATCTCAAGTGATGTTTCATAGGCTAATAATGGTTTTACTGAATTAGTGCTTTTTAATGTCACCCTTCTTGGAGGCTAGTTAAACTGAAAGGCCTGATGTGCCCCATCTCTTGAACAATAGATTCAGTTTTCTGAGGCTTATACCAATGTACACGAGAGCTTAGTGTGATACTGAAGCCCACATAAGCATTACTTGGGAAATATCACACAACTGTGCTGCAGTTAGTAGAAATGTGTCCACACATTTCTACTGAAACACTGAGACACACACTGAAAACACAAACTGTGAAGACCCACAGTCCAACTTTGTTCTTTCAATGCTGCGCATCACTGCTTGGATCCTTTGCTGCATGATCTTCTGGAAATAATTGCCTCTTCACCTGATTATTTAATTTGTCTTTTGGCATAAAACTTTTTGTACTGGCAACTATAATAAGTCTCAGACGTTTGACTTGGCCTTAACTGTAGTCAATAAAGGGAAACTAGTTGAATGTTAGAACATTGTTTTCTTTAACAAAATTGTGTAAATTATATTCAGCTACTGTATTTATGTGAGCTCTTTCAGCTCTTAGAATGTGACAGAAATCACTGCCATGTCTCCTAGGGGAAAACAAAGAAGGTAATCTCTTCCTAGCTTGCATTTAAATATGACTTTTATCGTTATAAGGACCTAAATAGAAAGCCTAGTTTCAGGAGACTATCACTGCCTGATATCTACTGTTTTTGGCAATATGATATGTGAGCTTGGTCAGTTGTAAATACATGATTCTTATACAATTTGAAAAAACATAAATGGCAGAAGTGCCTCTTGAAAACATCATAGAAACCACTTGAATTTTAAGAGTCACTTACAGCGCTGTTCAACTAAAAAGGAAGCCAAGTGAATGTAAAAAAATACACGGCTCAAACCAAACATCCACCAATTAAAAAATTTAGTACTAGTTCTCCAGACATTGTATTTTGTTTCACTCTGTATGTTACTTATTTGTGAGGGAGTAAAGTTACTTATACTTGCTACAAAAGCATGATGATACTTACCTAATTTTATATTTTTGCAATCTATGGATGAAGGCTATGGAAGAATGAAGAATTGCTATTACTGTACCTGTACAATCCGCAGAGGGGTTGAAAATGATACAGATAAATCTACCATGACAACAATCACTGCTAGATTTTCAACATGATCGTGTGGTTATAATAGAGAAAACCACAATGAATAGTCATAGAAAGATCTAGCCTTAGCAAGCCATGTACAGGCATGCCATACATTAAAAATATTCATTTGTGCACCATTACTTCATAAGAAGAATGATAAAAGCCTTTTCTTTGTGAATTAGGAATTAAAGATTTAGTAGGAATACCTGTTGTATGCATATGCGATCCATTCCATCTTTATATTGAACTTGGCACTGAGAGGTCAAAGTTAAGGGGCACAGAATGGGATAGGGGAAAACGGCATGAAGATAAGCTATTTTCATAACTTTGTGTGTAACTTCCATGCAGAGCACAGGCCAAAGAAAATTTTAAACATGATAAACCTGCAGTGAACATGTACAACCCATCACAGTTTTAGTAAAATGAATAAAATGTAGCCTTTTCACACCAGCAAATTTAACTCCATGAATATTAAATTCTTCTCTTTTCTTATGTAGCGTAATTTAGGGAGATGCTCAGATATCACAGAATTCAAAGATGAAAAATTATAGCTCAGTTTCCCAATTCCGCTTTGGATACACATTCCATGGTTCCATTCTTTAGATATACATCTTTTGCAACTTTAATGTATACATAAGTATCTAGACATGTGTTGGAATAAATTTAGGGGAGCAGTTTTAAGAATTAGATTCAGGTAACTTCTGGATTAACTGTTATCCAGGCCTTATCTTGTACTGCTGTGCATAAATGAATACGTGAAATTGAATTGAACTTCCTTATCTAGTTGTACTGATCCTAATTCACATTTGAGTCACATGCTGACACCAGTAAGAATTCCATGCATAGGTCAAATGTAAAATTAGGTATTTATTTCTAGGCTTTTATGTTTCTAAGTTAGAATTCCTATCTCAGTGTTGTTGAATATATTTTCATTTAACAATGAAAAGAAAATTGTACATATGTGCTTGACAGTGCACAAAATTAAAGCATCGGAATAGTTTAACTTTTCTCTCTCCTACTGGTAGCATGTATTTTAATAAAATTGCACATTATGTATGTACTAAATCTGAGTATCTCGCTTTGTCCTTGAATACAGTAGCATAGAGAAATACAGTACTGATATTTCCAGGCGTTTTAGGAAAGTTGCAGTGAACAGGCAGGCAGTGGTCCACAGTGCCTTGAATCCTGAATAAACTCAGTCCCACAGTGTCTCACTGCAGGACCCTGGCTCAGAGCCATGTCAGGGCTGTCACTTTTCATATGTGTTAGCTTACAAAGTTCTTCATTAAAAAAAAAAAAAAGTGTTTAAACTGTTTAAGTAAATAAAAGTTATTACTCAGTTTAAATAGATAAAGCCATTTTTGAAATAGTCATTTATCCAGTATGCAAAGATTCTTCCCAGAGCAAATTTTTAAAGCACTTGTACTTAAAAAAGCACCTGCACCTTTTAGCTTATAAGCAAAAGGACAGTATTGATTCTTAGCAAATACTGATCTGTGAAGTGTATGCTGTACCATTACAACTATGAAATATATTCACTCAAACATGTTTTACCAGCTAATAGACATACTTACCAATATTCAGGCTAGTTGGCATTGTGTTTTAGTTTCCACTGCCCTGTGACATACTTTCTTTAAAGGAGCTTAATTACATACCAACATTATTATTAAAATCACATGCCTCTTCTTTCACAAAGTTCACAAGGCAGAGTGTATTATGTTGAAAAGTTAGTCAGATAAACTTTTTTTCCTAAAACTTTGTGCTGTAAAGGAGAATACAGTAAGCAAGACTAAGGAGAAAAGCGCTTTCCATTTTCCTAAGCAACTAAAACATAGGTATTTAACATGCATTACATTCTTACGAAGAGTATTTATGCTCCACACTGACGGAAAAAAATTTTTCTTGAAGCATTTTTCATACAGAACATGAGAAGAAATCAGAATTTCTGCAGATCTCTGGAATGATTTTGGAGTGATATCAATCATATGAGTATAAATCCCATTGTTTCAGTGGAGATATTCTGGAATTACATAAATATGGCCAAAATTAAAATGAGTCTTTGCTTGTGTTCTGTATGGAAAAAGAAATCATACTTATTTAAAAAAGTTGTATACCTTTATGGGTAAAAAAACGCAACTTACCGTACTGAATGTTATGTGTACTTTTATAACATTTAGCATAGGGAAAAAAAAAACCACTAAACAAAAGAGGAGAAGAAGAGCTTAGGAAAATAAGGTAGAAAGCACCCACCTTCCACATAGTTGTCTTCTGTAAGCACATAACAGGGAAGGAGAGAAAAGGAAAACATTCATTAAGCAGCATGCAGACTGGAACTTGCCATTGCATGTCTTCATCATGCAAGGCATCAAACACAACATGCAAGTGCTCCATTGCTACAATCCAGAGGGAAAAACAAAAGCACCAGGGAAGCAGTGTTTCCTCTATTTAACAAAATTTATGTGATACGAAATAAAACAATGCTTTTTCCAAAGTGCCAAAATTTTACAGCATTTACTGCAGCTCCTTGCAAGTTCAGTAATTATTATTCATTAATCAGTAGATCTCCTTGTAAAACTTTTACAGCTACATATTTTAAAACCATCAGTCATTGCTGATAGGGATTCTAAGTTCATTTGCTTCTACTTTCCCATTCTGAATTTCCCTTAATGATCTGTATGGAGTAGATGATTTTAAACAGATCGAACAAGCTATACAATATGATATGAAGCAGGTAGTGTGGCTGGTCCTGCACAACAAGGGCACTCACTCTGGTGAGTGGGTTAGATCTCAGAATCCAGTGTGCAAAAACTGTCACTTAAACTAGGTGGCTTTACTCAGAATTGTATGTAGAATCAGGTCCCACAACACTTGTCGGAACCAGAAACTTGCACGTCTTAAAAATCAGTCACATCTCTGCCTGTTACAAAGCTAGCAAAGGCCACAGCAATCTCAGGCAGGGGTTTTGCCCCCAGATGAGATCAAAAGTTATTTTGCCTAAGTAAAGGCAAAATTGCTATCAACAAGCAATAATTTGGTCTCTTATCCTCAGCCCAATGTCAATATGGGGCACAGGAAAGAAATTTCCCCTAAAGCCCACACAGTGAGAAGGGTCTAGGAATTGAGCCTCAGCTAATAAAGTGCATAGAATTCAAAGTTAAGAAAAAGGCTCAGTATCCTAATACTTATGCTAGTCTCCATATTGCTCAGCTCCTTCACTAGGTAGGTGATTTTTAGGGAGTACATCTCTGTTGTCCATTACAATTTTGACTGAGAAGAGGATAGAAGAGAATACAGAGAGATCTCAGGGGAGAGAAAATAGGAAAGGCAAAATAACAAAAGAAAACAACATGGAAGTCAAGGAGATATGCAAAAACAACAAAGAAATGGGGAAGAGGTGGGAAGGGTGAAAACATAGCAATCTGACTGCCTGGGAGCTCTCATCCTACAGTTTGTTGGTGGTCAGCCAGCACTGATCAGCAATTGTAAATTGCATTCCAGTGCTGCCATTACAGGTTGTTTCCCACAGAGTTTTCTTATATGAAAATACCTTTATGTGACCATTAAGATGTGTGATCTAAACTAATTTGGATATATCATAAACCAAGAGTCAATAAAATGAGTTACACAGAACTGGGCTCAATGATACCTCTTATGCATAGTAATTTCCTGCTAGAATATGTCACTTTTTGTTATGATAAGCCTTTATAAGTTAATGCCACAAAACACTGCAAAATCTCATCATAACTAGACTGTTTCAAATAAATAAAGTTTACCACTTTAAAATTAATAACTACTATAAACAATGAACATTTAAGGCTCTAAGTCTCTCAGTTCTTAGTTGCAATACTCATAAGACTTTCCTGGTAAAGTTTTTCATCTTAAGATATTCTAAGTCACCTTTCCCATGCACACACTCTCAATTTAGACTTCTGAAAACTCACGGCCTGAAACTTCAGTTTGTTATGAAAGTGCAAAAGGTACATACTGCTTAATGCATTTAGGAAAGTAAAAGTTTGAAAAGGAAAAAATAATGTATGAAAAGTAGTCTGCCTTTTGTAAATAAATACCTGAAGATCAACAAATCAAACAATACTTACTGAGAAAATGAAAAACACCCAGTCCCACAAGATAAAGATACTATATTCTATATGCAGTGTAAATTACAGTGATATTTGGGCTATTACAAATACCTACTTATAGATAAAATTTTCTGGAAGAGCCTTCTTCCTTTAAGTGCAAATAGTAATTTCCCTTCTTTAATCACAACAGACACCAATTTTAATGAAAAATGAAATTGTTATTTCAATTGTACTGTAACTTCAAGCTCCTTCATTTAGTTTTTGCTACTGCAGTGTTGGTATATTGCAATACCAATATGCAATAACATTCATTTTGTTGGATATATTTAGCTTAACTTGTGATTACTTAAAATGAGTGCATGAACTTGCTAAAAGGCCAGTTCTATTGCTTATGATGTCAAAGTCAAAGGGAGAGTTCTGAACATGATGTCACAGACAGCACCAGATGTTAAACTCACCTAGTTAGAAGGTTGAACATATTTTGTTTTATATGATGGGCCACATTCTCTTAGCAGTGATTGGTATGTCTTTATTGGTGGCTCTGGCACCAGAAAGATTTACAGTAGCTGAGAAGCTTCCCCTAAATATCTCATTGATTAAACTTTTAAGTGATAGTAAATTAAACTATCAAAATATTTCAAATTAAATAAAATTGAAAGTGCTGAATTCCTGCTTTGTGAATAAAACTGTGTACATATAGCCAAACCCCTACACACTAGGAAACAACAATGAAAATTCATTCTTTCTTATGTTGTTGTCAGGATAAGTTGCACAATTTTTAACAGTTCTGTGATCTAAGAAAATATTTTGTTTAGCTTTATGGTACATTACATGATTTTTATATTAGGTTAGCATTTGACACTATTATTTATTTAGGGTATTTCTTTGTACTGTCTGATATATTTCTGTATCACTAACACTTTGCCTGACTCTCATTTTCTTGGTATGGCCTATTGTTCTAAGTAGAGATGAAGAAACCAGAAGACCCAAACTGTAATTTTGCTTTTTATTCATTTTGCTTCCTCAAGACACACTTTAAAAACAAACAAACAACAACAACAAAAAAACCAACTCTTTGAAAGCCATGCATACTATCAATGTCATAAGTCTGCAGTTTATAGGGAACAAAATTTTCCTAAGTGAATCATGGGTTTAAATCAGGAGTAACTGTACTTACACCATTAGAGTTGCACTGGTGTAAAATGTACATAACTGGAGGTAAATCTCCTCAGACACAGTAGAGCTGTGTCACACGTTCCCATTATTTGTGATGATTTAGCCACCCATAGTCTGAATTTACCCACAGTCACATCCATCCATCCTGGAGGACATTACTGTCTACCGAGCAGCTAGCTCTATTGACATTGGTGGATACAGAGGCTTTGATACAAGATGTGCCATCTCCTCACTGTTGCAAGCATTCACACAGCACAGCTCTTAGCCTTTTCTGCACCAACATATCCTACCAATGATCTTCACTAATGCACAGCCCAAGGATGAGGTGATGAGCTAAAAGGGATTGCCAATTTAACAGTGGAAGCGCAGAATGGCCTTACAACCTCCACCAGCAGCCAGCCGACTATCCATCAGGTAACTTTCTCTTCACCACGCTGACTTCTACTGGATGTGAAAAATCGTCTGTTTTTATGTTGCACCTAGCTGAAGAACTAGACAGGCTTTCATCCACTGCAAATACTTATTTCCTAGACCTCCCCCCGCCAACAATGATCCTAAATTGCAGTGCTAATTTCTGTGTTTACAACCTAATTCCTTTGGCCAAATTCTGCTCTCAGCTCAACTGGTGTAATCTGTTGACTTCACATGTTTAGCCAAATATTCTTGACTTGTATCTGGCATGACACTGTTGAAATCAATAGAACTATACAACTTACACTGGCTGTGAATCTGGCTATCATCTTTGGATGAATTGTGCCAGGCTGTCCCTACTGAGCTGAGAGCAGAACCTACTCCATATTTTTTTGCAACAAAAGCCCAATGAACTCTGTTAGCCTATTATTCTAATTCAGTGATGTGAACCGTGTTTTTATAGCATGCTTTTATTAATTCAAGAATAATTTTAACATTTGGTGATGCTTCAGGGAAACCTAGACTCTTAAAGAATAACTGACTTTTTATATGTTCTGTTTTTCCTGCTATTACATTTTTTCTTCTCCTAGAATATTTACACCTTATCCACACACAGAGCACAATATTTGTCCTGACAATTATAAAAGAACAGTATGGTCATGATAAACAGATGAAACAATACGTTAGTATTACGAAGTTACAGAAATAGCATTCTAGAAATAACATAATAAGAAATAGCGTATTAGAAATGGCATTTTTAAAGGCATTTTTTCCTCATCTGAATTACAGTTCAATCACATTTGACAACAATGAAGTATACCACAGACACAGTCTTTCATAATTTCATAAGATATTCAATAGCAGGAGTGGTGAGGAAGTAGCCTGAAATAAAGCATAACTTTTTTCAGGTGTCTTACAATAAAAATGATGGCTAGAAATGTAGGACATCACATTTTCAGTTTGTCTTCCCAAAGAACAATTCCCAGGTGTACTTCTCTATAAATTCATCTACTTAACAATATCGTACTGGAAAATGTCATTTCAAGAGGCAGCTTTTTCTACAAGACTGCACCCAGGATCTCTTGGATTGTATGATTTAGTCTGCCCCGTTGGTTTCTCAAGCTGTTAGAGAAATTGTTTTACTTAAAACGTGGTTTAAAAGAAATTATTTGGAAAGGATATGAAAACATGACGTATGTTATAAAAATAGGAACAGCCATAGTTTCAATAATGATGAACAAAAGCAATACATTGAAAAGCTGTGGCTAGTAGTACTGTTCTTCTCAAATGCTTCATATCTGACAAATTCCATTCGGATTACTTACATATATTTTTTTACTTTTGAAAAAAAAAAAACACAACTTTAAATATTGATTGTGTTATTGACTATAATTATGATTAATTTAAAATGTATTATAAAGATACCTAGTACAGAATTCTGATTATGTTGTAGCATCCTGCTTGACTATTGAGTAAATGAGGAAGGAATATTTCCTACAGCTGGGACTCATGGAACCAAATTTGGGATCCATCCACAGAACTTGCAAATCTAACAGAATCTAAGGCAGAAGACCCAGGAATTCCTGTGTCTGTTCACATTACTGACAGCACGGCTCCATTAAATCTGAAGTCAATGGACAGCCTTGCCCAGACTCTGCACAGCTTTGGGTGGTCCTTTTCAGGGCACCTTTCAGTGCAGTGGGTAGAAATTTAATATAATAGGGACTATATTGATTTTTTTTGGTGGAAGAGGGAAATTTCAGAGTAAAAGGAATTTGGTTCTGTTCTAGCTCCATTTTCTATCTACATCTCTGTGAAGATCCTTTCTTCTTGGGAATGCCCTGTACTAGACTTAGGAGAAAGGTGTAATACCGTAGTAAGCACAGGTGACCTGTCTTCACCAAAAATGAGGAAGAGTCTCCCTGATAAATGAGGACCATCGGGGCAGATTAGACACTTCTGCCAGTTTTGTACAAGACAAATTAGCTCAAATGCAGCACACCTTTGTAAAATCTACTAACATCTGTGAATGTACTTAAGGTGAGGCCACGATTTCAGAAGAGTGCTCCGTACCCTAGGTGCATTGACAATGAAATAACAAGATAATTTTAGTTAAGTGACTGTAGATGAGCTCCTAGTGTGAAGCTGCAACTAAGGGGAGCATTGTATGTCTTGGATGCATAGGCAAAGAGATAATGAACAGAAATAGAAATTGCATTAGTTTTTTGTGGCATAACTAAAACCATTATTGTGTTTAGTTCCAGTGTTCATATGTTTAAAAGGATGTAAAAAATGAAAGAGGTTACAGAAAAAAAAAAAAAAAAAACTTTTCTCACAGTCATTTACAGCATTAAGAAACTCGGAAAACTCAGCAACAGTGTCTTACAATGAAAGCCCTAAGGTGATCAATCTATTGAATATATGAAAGACGAAATTAAGAGGTATCTTGAACCCAGTCTATAACTATCAATGAAGCAAGAAAGTTTCCTGACACCTGGAAGTCCTTTCAACCTGACAAATGCTGGGATCAGTAGACAGAAAAATTCAAACTGAAAGTAAGATAAAAACTTTCAATAACAATAAATTAAATATTGGGAGTACTGGGAAATTCTTTATTGAAGTCTTAAGACTGAGCCTTTGTCTAACAGAATCTGTCCCAGTCAGGCACTTTTGGGCTATACTGTTGGAATAATTGGAAGAAATTCTTCTTTTTGCCATTTAAGAGATCAGGTTAATATTTTCATAACAGTCTATTCTGGTCATAACTTGTATGAATCTATGAATTCTCTGTAGTAAAGTGAGAACAGAAACCAAGCATAAACAGCACCAAAACTCTGACACCCTGCAAAATACTAAAATGTTCAACTAAATAGTTTTCTCAGAACCAATCTCTGCATCCTTTGCAACAGTCAAAGAGCTCACTGACAAATGTTTCCCATGAAGAATTCAAATACGATGGGTAACGAAAATCATTCAAATTGTTACTATCGATCCCAGTGGGAAAATACCTCACCCCCAATTTACTTCTACATGCTAAACATTTTCTAATACCCTCTCCATTTGTCTGCAGATGACAAACAGAATCAAAATCAACAAGACATAATTAAATTAACACTCTTTCTGACACAGTATCTTTTTGTGCTGTTTGATTCCTTTATCACTTTTCTATCTTGTACCAACAAAATGTATCAAATGTGAAATCATTCAACATTGCTTTAGTTTAATGCTATTAATCTACAGTTATTTTGTTGTTACACAGTTTTAGATATTGCTTGGACTTGTGCTTTTATAGAGTCACAGTAATTAACAAATCTTTGATACTTTTAGTTCATTTTTTCGTCACTGCTTCCCAGCAGTGACACTTTTAAAAAGTTACTTGTCCTCTTCTTTTAGTAATTTGTACCATACTTCTAAATAAACTTGTACTGACTCGGGAGAGATCATGATGTAGATGTAAAAATGACAGCTTTTTAATTATATTACAGTCCCAAGAAATTTGAATTTGGCCTTATCCTGCCACCTCATTAAATTTCATTCTTTCTCTCTAAAATGGGTCTGGCTGATCCCAGAGGTACTAAACTTCAGACCTGCTTGCAATCTGTCAGTGCTTTAAAGAAATTTCCAACGTTCTTGCATCAGCGTCATGGCTGCAGTAACCACACCAGGAATCAAAGGTGGAATCAAAAGTCTTTTAATAATTGAATTTAGTAATATTAATAAGAGACAGTGAAAGGATAAATAAGTCATCTGCATAAGTGAAAGCAAGTCAAAGAAACACACTCCTTCCCCAGTGTTTTAAGGTTATTTCATAAAATGCTTTAATTTCCATGTAAGCAGAAAATTAAACACAATGTAAATCTATGTATTTCACTCATAACCTGATATCGTTTAAGAACTGCTCCTCTTTTTCCATTTAGCCTTTTGGACTGTTTCTCTGGATTGGAAACATTCAGTTTCTATTGAAAATCTCTGGGATTCTGGCACTTAACTTTGATGTGTACTTTTAGTCTTCCTAATTGTAATCACTAGCTTATTTCCTATCATGGAGAATGGATAGACTAACCAGAATTAAGGACTGATTGTCCTTAAGGTCAAACTGACCAAAAGGTCAGTTTTGCATGGTTGTATATCTTATCATAACTCCTCTTCTCTTCCTAGTGCTATTATTATTCCTTTGGATCTTCTCCAACTTAGTCCCGCTGCGTACATGGCAAAAAAATGTATTTTTGGGATATCCATATCAAAATCCTTCACAGAGAATGAACTGTTCGGTCTGGGAGAGAGTAACAGTCAGAACAAATTATGTTCTATAAGAGTGATGCAGGGTGACAAAGGGATTTCCATCTCACAAATATCTGTTTTGAAAATAATTTGAAAAATTCATAAATTATCTCAACAACTCCTTTAAGAAAACAGTTGCTAATCAAGGTTTTTTTCAGATTTAGTTGTGCCTTTTTAGGTGTAAATGACTGCAGAAACTAGCCCAGTAAATCTGATTCCCTGTTGTGCTGTGCTTTTTGCAGTCCATTATGTCTATACAAGAGGCTACAAAATCAAGCCAAGTTACTATCAGAAGAAATCAAATCCCTGTCCAATCATCCTTTCAGCAAAACCAATCTGTTAGCCCCATTAATACAATAGGATTCGCTGAACTGACAGTGAGTAGAAATGTTGTGAAGTGGTCAAACGGCAGAAGTCCTTTTCCAACCAGATGGCAGCATTGTGCCTAGTTAGACTAATAGAACACCAAAATTAACAGGTACCATGCAGAGCTACCCATACTTTTGTATTTGCACTCTGTCTTCTACTGTATCCAGGAAATGAGGAATGCTTGGGTGCTACCAGTGATGCTGTGACTTAACACAAACAGCTGAAGATACTTTGGGATGAAATGTTCTTCAGACTTAGCTGAAAATGTAGAATATACACTGTACACAATTAAAAATAGAGTAACAATATTTGAAATCACTTTGCTTTATAGTTCACTATGAAACTCTCTCGGCTACTATTAAGATTCATTTTGTGGATGTGAACTGAGCTGAACCTATATTTTGAAGCCTTTAAAATGGTACAGAACAAACTCTCTGTTAGTTGAAATGGGAAATTCCTCTGATGTCAGTGGAGCTGTACTCTGGAAGTCATAATGCTGTAATGGAGTGTTTCAAATAACATCAAATTAATATTTAATCACAGCTAATTGTGACTGCATGTGAACAAAATGGGTATCTTCATGTGTTTTCTTTTTTTTAATAACTGAACTTAATTTTCTCCTTAACTAGTTTACAATTATTTCCATGCTAAAGCTGAATGTTGTTCTGATTAATTAGCAAATATAGATAATGAAAATTAATCTAATTATAAGAAATTTTAGAGTTAAAAAGATCAATATTTCTTCACTTAAAATCTGGTCTTCCTTAGCTGAAGTAAGAATTGATATTTCTTAAATTTCCTCCATGGATTTTATATGAACTGAACAACAGTGTATCTTTTCTGTAGGTACTTGAATGAGTGGATTGAGCTCCTACGTGTACACAGTACTTGTACATATTGCAATTAGGAAACAGATGCTTTAGAATGATGCTTGACTTTCATTAATCACTTTGGTAAGAATTAGTTCCCTGGGTATTTTCTTGGCATAAGAATATATATATTGTAACTCTTCCAAGGCTACTAAGTGATGTCAAAAACCTGCTGGCATTAGCTTAGAAAGGGTGAAACAGGCAGCTTCTGACAAGGAGATACTGTACCTGACATGCTTTTGTGAAACCCTGATGGTACGCATACTATGTCTAGATACATTTTTTTTTTTCGTCTATGACTGTTCTTATCTCAGAACTGGACATTTAAAACTTATATTGCTAGTAAATCTTTCAAGACAGTCACATTTTGGGGACATCTATAAAAAGAACCCAAATCAAGTTAGAGCTAGTTCTCTTCCTTTACAGTTTAATCGATATCCACAGTTCTAGAAGTATTCCTTACTACATTTGTTCCCTTCTGAAAGAAACGTCTTGGATATATATTCCAATGCTAATCTTTACTCATTTGACATTTTTCTGCTAAAACTACATATCATAATACATCACAACAGTAGCATGTTGCCAATGAAAAAGTCATACAGCATATTTTCTATTGTCAGCTCTACTAGATATGGCAAATTGATTAGAATGACACAGTGGCTGGCATAAAGGAAAATCAGTGTAGGATTCTTTAGTAAAGATCTATTTCTGGGCTAAGACTTTATCAGAACCATTTATAATATATATAATTATAATTCCTCCCCAAAAGTTGCTTCCACTGTGTATTGCCCTGTAGTAAACATTAACGTGACTATAGGGAATATTGTAATGGCTTTTGATGGGACTGAGTCAGATAGAAGTTTGGAAGGAAACTAATGAGAACATCTAAATGTAGAGATGTAGAAGAAAATAGCTGAGGAGACATAAATATTATTGGTTGAGTAATATGGAAAAATATATAAATTTAAATATGTTCTGAATGTATTTCTTAAATAGTATACTTTTGCATTGAAATCTTAAGCATTATATAAGATTATATTTCTTATATTATTAAAACATTTTTTTTAATAATAAGTGGAGAAACCAAACTGTCCTGCAGGGGAAATCCTTCCCTGTAAGGCAATCCCAATGAGTAACAGAAATCTTGTTCTATTGTTGGCCCATTATTAAAATGAGCATACAAATGACCTGCCTCCCAGTTTTTATTCATGAAGAGGAGGAATAAATCTGAGGTTCCCTAAGTGGCAAAACTCCAGCATCTAAACCCTAATTAAAATTTCTCCCCAGTAGACTTGCCATTAGGCAATTCGCAGAATTATAATCATGAAAGCAAGGATCATGTATCATATAACTTTATATTTAATCAAATTAACAAAACTCCCAAACAAACCACAAATATTTCTTATGTATTTTTTTCAAACAAGATTTTGGAATGAAGGAGTAACCTAAGCAACTAACCACCTACTAAGAGAGAAATTCATATTTAAACAAGGTGGAATTTTTATGTCTTTCTTACCTGCAAGGTGCATCTGTGTATATATTGAATACATGGACTACATACACACACATACATTCATTCATATAATAATGCCTTATGCAATGTAAAGTGTGTATAAATGCAATGAATACAGCCAACGGAGTGAACAATAAATGATGTGCTATAGTCCAACTGTTAATATATGCAGAAACTAAAACAGAGGCAATCTTCACATTGAACATAGGAAATTTTTTTACTTTACTAACACAAAACTGATCCAAAATGTCATATCATGCCAAGAGACAGAAACAGGTAACACTAAATTTCAGGAAAAATCTCCTTACAATTCAACAAAACAAAGACTAATGCATTTGAAGATGCTTATGAAACTTGAAAAAGCAATATTGATTAATAGGATTTTGAAATTGTATGTTCTTTTGTTTAAAGAAAATATTTCAAGGTAATGCTGTTCTGTAATTAGTTTGTTTCAAAATATAATATATATAATATAAAAGAACTTATTTTATATAATATAAAACAACTGAGAAATAACTCAAATTATTTCATTTGCGAAGACTGTTCATATAGCAAGCTAAAAAGTGCTTGATCCATTTTTTTATTCTGATGTTTACAGCTTATAGCAAATGCCTTCTCAATTTAAGAAATAGATACTTATTCCAAAAGTGTATGATATGAAGAATGTCTAATGGTGGTAAATCATTTACTTACCAGAAATAAAGAGATAAATTCAAATCATATTTTCCATAACATACTTATAATGCATGTGGAAGAGCCACCACATTTTACTTCTGTTAAAACAAAATAACTCTCCCTCTCCAAGAAAAGCATTTGTCTCCAAAAGTAGTTTAGAATATCAAGATCTAAAATGCTTTTCTTTTATCCCTTTGCATGTACCTCTTAACATTCAATAATGACAACTATAATTTTTCATCCAGTCTGCATTATTATATCGAGTTATCACAGTTTTCTGTAGTGGGGCAACTTTTTCAAATACACCACCTTCTAGTTAGAGCATTGGCATATCCTTTAAACAACTCTGTTGTTATTGCTTACATGTATCAATGATATCTGCTTGTTTAAAAGACATTTTAAAGACGTGTCATTTAAAAGACATGTTAAAGATGTGTCCTAAAAAACACTACAATTAAATTACTTTAAAAGCATAGGACACCTTCATTAATAAAAAAATAAAGTATGCTTTTTTGACTTCACTAATAGCTAGTCTGATGAGATGTGTAAAATTTAAATAATCAAAAACAAGTAAAGTTCTAGTGAAAAACAGGTGGAACAGAATACCTTGGCATGAATGGTTCTTATGACATACAATGGGATCTTCTTTAGAACCCATTCAGATGGATAGAAATCCTTTCATACAGCTTGGATAAGACCTGGATTGGTCCTTGATTTTCATGGCTTATCTGCTGGGCTGCTACTTAGCATCTGCAGCTCCCATTGAGATCCCACGGTCAATCATTGGCACTATGTGAGTTTATCAGTCTACTCTTTCTGCCAGGGAAGCATTTCTAATCAATAGCTTTTAGTGTAATGGAAGTTACCACAATGCTTTCAAGATCTGGGCTTATGTTGTAGTTAAAATGAGCTTAGTGCCATCCCTAGTGTATAGTTGTTGCTTCACCAAGCTGCATATTATAGATTAGGTCAAGGCTGCTTGTCTCAACCAGTATTTTATAAGCTAAAATAAAAGCAACACGGAAAATGTTGATAATATCATAGGGAAATCATCTTCATATGTTTTATTTGTGAATGCCTACATACTTGTGTATATGACTTATAGTAGTGAAGTTTTTAAAATAGGTCAAATAATTTTTTCATCCAAATTGATTTAAGTGAGTATGCAATGGGAAAGCTCAGATTCAGAGGAAAGATATGGTTATGTAGAACTGCATTGAGACAAGAGAGCTACTTCAAATATATAGAGACTTGTTTTAAGTCGCTTATAATACACGTTCAAATCTCCAGTTTAAACCCTCATACACGTATTTGAAATTGGAATTGTTGTGTTAAAATTGCATCATTCAATTAAAAACATTTTGGAGCATAAAAAGAGGAGAAAGGCATTCAGAAAAAAGATCTCATTCCAGTTTGGCTATTTTTTCTCATTTGTCAAAATATTGTAAAAAAATAGCTGTAGTCATAAACAGTAAGAACATAAGTCATATCCAGTAAATAGTGGAGTACAGATTTAACAGGGGTAGAAATGGCACATGTTTTCTAAGTCTCAATTTCTCCAGAAACTGAGAGGATAAAAATAAATTTTCAAAAAAAGTAAAAGAAATTAAAGAAGAGGGTTTACACATGTTGGAAGAAAACAGTGATGGGTACAAAGGAAAAGTGAAGTTCACCATGTAGTTACATCATCTGTACTTCTCTGAAATGAGATAAAATTGCCACTGGGAATTTCAGGTCAATTGGAATTTTGCAACCGAATTCAGTGATTACAGGATTGGGCCCTAAAGGCTGAAGTTTGCATAGAGAGCTTAATCTCTCTCTTGTGCAACAGTGACACATATTTTGGTATCATTTACACATAAAAGTTGCCCCACTCACTTATGTAAGTTGTGTATTCCCTCCTGGAATTTGGCAATTTTCTAGCAGATCTAAGGACTAAGTGCAAATAAAAGAAGGGGAAAAGAGGAAGAAGAAGAAAAAGAAGAAGAGCAAGGAGAAGAAGGAGTAGAAGAAGGACAAGAAGAATAAGATTGGAAAAAAAAAGGGCGGGGGGGGGGAGAAAAGCAATTTGCTTTGGAAAACTGAGTGCCTAAGAATTAGTGTAACTTACTCGGCACAATGCCATGGGTCTCAGTGACCTTGGGAGCTTTTCCAGCAGTCATTCCACCCACAAATATTTTATGACCAATTATAAAGCATCTGAGACAAATTTTTACTTTTCTTTTTCTTTTTCTTTTTTCTTTTTTATTTTTCTTGAACAAATATATTTACTGGAGCCATTTAAAGGAAACAATACTGTTGTTTCAGATATGTTCCTGTATATCTCTTTGAGTATGTTTCATGGTCAAGTGAAAGAACCTATACCAAGGTAGGTCGTTTGTTGTTTTTTATTAGATCTTCTCTTCAGAAATGAGTTGCAATTCAAGACTCCGGTAGAGTAACTGGATAATTGCCTTTTTTCCCTTCAAAAATATATTCTGTGCAAACTATGAACACAGTTGTGATTATCTGTACCAGCTGAAGTCTTTTCAGATTGTACTTCTACCACAATGCATGGAGAATGATTGATAGCTATAAGGGAAAACTGAAGGTCATTTTACCAGTCAGGGTTTCACTAGTTAAGCTTGATATCCAGGGATAAAAATTACACCCATTCATCAATGCAGAGCAGTAACTCACATGCAATTGTTCAGAAAGCACTTGGCTGGTTTGGAAAGCACAATATTAATTTATAGACAGTCATGACAACAATAATACTTTAGACAAAATGATTCCAAGATAATATATTTTTTGTCAGGTTGCCCTGCCAGGGGAAGTATAGTACTAAGTATGTATTACTGACCTCAGTCTTTATCAGCATCTCCCTCTGACTTTGAGAGATGTTGTTGATATGAATCAAGACCCATATAAGATCAGCAGCTAAGGCAAGTACACTTTTCACTAAAAAATTAGCAAACCCATATGCCCATATTTGATTTCCAGTGCAGTATCAGCAAATCCAGTTATTGGTATATGTTGGTTTGTGAACAGAATATTACACAGCTAATTTAATAGAGATTTGAAGAGGAGGAAAAATATTTTAAAGAAACTGAACACTGAAATAGATGAAACTGTATATTAAAATAGGACATGTTACCTTGCTGATCAGGACCCTCTCTAGAAGACATAATGTGAATGTGAACTTACATATAATATGTAGACTACATTACATGCTGTTACTTTCCCATACAGGGGTGCAAAATATACTTCGGTAGACTCTAGTACTCTAGCACACTCATACTCTTAACTTCCTATGTATGAAAACACCCACACAGCTCTCAAAAAACAAAAAACAAAACAAAACAAAAAAAACATGCAGAAGTTACACAGTACCTTGAAAAATGAGATTTCTGAGAAAGCATTTTCATTCATTAGAGACACGAGAGTCACCCCTCACAAAGAAGACTTACATAGCTCTGATGTTATGAAAAAGATGGAAATGATAATTTCCAAGACCATTAGTAAATAAATATCAAGGAAAGAAATGGGTCTTGATTGCTATAGGGAGCCACAGCTATCCCATGACTCTAATGTGGACTTCACAGAATAACTATAGAGTCCTAATAAATAGAGTGCAAAGAGCGTTAAAATAAAGCATTTTATCTTGTTGTCAATCTATACTTTTACAGGTGAACTAACTACTTTGTTCAGGGAAAAAAGCACTTAAGCATGTTCTTCCTAGGGTTAAATTTTGCTCATTCTGCTTATACCTACCTTTTCTTTTTTTTTTTCCTCTCTTTTGGAGCTTGATTGCTAGAAATGATTCTCCCTTTTCAGCTGATTCTGTACACTCAGGCTCTGAGCATTGAGTTTATATCTTTGCAGGCAGAAATCTTTTTAGTTCACTGATGAAGTATCCACACTTTGTTAAGCAATAAAACCTTTTTGTGATTCTATAGTGTCTTTCACAGAAAGACCTTGGTGGCTTACACATACAAATGCCTCCATGAAGCACAAAGAAAATTTAGTAGTAGATGTTTCCATGCAAGCACAAGTGGTGCTCAAGACTGATGTGAGGGTCATTCATTTCAAGTGAATGTGTGCATCCAGGACTTCTTCCACTCATAACTGAGCTGAAGAAAACACTATAGGGGAATTTTAATTCGATTCAGGAAAAATGAAGAATAAAAGCCAAATATAGAAGACTTGGATAAGCATAGGTATACAATATTTTGTCTACAGGTAGGTGATGTCCAGACTTAATCATTTATGAAAGATTATGTAGGTATCATATGAGTCATATAGTATTTTATTGTAACAGAATTGTTTAACTTGCATGTAATGCTGCTTCTATAAAACCATAATATCTGTGAAAATTGTTGTGATCTTTCAGATGGTGGATTTAATTTTAAATCTCTATTTTGTTAAGTAGGAAAAAATATGCAGTGCTGAATATGATGAGAATTTATGAATTCCTTATTTTATTCAGCTAGGCAACTAAGGAAGGAAAGTGCCCATGGAATTAATTTACTATCTTATGCTTGCTTCTTCTAAGAATTCTGGCTGTTCCTTAACATATTTAGACAACTATTTTAACTTTTTTTTTTTTTGTCATAACAAAAAGCAACTCTGCTACTATCAATAAGTGGGACAAGAAACAGATCAGAATCTTCCTGCACCCTGGATAAATGTACTTATTTTTAGGAAATGCCTCCATGTGCCAATTTAATTTATTTTCAGACTTCCCCTTTTCCCCTTTGGCTTTATGTCTCCTGTAGAAAGAATTGTAGATTTAATATGAAGGTCAAAATGGCAAACGGAAGAAAATAAATAAGACTTACTTTTTTTTTTTTTCCACCAAGAGGAAAGTTAAAAAATCTCTTCTTATCAAGCGTAATAGAGAAGAAATGTTGTTATATATGAAGAGGAATTTTCTCAGGTGAGAAATAAGGAAGAGAAATATTCAGTTCAGTTGGGTCCAAACTACAGGGTCTTCAAAAAGCAACCAGAACAACAAAAGCACCACATATTATTCATTGCAATAACATTATGTGCCAAAACATCAAGCAACTCCATGAAAGAGGTAAACACAATTCACATAGACTTCCTGATCTAGTTCTATATCTCATGATAGCATCTAAAAAACAGACTACATCTTTATCTGACTATAGGATCTAAACAGGGGAGACAGGAAAAGCAACAAAGGTTCACCAAAGTTTTATGCTGTTTCAGACTTCATTCTGCCATTTCTTGGGCTACCAATGGCCCTTTAACGTTCAAACCAAGAAAACTGAAACATGTATTGTGTTGGTGGTGTTTTGTTGTTGTTGTTGTTGTTGTTGTTTGTTTGTTTTGTTTGTTTGTTACATTTTTTTTCTGTTTTCTAATCATTACAGAAAAGCAGCACCATAGCTCCACTTTAGCTACCAGACACCCTTCTTTGATTTGCCCCTTTCTTCCTTCCTTCCAGTAACACACTCATGTAGAAGCCCTCAAGCCCTGATGTTCACCCAAGTAGAAACAAGTAGAGTTTTCCCACATTCCAACTATTGGGAGTGAGGAAGAGAAAAAAAAAAATCATTTCTGATCTGAAGGCTAACATATTTTATGTTAAAAGTCAAAGGATCAGGTATGAATTATTACATCTACTATCACATTTAGTCTTTGGCATTTACTATATTAGAAGACATTCTGTAGTCATCAAATTAGGCAGGATCTTTTACTCTGTTCCAGGGATGTTTAAGTGCAATTATTTATGCCATTATGAAGAGAAGGAAATCCTAAAATCGTGAAAAAGAAAAAGAAAAAGAAAAAGAAAAAGAAAAAGAAAAAGAAAAAGAAAAAGAAAAAGAAAAAGAAAAACCAGAACCATCCAGCATGTTTTTCTGCCTCAGTGTAGGATATACTATGTCTCTGTCAAAGCGGATAATATTTATCTAATATCTTCCCATACCTCACTCCCATTACATCAATCTCAGTGTTTCACTATTCTTATCATTAGCAAGTTCTTCCTAACGATTAAACTGACTCTTAATTGCTGCAATTTAACCTCATTATTTTTTCTCCTATGCACCATGGACAAAAAAGATCAGATCATTTCTTTCCTTTTTATACCACCCCTTTACAAATTTGATCTTTGCTATCAGGTCCTCCCTTCGCCACTTTTCCTGTAAGGTATGCAACCCCATTTCTTCTTCTTCTTCTTCTTC
>VXAA01004821.1:70027-103098 GCA_013399115.1 Anseranas semipalmata
AAAGGTTCTTCACTGAGAGGGTGGTTGGGCACTGGAACAGGCTCCCCAGGGAAGTGGTCACAGCACCAAACCTGACAGAGTTCAAGAAGCGTTTGGACAATGCTCTCAGACATACGGTCTGGTTTTTGGGGTGGTCCTATGGGGACCCAGGAGTTGGACTCGATGATCCTTGTGGGCCCCTTCCAACTTGGCTATTCTATGATTCTATGATATATAATGTCTGTGTTCATACAGAGTATCGAAAAATCCAGGAATATACTGCAGAGTAAGAAAAAAAAGTTTGCACTGATGTTCATCCTACAAAAATGTTATCACTGGAGAAGACAGAAAAACTGGAGTAATTCCACCATTACTACAAATTAATTATTGTTTTTTACAGGCAGTATGAAGTAAAAAAAGTCTGAAACTCTGTTTCAGGGGATGAAATGTTCAACACTGAAGGTAAGCGGGAATGGAAGCTTTTTTTCACCACCACCTGCATCTCTTAACAGTAAGCTACTTGCTTTATAGGACTATTCTTTTACCTAAAAATGTTAAACAGACACATTAGGCTGTTCAGTTTGATAGACAACAAACTTTATAGTTCGAGCCAGTATTCCATGTTCTTCCAAAACCACTCTGTGTACTCAGCCAGACATGGATTACCTAATATTTCAAGTCACGTCTTGTTTCTTACTCTGCTTGAATTCCCTAGGTTTTTGTTTGTCCTGCATCCACACTGGCAGCATTACAAACAGTAAAATACTTTTTTGTTGTTGTTATTAATACTATTTTTCAACCATGTGCACTCTAAACTACAAAGATTATATGTCTTTCACTTGTCAAAAGTTTCTTTAGCAAACATCTCAAAAGTCTTAGCAAAAGCTTTTAGTTCGCTCTTCTCAGCATATGTATGGTTTCAGATCAAGAATGGGAAGGAAATAAATAAGGTTTCTGGCCTCAGCTTGAGACACAGCTTCTGCAAAATAAAAACAACAATCTTTTATAGAAAGTACCATGGACAATTTCCTTTTATCACATCAGGTCAAAGCTGAAGTTTCAAATGTTTGCAGGGAAACATTTTGCTGAGTGTCTTTGCAATTTTTAACTAATTGCTTTATTGTCTTTTCCAGCTTAACTTCAAGGTCTCTAATGTTTTCCATGTACAAACACTTCTTGTGTAGGATTATAAGTGGGCATTTACATACTTTTAGGACCAATACCCAAAAACTATCCATATCAGGCCCACTTTACAAATGAAGAAATTAAGACAAAAAAGGTGAGCTCATTTACCTGTGACTAAAAGAAAACAAGGAAAACCTATAGATCCAAATATATTCCCATTAGATTTCTAACTGATTTATGCTACCATGAACTGTAGGTTAATTTGAATTACTTACTTGAATGGTATTATAGATTGTTAAACAAAATTTGAGAGCATGCGGGTTGGTACAAAACTGTCACATAATCACAATAAAGTAAAGTTTAGTATTTTACATTTTCTTGCCCCTGTGTTTGTTCCTTAAAGTATTTGCCCTTATCCAATAAATAAGTAATTTTGATGATGCAAACCACTTCTAGAGTTTTAAAAGCAAACTTGAAGATTGCTTTCTTTACACACACACATATGTATATGTATTTGTGGGTTTGTTCAACAACATTAAAAAAAAAAAAAGTACAAGGCAATAATTTCTGCACAATCTTTAGCACCATGGAAAAACATGCTGAGAGTTAAAAAGACATTTTTGAATAACTTAAAAAATATGTACAATGACTATCAAAAAGAGCTACAGATTATGACCATACTGGTGAAAAGGGAGAGAAGCAGCTATGTCAAGACAATGAAGAGGCATCAATAACAGGTTTGAAGCTTTTGCTTTTTCTGTGTCTGTTAAATCACTGAATTTGGGTGGCAAATAACTCAGAGAGGAGGCTGGTATGAAAAATAGTTTTAGATAATCATTGTTCCCATGAAACTGTTTTTCACAGTCTTAAAGATAAAGCAAAGAAAAAAGTATTTCCTTTCTTAACTTACTCGTCTATTCATAACATTTTTGCCCTTAATCATAGAAGTGTCACTTTAATATGATTTTGCAAGGTTAATAATTACTTTGAAATGATTTAACATTATCTACTGCCTACTGTAACTTTATCAATGTTGTCACTAATTTCATTTGTCTGATGATAAACATAGCAGTTTTTTAGTTTTTCTCCTGCTCACAGTTCTACAAATACAGGAACTGTACAAATTGCAGTAAGGTTTCTTAGCATTTAGATGGTTACTTAAACATATAAATCAAAACTTGGAAGCAAGGCCAGGTTGCCTACATTCTCTTGATATTTCTTCTTCTAAAATGTACACCTGGAATGACATATTTAGAAAGAACTAAAATCTTGTGTGCGCCCTAATCAATTTTTCATATATTGCAGAATGACATGATGCTGTTGCAATGAGTATTTTTTCAGTTTTGTTTTGTTCATAAGAAGGAAGGTACCTTTATAATTACCTGCCCAGCAGCACATAGCCTACAGTCTCAAGAACGAGGGTTTTTCTCTTTCTATTCATCATTAGCAATGGCATACAGTTATAAGGCAGAACTGTGCCTCTGGTTTCATCTGCGCAAACTCATGAATGAATTTTGCAGTCTCAACATCTTTGCAGAAACCTAATTAATTCAAGCATAATCTTTACTTTTGGTTAGGCAGAAGTAGCACAGGATTCAGATCACACCCTTAGACCAGTGGCAGGTCTTTGGTGTTAAATGAACCCCAAAATAATCACAACTTACTGTAAGTACTAAGGCAAATAAAAATAACTGAAAAAGCTTATCAGCAAATAAACTCAAGATATTCTTTTACAAAAATACATTTCAAGACATAAGTAATCTAATTTTAAGACCACTGAAGTCAAAGGACATTTTTCTTTGACCATAGTGGGGTTTGTATCTTGCTATGAGTATAAAACTAGAACCACTGCCAGAAATGGAAATGGCTTCTTATAGTACATGATAACAGAAAGTTAAACCTGATATCAGAAAAAGAATATGAAAGACAAACAGCTTTATACAGTGCACCGATAGTTTACATCTTTGTATTGACATGCATTACACAGAAAGGAATAATGTGCAGGCCATTACGTTACTTCCTGAACTAAGAAAGATTCAGTGGTGTTTATTTTGAGAAACTCAGCACAGAATTTAAAACAAAACAAAACAAAACAAAAGAGAGAGAGAGAGTTGTAAATATAAAGGAAATACTGTGTAATCTGAAGAAAATATCCACTTGCTGATAGATGGATATCAGAGCCTATCAGGTTATTGGAGCTCATGAGTATGTATAGTAGCTCATACTATGCAGGTTCATACAGGCTCTTTAGAATTATTACTTTATAAGAAATCATAGAAAAAGAAATAAATAACCCCCCACAAGTAGTTTAAATATTCCACTGTTATCTGCACAATTAAACATTTTGTATCCCGTCTTCTTGCAAACATGAAGATTTCTTGAATTTTACGATACAATTTTAACATTCACTTACATTTAATCCACTGACCTCGTTAATGAAAAAATGCGTTGTTAAAAAATAACTAACAAGCTCTACACCTTTCAGTTCAATGAAGCTGCACCAAAAGAAATAATTATTCCACAAATGCTGCATTAAGATGTACAAGAGTTTACTGGTTGGCATGGTGGTTCAGCAATACAATTAGCTGGAAGCTAACAAATAAAGAAATAGAACTTTTTTCCCCTTTCTTATGTCCTTGACAGTATTTTCTAAGTTTCCTGCATACTCAGACACTTTGAAGTGTGTATGCCGGAACTCTTCCATTTACTTATGACAAACCTTTGTACTTTTTCCTGGCTTCCATGCATTAATATCACTCAAAATTTTGGGAAGAGAAGAACTGAGAGTGGTAAAGAAAGTTGACAAGGCTATACAAGGGGTATACTTTCATATATCTCCTTAAATATTGTTTTTGATTTGCTATCTACTTACCATATCCTCTTTGTGCCTCTTATGTCACCACTTGTATATAACATAGGTACCCTCTTAAAATGAAAAGCTCTGCCAATACACTGTATGTAACTATGACACTGCTGCTAAGAATGAAACAATAAAACTGTATGATCCAATGTTATCTGTAATTAAAATTCTTTCCTGTTTGATTTTTTTTTGCCTGTGAAAGTGTGCTCAAAAATGGGTTGAATTATTTTTTTTCTTTTTCATGAATGAGATAGACTATTGATAGTATTTTGACTTGTAAAAGAATGGAAGAAAGAAAACAAAATACAAGAGTACTGAGACATATCAGTTAGGTGCACACACAAATAGAATTAGTAAATAGAATATACGACATTTCTTTTATCTGTTCAAGTTTGTACAGTTTGGGAATCCTGAATCACAAGGAAATGAGAATTAAAAATTGATGTACTTTGCTCTTGATAAAAGAAATTGAGACATTTACCTGAAAAAGGAAGTAAAATGTAGGCATTCATCTTCTATGAAGTGATATTGGCTTTCTTCTGGAGTTATATACAGCAAAGACAGGTATACGAAAGATACTATTTCTGCTCAAGTCATCACAACACAACTCTACCCCCACATAATTCCTTGAAGGTACACAAATAAAATTAAGCAATCGACTACTAATATAAGAAGCTTTGGCTGCATTATTTAGATTATTTTCTATGTTGCTGATGGAAGTATATTTGGGAACTTTTAGATAAGTACAAGAAAATGGGCCAAAGACTGTACTGACAGGTGATGGTGCTCTTACTTTTTGATTGTGTTTCATAGCTTTACATTGTCAAGCTTTTCTGTTTTATAGAGCACCTCTTGTTTGATCACAGTATCATTTCGAAACAGTGCTAGTATGCAGCAAAGAGGTTGAGTGTTTCATTTTATTGCATTTGATGATTTTCTAAAAAAGGCACACTAGTAGATTCTAATGCAGCTCTTCTCACACTCACTTGTGAAAAGAGTATTTACCAGGAAGACCAATTTCCAGCTTTTTCCTGTGACATATAGCATTCCCTTCTAAATAGCTGTTCAACATGTTGATTAACAAACAGCCTTTCTGCTTGACTACATGTGGATGTGTCCAGCTGATTTGCAATTTCACATTATGCTGAGCAATATGTCTATATTGGCAAGGGATTGCTGCATTTTAGTGAAAGCAAAGTGTGACACAGCAGCTTTTAAAATCATGAGTCTCTCTTTATATAAATGTATTAGCATTGTAAACACTTCCGGAAGGTGTGCTATAAAACTGACAAACTTGCCAGCCTTGATTAATTTCATGCTCAGTAGGATTGCTTTCACTTCCTTTTCTATTGCCAATTCTGCATTCCCAGATTTGATACTTTCAGAGAAAAAATGATTTAAATGAATAAATGTGGTTCCTCACTTTCTATGTATTGTGGTGTATAACAGCCCCAATTTAAATCTTCTCTCATAGATTTCTGGGTCAGAAATATTCTCCCATGATTATTTATTTATTTATTTATTTATTTTCAGCTACTATGGTAAACAAAAAACAGAACTCTGTCAATTAGGCTATTAAAATATCAGAGAAACAATACATTCTAAAATCAGAAAATTAGGAACATGTTCTAATTTGAGTTTTATTTTTTTTTTCCAGGTCTAATCATCAGGGAACACTTTCAAATGTCCTAAACAAAGTTTATCATTTACTACTCTGGAGTTTCAATATGCCAGAGAACCCTTTACCTTTCTAGTTACTGCTTAGTTTTCCAGCCTCAAAAATTTTCATTAGTCAGCTGGACTTAAAGTGTAACTAGGACCTTCAATAATGGACAAACCTTTTATTCCAACTATCTAAACACACTATCTCACTTGTAACTCAGTTTCTTTCTCAAAACTTCCTCAAAAACACTATACACCTGCTGCATGTATTAAGATTTGTTTCCAGGTCCTGCTAAAGCCATAGAAAGGTTTTTTTGCTCTTAAAGAGTGTTCCTCCTAAAATACAGTTTCTATTAACCAATTTGATTGTACCCTTTTTAATCATACAATAATGTATTTTAAATATACCTTTACATACACAGATAAAACTACTGTCATGCTCTCTATATAAGCACTGTCACTATTCAGCCCATTTTGTCTAAGACAACAAATCTATGATGTTTGATCAGCATTTTTAAAACATTGCAAATAGTTCTGTGTGTTTACTTGGGGCTTGATCTTTTAATTAAATTAATATTTGCATAAATTACAAGCTATTGTATTTACTATGGTGAAGGCAGTGTAAATATGGAATAAAAAAGAAATTGATACAGGCATAATCTACCTGCAGCATGTTATATTATTCCCTTATTGAACAGAATTTTCATGAATGGCTCTAAAAATTAACAGTCTAGGACCTTTCTATATTTCTGGCTCCTTCACATGCAAAATTTCTGCCAGCATGAATATACTGGCACAGGATAATATTTGTGTTCAGCTGAAGGCAGCTCTGCAATTAACAAAATAATGTAACCAGAAATTTAAGCCAGATAAACACTGGTGGCACTAGAACTTTTAAAAGATGCATGTGACAACTAAAATGATGCATCTGGGAAAAATCCCATCTCCCTCTATATGTCATTTATCAGAACTCTGTATCGTTATCTACAAATCACAGTATTTCATGCTCTTTTAAACTAGCACAATTACTATATGTGACAGTGGGATTTGTTTGTATTTTAAGGCCACATCTGATTTAATAGTGTATTGCTTCACTGAAATTAATAGACCCATGTCAATTTATATGAGCTAAGGATGCGTTTGTTTTCATTTGTGTGATATACTTTGAGAAAAAAAAAATAAATTGCTTTTCAAGTGTACATGGTATTTCAAATCTATTCTGAGATCAAAATCAGGATCCTTCCATATTTTTGGATCTTTCTGTGGTGAAGATATTTATTTTTTTGCAAATCTATTGAAAGTGCTATCAAAGCACAGGTCCCATGGTATGTATTTGGTTAAAAATGTTCATAACTTGATTTAAATGAACAAAATTTGATTATTTAAATAAGATTACCATTAGGTTAATAGGAAACAGACTTTGGTCTTAAATATGCTAATTTCCTAAGTAAGGAATATTTGCTGCTAAAAGTTAATTCTCTAGATTATACTGGAAATATACTTTTAGCAAATAGTACCATGAGCTAGAGAACTCAAATTAAGAGTTAGATTCACTAATGAATTTTGATGAAGAATTCCCTATATGGTCATATGATAACAGGATCTGTATTTAAGTTTCCCAAATGCACTTTTTTCACTTTTAATGTTAGTCAGCAAAAATATATATGTCCTTCAAGAATATTCCATTCACAATTCTTAAACCTGCATTTCAGAAATTGAAACTTTTGTAAGTAAATCCACACCTGGCAATTGATAGTGTCTTATAACTGAAGACTCGTAGAGCACTTATAATCCTCAGACATAAAACTGTAGACTTAATAGGTAAGAGTCTCTGTGATCAAGATCTTACACTTATTTGTACATGGTTTTAGCTTTCATTGCTAGGAAGATGTTAACATTTTTATTTAATAGTCTACATCATTCCAAGATGTAATTAAAATATTTTACTTTATTACATGCAATAATATCAGTCAGCATGAAATTCACAAAGTAATTTATTTCAACATTTTCTTATTCTACTGTTGAACCAAAAATCTATTTCTAGTACTTAGAAGCAATCTCATTTTTTTCCTACCATTCCTCATGTCTGTAGTAAGCCACTGGGAATCTAATAAGATGCCATGAGATAAAGTACAGAAATGACATCCACTTCACCCCTCCTTATGTCAGTTAACAACTGCACTATTCACACTGCTCTTTTCCTGAGATCAGCATCTGCATAGATATGAAGTGGTTGAAGCTGTTATATTGATAAAACAGAGACTGTTAGTGGGAAATATGGATGTATCCTGAAGATTTTTTTCCCTTAAAAATTTCATATATGGTTGCTGTAGCTTACTATAGTTCACTTTTTCAGAATCTTCTATACATTGGGACCTATTTTGTAGGTGCTCCAAGAAAAAAAAAACTTAATGTCAGTGACTTGGCACTCAACCATACTTTATCCTTTAGTAGCCAGGTGTGGAGATGGATAGATTTATGTAAGTAATTATCACTTGTTTTATAGACACACGAGATATAAATTTCTATGTATCTTTTTAACAAACTGCATTTTCTAGTCCATTTTTATTAACGTGGACTCATGAGTTGGAAAGGATGCAAACTCCTCACAAAACACAACCCTAAAAGCTTAATTTATTCCCTAATAAACTATGTGCTGTTTTGGATTGCTATTGAACAATGTCTATCTGGACTGGTTGTCCTCAACTTAAAAATGTTGTGTGAAGTTGTTCATGGGACATGATTTTTTCCATCTGATGTTCTGACTACAAGTAAGAGTATTAGAGGCTGCTGACAAGTAGTTGAGATATCTAAAGACCATTTTATTTATTGCCAGAAGAAACAGAAATGGCTACTAAATTACTCACTCTACCCCAAATCAATAATTCATAAACTGCTTCCTTTAGTACATTTGAAATGCTCTGATGCTACAGTGATGGAAGGTACACGGAATTCTAGAATTATTTTAAATGTAGTAGATATTTGTCAATTGGAGAAAATTTTCTTGGTTGGCAAGCAGTATGTTTGAGAAAAACAGGATTATAATAAATAGTGAAAGTTCTTCACTTAATTTATTGTTTGCCATTCACGAGCTTTCTTCACCCATAAAAGAAGACAAAAGTTGTAGATTGAAATGGTAATTGTTGCTCGGTAATAAATAGAGGGATTTTCCTTTTTTTTTTTTTTTTTGTAAATATCTTTTTTTTATTAGCAGTTAAATGTTAACAGGATAATTATGCACCACAATATCTACTAACAGTTTGTTAAATATGTTCTGGCTTACTCTTTTATACACCATTTCTCTTCTTTTTCCCTATTTCTCTTGGTCAAAATAGTATCATTTTTGGTGCTTATTAAAATGGGACTCAACATTCACCTGCTTTAATGAATAGGAAACCAATTAAACTGCCTCATTTCTCACTTTAGGTGAAAGCAGTGTTCATTTGGGGCAAAAATCAAAAGAGAAAAATAAAAAATAACCCTCTACATAAAATATGACAATACAGAAGAAAAATACTCTTTCTTTTCTTAACTTCTGCTCTTTATCCAAAGCCTAATGAAATTAACTGACTTAACAGAGTTTGGGTAATTTCCTAAAACTCTTTGGACATTGCCTTAACTCAAATGACTTCAGTGGAGCTGCACTTTTTTTTTTTTTTTTCCTAATTCTTTTTTTGAATTATCTAAAAAAGGATTTTAAAGATTGTCTGGTGCACGTGTCTCTAGAAAGATTTGTTAGATCTCTAATTAAATAAACTGCATAGCATTTTGATAATTCACCTGCACAAGGCAGCAGAATGCATGTCTACACTCTTCTGATCCACTTTTCAAAAAGTGAACTAATGAAAGGAGAAAGACTAGTGCCATTTCTACCTTTTGTGTTTCTGAGCTTAAGACATGATTTTATCACAAGCCTTTATTCTTCTCTCTGCTTTCTAGCCAATGAATTCATATTTGGTTTATAGCAAAAGACAGAAAAATATTTCTATCTCAATTATTTCCCTCCACATTATAGACACATCCTTTAACATCTTTTGGACAAGAGCTTTGGTATTGTTAATGTTACTTTACTGGATTATAGCAAATATTTTTAGACAGAAAGATACAACTTTTCCTATATAAAATCTACATTGTGTTGTCCTAGTTGACAATTTTACATTGGAACAAATAGCACTTAAAAACTACAGATAAAAAATGCCTCCACTTTCAAGAACCATTCAAAATATGTACAGTTTCCTAAAAAGCAGACTAAATTATTGAAGTTCTTAAAATTTCAAGAACTATCAAAATACTCATGAAGTAAGAGTATAACTGACAGATGCTTTGTATGAAGTGTATTTAATATTGAAAGGCAAGGTTGAACTGAAAGAAGGAATAAACATGGAATAGAAAATAACAACATTCATCCTGAATATTATTCTTGAAGGTTGAATACAAAAAGAATGGTATGTGACCAGTAATGCACAGTTTCTCTGTGCCGTTTTGTTTGGCAAAAAGAATGCCAATGCCAACTAAAGCTGAATTTAAATGCATCTTTCTGCAAAATGTAAGCAGTGTGGCTACAGACAAAAGTATATGAAAAGTTGCATTAATCAGCTACATTCTACATATATACTGGAATTTACTTATTTATAGAGTTGATATTAGTAATGGAACATAGTTGCATATTTGTTTTTCTCCCCTGAGCCTTAGCATATATGGTCATATGTATAAAAGCAATAGCTATCCATACTTCTGACTATAAAAAAAAAAAAAAACTGCTTTACTCTACCCAAATGTGGATAGTTTTTCCGTATGTTCTGAAGACAAGTTCATTATAGTTTGTATCAATTAATTTAGCATATAGAAAATAGCAAAAATTCTGTAGAAACTTGTTGCACTTTGTGCTACTTCAAAGATAAAACTTTTTATGCTCTTATGAAAAAGTGTTTGCACTTTGAATTTGCAAAATCATATAGAACTTTTTAAATCCCATTTCACTGAACTTTAGACATATTGTAAATATACCATATGTAAAGTAAATACCAAATTCATATTTAAGGGAAACGCGGTTGGAATCCTCTTGTACTTCTTGCTTCTACAAACACCAAAACAACAGAGCATCAGTGACATCTAAATTCTATTGCAATACCAGAACTAAGAATTATAAATAAATATTTAAATGACATTTACATTCTGTGAATTTAAATTTTTGACACCTAACAGAATCTAACTGTAAAAAGAATCTAACAGTGCTGTATTGAAAATTTAGCACTTTCTAGAACAGAAAGAAGATTCTCATCAGTACATCATACAGACAAGCAGCAAGCCAAAATGACATGAACAGGAGAGAAATACATAGTTACAGGCATGTTAGAGTAAACTATTATCTGATTGTTCAGCTGCATGTATATTCCCTTCCTTACTAATTAGGAGCACTGCAGTTCACACACACATTAAAAAATAGGTGATTTTTGTCTATCTTATGAATCTCTGTAAAGGTTACAAATTTATTTTGTTTTAAGAAGATTGCAGAAATTCGCTTTAAACTTTTTAAAGGGGTTTTGCTTAAAGATGTAAAATAGAAAACTAACAACTACAATTATGTAATAGCCCTGAACTTCTACTCTCACAAGAAGATGATCTTTCCGCATCTAATTGTGGATTTGATGCCAGCTGTTTATTTCCTATGCATTTAAAGCTTCTGCCTTGACTGCATGAACACAGTCAGGGAGAAATGCAGATAAAGCACTGTATTGCTGACAGTTCTTTCCATGTGTACTACAAAAAGTAGTTCTCTGAGTGGAAAATTACTTTTCTGAATAGATACTAGCTGTGTTTACCAAATGCTTAAAGGAAACCATTACACCCATGACATTCATAGATTATGTAAATTATGAATGCATTTTTGTTGCCTATATACTACATAAAACAGTCTTTTACTCATTTATAGCTTTCTCTAATGTTGTTCTGGACCAAAACTAGCTATATATGTCCTCAAATATGAGGTGAATTTGGTCTTGCTAGCAATTTTTTAACTTAGCAGAAGTTTTATACAGACTTCCAAAAAACAGGCTAGCTCTCTTTTAGTAACCTTTATATTGTGTGTTTTTGATAGACATTTCTTTAGTTAAAGGAAGCTGGAACTTTTATTTTTTATTTTTTATTTTTAATGTAAATAAACAGATGAGTCAATGCAAAACAGAGTTTGAAGTCCAATCATCAATAGAGGCTCACTAGTTCAAGTAGGCTGAATATCTTGTCCACAGTTTGAATTAAAATAAAATTATACAGAGCTCCTAGAGGGCTCTGTGCATGCTTAGGACAACTTCCTAGCTTCCATTTTAGGTTCCACAACTTTTCTGCTACTACCATGCTGTACTAAAACTGGACAAATGTATATTATGTATACGTATTTGGAATTCATGGAAGCTGACAAAATCCAATAGCACAGCAAAAATGAGCATACTAAGGTTTCTGTTTGTTCTGACCCCAGTTTTGTTAAGCTACTCTTCAGTATTTCAAGCAGAAAGACTTTGGCAAGAGTGTATATAGATTAGTATAGCTGGACTTTCAGTGGTATTACAGAGAAAAGTAGAACAGCTGGGCTGCCATTCGATGATTCAAAGAAATGTGTGAAAAAATATTACTGAAATAGGACTCAGACTCTACATATGCTGAAACATCCACATTCACGAAGTTTCTCTGGCTTGTAACCCAAGTAATCTAATTTTCTTTTTAATAATACAGGACATAACTGTTGCATTCACAAAAATTATATTTATAAAATAATTTCCATGAACCTGAGCCCTTGTAAGTCATTGGATCTATTTCCATTCACAGAACTTGAATTACACTTACGATAAACACCTAACATGAATGTTTTTAGGAAAAAAAAAAAAACAAAAACAATCAAACTGGAGCTGAAAACCAGTCAAGATTTCATTTGCACAATGTTATTATTTCACATGGAAAAGTATCAGATGAGTTGAAATATTACTAGGCAAGCAATATCAAAATTAGAAGATGCAAACTGATATATTAATAGACCATTTGTATTTATTTTCTGTCTTCAAAAGATAAAGCATTTACCTTTTCTTCATAAAGTCAATTACAAGGACAGAAGTCTACTTTCAGATTCTAAAAGTTTATTTTATGCTGTACTGAGTCGTTTCTCTACACAATTTTCCAGAAGTGTGCAAAAGTCCAATGTGGGCTAAGTACTGTGCATGCACTTATCAAGAATTAGTTTCTGTTATGAAGGGTTACAAACCAAAGAAGCAATTTTTAAGTAGAGAAAGAATGGGGAAAATAAACAAAGCACGGAGAGGAGAAGTTAATGCTCATGAGTGCAAAGAACAGATTCCCATGACCCAAGCCCAAGTTCATTCTCATGACCAACAATGCTGGGGAATGTACTCTGAGTTTCTATGTGCATTTATACAGACCATGCAGTGATTAAAACCATGGCTAACCACTGACAAACTGAAAATATAATGGCAGTATCGATTACTGAATTGTAAGAGGAATAAGGCAAACACAGACTTTATCTCTTTAAATTACAGGCATCAGATTAGTCACTGATTTAAACTAGCGACATTCCACAATTCTGAGAAAAGACTGATCATATAATTTTATTAATGATGATATCTGCAGAATGTTATTTTAGTGTCACATCCCCATGTTATTTGAATAGATATGTACTTCCCATGCCTTGTTTTACTTGCATAGAATCTGCCTATAGCATAGCTCCAATGTTCAGAGAAAATGACTGTTGCTGTGTACATTGTTATTTCAGGTCATATGCCACTTGTTTAGATAGAAGAGGTTGCTAATTAAGCAATAAAAATTAAGGCACAGGGCATTTCCTGGAGATTAATGACCAACTAGAAGGAGCTGTGCCATGTGCCATTAACCCAGCCAGTCACTCACTGTGATGGGGCAGATTTCTTCGAAGAATATTAATGTTCTAAAATAACAAGACTGACTCTGGACATAATATAGTGTATACAGGAATGAATCAAATTAAGTGCATTATGACAATTTGTGTAGTGAATTACAGGCCTTTTCTGTTTTCTGGGTAAGAGAGGAAAATGTCTAGCAAGAAAATAGTACAACAAAGAATTCTAAATGTCATTAAGTGCTTGAGCTTCTCCAAACTACTCTCTTTAGGCCTGTCTTCTGGTATGTTTGCTCCTTTGATGACCATTTTTAACTTTGGTTATCATCATAAATATTACTTAGCGCTAACTGGTGCCTACTAGTTAGTGCTCCTGGTAAAAGGCCTACACTTAGGAGAACGCAGGGAAGTACTTCATCACTTTCTTTCATCGGTGAAACTCTCCTCTGTGATTTGCCAGATTTCCTTTCCACAGGTATGGAAGGAGGGTGCAGCCCTGAACCATCCAGCTCTTTCACCTTTTTCATTACTTTTGCAGTAAAACATTTCTGGAGGTATCTACTTGAAAACAGTATTACTAAACACTAGCCTGTTTGCCAAGTATTGTTTTCCCAAATTACAGTGGTTTACCTTTATATTATCCCTGCAAGAGATTCTTTCCTTTCCTCCTCACAGTCAATCCTGCTCTGCACCAGTCATCTACATCTCCTTAATTTAAAATTTATCCACAAATAACATTCAGCAGAATAAAGGAGGGAGTGGATGAAAGGTGGGAATAGAGGGAGAAACCCGGAAGATGAAGTGAAAACCCACTAAGCAGATAGGTGCAAATGATCAACTACCTTTTCCCTTCTGCAAGTAACTTATTGCTAAAGGCTCTCATCCACAGCCACCTTTTTCTCAACCATTCTTCCCTCATCTGTTAGTGGTTTTCACCTCTTTAAATACATTGATTCAAATAAGTAGGTTAGATATGAAGCAATCACAGCAGTTTTCTGTCTCCAAGGTGAAATAAACAGCCTCATTCAAGACTATGTTTAACTAACCAAACTTCTCTGAGGAAAAAGAATAACTATAAAGACTGATTTCTTTATTACATTTCTCCAAATAGTTCCACAATCCGATTACCACCTAACTCATAATGAAAAAGATCACGTATTAAAACTTTGAAAAAAAATCAGAAGATATGAAACAGCTACAATAGATGAAGAAAGATTATTTGTTTAATGGAAAAATATCTGGAAATTCATTCTGTAATTATAGTCTTTAGAACCTGACCAAGTATTTTACCAAAGTAGCAGAATAAAATAGAAATATCCCTTTACCACCTGAAAGAGTTTGCTGTGGACAGAGTCTGAGGATTACTGCCCTACGTCATTTGAAAAGCTCAGTTGATTAAAGGGATGGCTGTTAGTCTCAGTACAAACTTCTTTAATTCCAGAACCAGCTTTCTAGCAAGGAAAGAGTGATAAGTTAAGCAAATCATTACAGATACAAGGGATTGCATTTTTCAAAATAATTTATTTTTACTTATACACATATTTCTCACATTTCTTACTTTCCTCATTTTATGTCATTCTGTTCTAGTAAAGTCTATAGAATTTTCTGAAATTATTCTAAAACATGTGAATTTGGCTGTAGAAATAAATTATTCCCAGGGTAACATGAAACTCCATAACATGGCTGTAAACCAGTAGCCTGAATTTTGTTTTTGTGGGCATACCGAGATTATATTTGCACTGTCTAATTTATTATAGAATAGATGTTAAGGCTTATCTGAAATTGCAAAGAACAATCAAAGCAATATAATAAAAATGTTAAAGAAACACAAGGAAGGTGAAGAACCAGCATCTGGAGCCTTCCTTTTCACTCTTCCTCATTTTCTCTTTGTAACGTTCCTTCTTTTCTCCAAAAGGGGTCATTTAAATGACAAGAACAACATTAATAAAACACTTCTTGATCTTAAAGACTGATGTTTTCTCTCTGACATAGTATTTGTTTGTTGTCCAGAGAATTGTATCAGTGTTGCTCATCAAATGCATTTTTCAAGGTGATGAGGATGAGGAAAACAACTATAGAAATTATAGAGTCCTCTCTCATCCTTATAATTACTTTAAATTAGCAGCTAAAGTTTCCATACAGATCAGGGCTTTATTATAATAGGTGGAACTAATTAGAAAAATGCCTTTCTGAACTTAAAGAATGGCCAAAATCTTGAGTTAAGTTGTATGGAACAAGCAAAACTCTCATAAACGTTAAATATAAATGACATTTCATCAGTTAATGATTCTTACAATGATGCTAAAACATTTTGTTTTAACTTTGAGCGTTTTATATTTTCTCAGCTACATTTCAGTTTGAAAAGTCATATGAACTGACAAAAAAGGACTTTTCATTGCAAGAATCACTAGAAAAATTGAAACAATGTTCAAAATGGAATGGGAATTTATTAAACCTGTTCTTTTTCATAAAAATATTTTTTGATAAATCAGCAAGTGACACATCCTCAAAAATTTATGAGGAATAGGTATTTAAGGACTGTCTTTTCCTTGAAGAACTTAACATCAGGTATAGGTTGAGAGAGCAAACAGAAACAAAAAGGTAATCTGTTTTACACCGTATCCAAGGCTTTCCCTACTGAACCATGAGATCATATTCTCATGCTAGGATTTATTTGTCCTTCCCCATCTTCTGTCTCTTCTACTGAAATGGGAACTTCCAGATAGCCTATGGCAGATGGATGCCTCAATTATAAATAGGATTCACTCATAACACCTCTCTTAGGTGCACAGAAAATCCAAGGCATTAATATTATTTACATATTTATTTATTTATAAGCAGAGATAACCGCTTCAGTACTGTGATATAAAACAAAATATTTACCATAGCTATTAAAAAAATAAGGATATTATGGATTACTGAAGATCACTGTGAGAACAGAGAAAATCTGCAATAATCTCCAAGAAGCTTCTTCAAAACATCAAAGTAAAGGCAAATTATGTCTGAATTTTTACTGAGTGCTAAGGATTCTGATTAAATCTAGAGGATTTAATAACTAGAAAATGAAATAACTAAAAAAAAATGTTTCTGACAGTGCACTGAGGGCAGTAGAGATTCTGACCTCTATTTTGGACATGAACATTTATAAAAACCCACTAGTGACACTGCATAAAGCATGCCCTATTATATTCTATTTGAATAAATGAGGAACTATTTAAATATCACTTGCTGACTCATCTGAATTCTTCAACCTGTTCTCAGAAAGACAGGCAGTTTAGAAGATTTATTTTATTTTTTGAAATCCTCCATCACTTTAACCATGTAACAGACTAAAAGCAGGAAAAGATATTTTTTGAAATCTTCCATCACTTTCACCATGGCTACTTTCACAGGCTAAAAACAGGACAAGAAAGCACTTCAGATGAATATGCTTGAACAACAGAGTCTTCAATGAGATATTCAGCACTACACAAAATCACACAGACCAAGAAATCCTTTGGTACTGATCCTGTACTCATCTATGTCTGCATAAATCCTGGGAAAATACACTAGGAAAAAAACTGTCTTAAAGCAAAACAGATGCTCATCTCTGTTACAATAATTTTGTTTTGTCAGTTATATAGTTGTGTCAGAGAGAAGACAACATATTTACTGAATTTTCTGAGTATAATTTCACTATTATTTATCATTGATTATTCAGCCTGACAGCTAGCTCTATCAGTTTTCAAGAATCTTCTCACAATCACACTGAACACAAGAACCTGATTAACTGAATGCTAATTATGCTTGGTAAAATAAGTGTTGAGAAGATTTTTTTCTCAGACTGCACAATTTCATCCAAAGCAGATTTTTTATGAAAAAAATGGTAGTTTAAAAGCGATGTTTGTCTTCATTTTAATTTGTTTTTCCTACTTTCCTATAAATTTTCCTTATTTATATTATGTTTTGTTTAATATTTTATATTTACTAGAATATGATTCTTAGAAGTTTTTGACAGACAACAATTTGTTGTTATCAAAATCAAATATTTCAATGTTTCCACATCTGAATTTTGTTTTTATGGAACATATCTGTATTTTCCTCAGGACAGAAACCTCTCCCAGACAGATCTACTAATTACCACAGGGAAAATTAAATCAATTTCCCACTGATACTGAGCTATCAATTAATCCAGTATCAAACATTCAAATATCTTGCCCATAGATATTAAGGAAAATTACATCAATTTCTTCAAGCTTAGTTACATTTGGCTTCCCTGAAGTTCACAGCTGTATTAAAATAAATTCATTCTTCCCTTACTTTCAGCTCCATATTCTCTAAATCTCAAACTAAGCGACAGTTACTGGCTGGTATCTTAGACTCCTTTAAAACATACATTGTATAAGAAGCCTGTCAGACTTTGCTCATTTTATATTTTCAAATTTGGGGACTACTTTGTCCAGCCAATTACACTGCAGCAGTCTGAGGCAGTTCTGTTGGTTTTCAGGACAGGCCATATGGTGCTGATGGTGCTGGTCTTAGTATTTTTCAAAGTATTTAAAAAGAAAGTATTTCACTGTGACACACTGTTATAGCAGTATTTCTAGGTCCTTATTTACAGAGAATGATGGTGACTTGGCACATTATTGTCTCAGCTTAACATTGGTTAGATGGAAGAGGTTACTAATTATACAATAGCAATTAAGACATAGGGCTTTTCCTGGAGATTAATGGCCAGCCAGCAGGAATTGTGCGCAAGGCTTTTAACCCCAGCCAGTTGTTCACTGCATTGCAGCAGAATCAGATGGCTTTCTCTGAAGGATATTGCTTTTCAGAGTGACAAACGTGGGTCTGCAGGGCTTTTTTGCTCACCTGCAGGGTATACCTAGTAGCAGATAATGCAGCTATGAAGTAATCAAAGAAAGGCAGATTCACACACAAAGAAAAAAAATGAACCACAACACTCCTCCTCAAATATAGCTAAGAATAAAGAAAAACCAAACCAAACCAAACCAAACCAAACAACAACAAAAAACAAAACAAAACAAACAAAAAAAAAAACAAGAACAGTTGAATGCTTTAACATGGATTTCAACTACTTTCATTCCTTTTAGAGATAGGATCAGATCTTTCACTGAATTAAACAATAGACCACAGCCACCTAAACTAGCATTTTAAATCAGAACTAGCTTCACTATTTGCAGGGTCTCGCCCAATCATAACCATTTATTTTGCGCTGGTTTAGGTCTTAAAGTCATTTGGGTGTAAGAAACTGTTTTTCATCCAGATGAAGGTGTAACAGAAGCTTCTTTCTAATTCATAACCCACACCAATGGAAAGGGGAAACTGAGCATATGTGTGGTGTGGAAAGGGGAAACTGAGCATATGTGTGGTGGGAACCTTGTACTTACGCCCCACAGAACAGCTCAACATTGGAAAAACCCCTTAGGTAATGTTCTTCAAAAACCCAGTTACTGAACCCACCTTACTGATGCTTGCTTATACTGCCAAACTGATCTTCATCAAACCTCTCAGCTCTTCCTGGCCTTCAAGGTCCTTGTCCTTCCCTACCTTCTTTCCTTTTACATCTGCAATTTAATTTCCTTCCTTACACCAACTTGCTGGCCAGGTCCTTCATTTCTTTTCCTCTTAGTTTATTTTTCTGCTCTACCTTGATCTTCTTAGAATATGTATCTCTCTTCCCAGCAACATTTTTAAGGCAGTCTGACCTGTGGCTCCAAAAGAACTCATCTGTGCTTTTCTGGCTGTGGAGGGAAGAGGTTGGGGCTTTACTAGCAAATGGACTATCTTGAGGCAGTACCAAGAAGTGTCCAGTTGGCTTGCTGCTGTCAGGCCCAAGAAGAAAAGGAGTTGGGCTTCAAGTTTAAAAAAATGAAGGTGGAGTTTCTAAAGGTCCAAGGCATTAACTGCCAAAAGTTCAGACTCCCTTATTAAGGTTTTGATGTCACTTTTGGAAGTGAGGACCTGACTGAACAGGCAGACAGGATGAACTGGTTCCTCCATCCCAGGGTGTGCCTGCGTCAACTGAGGGAGAAAGACAGTAGTTGTGCAAGGCTGCAGCCTCCACTGGGGGTCCTCTCTGATGACTTGGCAGGAGGACAACGCTGAACACCGAGGCACCAGTCCTCTACCCCAACTAGCATTCTGGTCAGGCCATCCTTTGCCAGGGCTTAAGGTGGTGCAATAACATGGCATGACTCACCAGGTAAATTAGTGGGTCAGAAAAGGAGACTGCTATTATCTTTAAATGTAATTTTCTTGTTGGTGGAAGCTGCTGGAAATCTCTTCTGCATGGCAGCTGTCTTATTGTCCTGTCCCCTGGCCAGTAATGAGCAGTTTGCTTAGTCTGAGGCATAAGATTAAAGTCTGCTGCAGCATTCACATCTGCACATGTGCAGCCCATTCCCCTGCAGGCTGCAGGCCATGCAAGCACTGACATCAAGGTGGCACAGGCTGCTACTGCAGACCTCCCTACCCAATAGTGGAACAGCAAGTTACGGTTACTAGTTTTCCATTTATCGAGCCTAAGAGGGCCCTGCCTGCTGAGGAGCGATTCCAGCAAATCATAGCTTACTCCACAGTTGTTCTGGCTGCTCTTTTCACTGGGCATACTGCCTCTGCTCCTATTAATCCTGAGGACCGTGATGGCCACTGCACATTACAGATTTTCCTATGGGTCATGCTGGTCTCCTCTTTAACAGTGTTTCTGCCACACACCATGTTGTCCCCTGACTTGCAGATGTTTCCGGAGGCCAACCTGACAACTTGGTTGTCACCGCAGTGATATGCTGTCTCAATAATAAAGTGTTATGGGGAGAATTCAGTTGACCTGTTGCCATATCACTTCCCAGTGCTTGCTGTGGGTGGCAGAGAAGAGAAAGTTGGACCCCAGGAAGCGGGCAAGGGGGATGGGACCCGTAGGAAAGGGCCTGGAGGGAGGAGAAACAGTGGGACTATGGGAGAAAGGCTTTGAGAGGGGTGGGAGAAGCCAGATGCCAACAGCAGACAGAAGCTGAAGGAAAGCAGCCTTTGAGCTAGGTCGGGATGAAAAGCCAAAAATGGCAGAGGCCTGGTTATGGGACATGGGCTATAAGCCTGACTTTAAGATGAAGACAGGAGAAACTGCCAAGGGGTGAGAAAGAGCTGAGACACCAAAGGCACCATCCTGGGAAGGACAACACATACAGGCTGGAGAGAGGGGGAGGAAGACAGCTGGGCTGAAAGAGGGGCCCGAAGTAGGAAGCAGAGGCCCAGTGTGAGGGCAGACAGCTGGTGAGAGCTGTGGGAATGGGCCCTGAGCCAGGGGTAAAAGGCTGGCTGGGGAGGAAGACTTCCCCCAGAAGCCTGGTGCAGGGGAGAGAGCAACAACTGCTGCGGCCTAAGCGAGATGGGAACAGGACTGAGGGTGTGGGAGCTGGGGGACAGCTGCTGAGAGCTGGCTCCAGAGGGGCAGCAGAGAGGGAAGCATCCTGGCCAGAAGCCAGGGTGGAGGGCAGAGGTCCAGGGAGGAACAGGAGACACTGTCCTCATCCCTGATTCAGCAGGGGCCAGAGCAAGCCAGCTGCTGATGGTGAGGAAGAGGCACCAAGAGCTGAAATAGAGGTCCGGGAACATGGGGAAATAGCTGAAACAGATAAGTGGCAAAGGCCCAAACTCTCAGTAGAAGAGTCAAAAGCCATAGCTAAGGGGAAAAGAGCCAGTGACTACCCTGATGGAAGAGAGAAAGGACTGAGAGAAAAGATTGAGAATATTCCCATTAAAAAAAAAAANTTGTATACAACAGTTAAATTGTTCTATCTTCTATTTAAGTACTACCTAGACAGTCCAGAAACCTCTGGGATTCCATACTAGCTGCAGCATCCAGCCCCAGTGGTTGCTGCCTGGGTGAAAATGCTCTCCCATACTCCCAGAGAGGCTCTGCAATGCACAGCAGGCTTCAGTCAGTTGCAGTCAGGCACGGAGCTGGCAATGTTACACCTGCACATTACACCACTCTGTAGGCAGACAGGGTGCATTTACAACCACAAAACGCCACTGTTGTCCATTGTAAAGATGGTGCACAGTTTTCCAGCACAGGGCTTCAAAGGTCATTCATCACCTTTGAAAGCACTGCAAGCCAGGTTAACCCAGGTTCAGGGGATCATGTACTCATGCCAGTTGGTTCCCGGAAACTTCAGTTTGGGACAGTGGCAGTGGCCTATGTGCCTGTCACCAAGCCATTTTCTTCCCCACACCTGGCCACGTGATCCCAAAGCAGCAATATGGGGGCTCCACACAGAGGAAGTGCAGTCATCTGACCAGGTCTCCTGTGCATCTACACATGGTCCAGCTTCAGCTGTGAATGAGGGCTGGAACCAGTGGTAGGCAGCATGACTGTGGTGACATAAAAAAAAAACATGAAAGGGGAAAGAGCTTCCACATTTAGACTCTTGTATGGTAGATACTGTCATGGATACCAGTGTTGCTAAGCATGCCGCTTCCTAGGGAAAACTGTGCTTGCAGAACCACAGGTTTGTTGGGCTATTTTAATTTAAGTATAATATCAGTGTGCCTTTTGGGAAGATATAAAACACTAACCCAGGCAAGTCTGAAAGCTGAAGTAAACCCCCATGATAGATACAGCAGAGATGGAAAGAGCTCAACAATGTCTACCTCAGGTCAATAATCATTTTAATCACCACAGGGAAATTGTTACTGTAGATCTGGCTGTTAATAAGTATAGCTGAAACTGAAATCAGTGAAGCTACATCTATTTATCCAGGTGAGAATGTGCCCCATTATTTGCAATGTTATTTATTATTTTCCTTATTTAATGTGTTTAGTGCTCTTCTCTGTAGCTTCTGTTGCATATAAGTCCATACATTTTCTCTCATCATTTTACAATTTGCTTTTTTTTCATACTCTTGCTCTCCAGCATATGGATCTCTTTTTTTTCCACTTCCGTGTATTATTTTTTGCATATTTCTGCTGAGCTCTGAAATTCATTCGGTTCTTCTCCCACTTTTGTTCTCAGCTACATTTGCAACATTATGCCTTTTTTTATATACAATATGAAACTACAATGAAATAAGATAAACACAAATATGCTTATGTTCAAAATGAAGAAGGATATGGAATTTTCATGTGCATAGCTGAGCTATTCTCTTCTTCTCTTTCGTTGCCATTTAAGCATCACTGACAAAAATAACTTTAATGAGTGAACATTTTTTGCCTTCCAGATGTCTTGCACTGAATTTATTTTCCCATAAAAGAGTTTTCCATGAGAATGACATCCCTAATCTCCTACATAACTAATTCATTATTTTGTTCAGTTTCCAAAGGATATCATCAGTAATAAAAAGTAGGCACTGAAATTACCAGCCATATTAAAAAGAAAATGCCATTTTGTCTGCCTTCAACATTGTCCAGGCACTGTAGCCACTTGCGCCTCTACTCCTAACATTCCTGGGCTGTCAAAGTTACAAGTTGCTATTGATAGGTGCAAGCATATGCCCATTCCCTTTTTCATTTATTGGTTATACAACTTCTGCCAGAATCCAGAAAATTAATATTGAGAACAGAATGCTCAAATCACTTCTCATCATTGTATTCAGTAATTCATTTAGCAGCGTTTAGCAGGTCTAGACAGAAAGCTAAAGCTAACCATTATCATTAGAATACAGAGATTTCATGTTTATTGTTATGTTGTTTACACTTTTTGATCAACCAATACAATTAAATATTAAATCTTTCAGTGGAGCCCTAATACACTGATATTTTCTTAAGTAGCATGTTCATTAAAGGCATGCTGATACTGAGGCCATGGATTAATATTTCTGTAGCTTAACAATAGCAGTGCTCGTTCACTATATTCCTCCTTTTATTACTTTGGTATCTTTCAGCTGTCTGCCTAAATAAGGTTTAGCTCACTAAATGTTCTGCTATGACAGAACCGATTTTGAGCTAATTTCTATAAAAAAGGAGTGAGTGTTTGATATATCCTTTTAAGGTTCTGTCTCAAGTCCTTCATTTAGAAAATGCTACGAAAGACAAATTGTTAAGCATTTGAGCCAATGTGGCTGTAAGAAATAATCATAAAAGATGGCATAAATATACCAAATTCCTTCTAACATAACAAGTTGTCAGCTTTTCCTAACTACTAACTCATTTAGATACTGTAAATAGCTCTCAGTCTCTCTTTAACTATATCACATAACTTCAAAATGAAAACCTGGTTTAAACTCATGCATATGTAACCCTTTTAAAAGCAGGAAATAACTGATTTTCCTAAGAATCAGTCCCAAAGTGGTCTGAAGTCTAATAAATGTAAAAACATATAAATGGTTATGTCATTATTAGGTAATATAATTCAGAGCTCAAGGCATATGTGCAAAATTGTTAATAAGGTTTTTGTTTCTTTAACACCTGCCGACTCCCAGAGACTGTAAAGGCCCAAGCCATTTGGGCACCATATCCCTCATTAAAGTCAGTCAACTGAAACAAGGCAGCCATGTTATAGTGTAATATGTCTAGGGGTTACGAGGAAGGGAAACCAAGTATCTTTTCTACACTTTCTGATAGGTGCATGAGGAGAAGGTTACCTTTTTCTTGCCAGAAGCGCTCATGTATTTCAATTAAAAATTATGTGGCCATGATTTGGCTACCATATGTTATATAAATCAGATAATTACAGGCATAAAGATCTATTTAGGGTCAACTGCATATATTAGTTCCCGATTTTGAAAGTTTGGCAATTACATGTGAAAATGTGACATGTTTATGTATGTTTTGTTCAAATCTTGCCTTTCAATGCAAATCACAAATGCTAAAGGAAATCACTTAAATGTAAGCTTGTAACGGGACCTATGCAGCATCCCTCACTGTGTTTTTCCATCAACACAAATGATAACTAAAATGTCTTGGCATTAATTTACAAATACACTGGCTTAAACATACTTATTGCATAAAGTTAAAATATATGTAAATTATTTTCAAGACAAACTTATACAGGAAGCTCCTGACTCTTTGATTCTGTGTCATCCCCCTCTCTCCCCTTATTTATTATACAGGGAAATAGGGAATAAAATCATTACTGTAAATTATGTTTGTTTGTGCTGATATGAGAAGCGTTTGCACACATACATATAATTTATTCTAAAGAGAAATATATATATATTTATTCAAGAAGCAGGGGATAAATGTCCTAGCCATTAGACCGTTGGCTCTGCAGGGATACAGCTCTCTGTTTCTAAACTAAGATGAGGATCATCTCTGATGAAATCTTTGTTACAACTGACATGTTTCTGTGGGAGTATTTCATTAAATTCTCAGTCATTTTCTAATGATGTATCACTTCATAAAAAAAAAAATCCATTAATCTTAGCTATGTATAAGCATATTTTAATAAGTAGGCATATTGCAGTAAGTTTGTGCTTCAAAACAAGGAAAACAATGCCTTCTCAGGTGGATTTTCTTTGGTATTGTACAGTAGTAGGGATCATCTTGAGATGGTGTAAAAGATGTGAATGAGAGAGACACATTTTTTCTGTATTCTACACACCACATTTTTCCTGAATGCTGATTCCTATCTCAGATTTTAAAAGAATCCTTTAGTTTTGAAAAAAGTCAACAAAACCATTTTTTTACTTTTAAACTCTTGGACTTACATCATGACTACTTCCTTTCAAATTTCCCCTGCTTAAGAAATGACTAGATTGAATTGTTTGGCCTGTATTATACAGGAACTAGCATTAGTTGATATTCTGGTTTAACCCAGCAGGCAGCTAAACAACACACAGCTGTTCACTCACTCCCCCCACAGTGGGATAGGGTTGAAAATCAAAAAAGGTAAAAGTGAAAGAATTTGTGGGTTGAGGTAAGGACAGTTTAATAAGAAAGAGAACAAAAAAAGAAATAATAATAGTAATAATAATAAAAAGCAAGTGATGCAGAATGCAATTGCTCACCACCCGCCAATTGATGCCCGCCAGTCCCTGAGAAATGGCAGTCCCCTGGCCAATTCCCCCCAGTTTTATTGTTCAGCATGACAGCATATGGTATGGAATATCCCTTTGCTCAGTTTGGGTCAGCTGCCCTGGTTCTGTCCCCTCCCAGCTTCTTTTGTACTCCCAGTCTCCTCACTAGCAGGGCACTATGAGAAGCCAGGAAGTCCTTGACTCAGTGTAAGCACGGCTCAGCAACAACTAAAAGATTGTTATCAACATTACTTTTATTCTAAATACAAAACACAGTATTATACCAGCTACTAGGAAGAAAATTAACTCTATCCCAGCCAAAACTAGGACAGTTGATCACAGTCTAAGCACATATTTGGTGGCTCCAGATCATTGCTGCAGTCAAGCAGCAATTTAACAAGTCTGAAGACAATTACCATAGGATCACCATTTTAAAAATCCAGGTAAAATCCCTGAAGCTGTACACAATTTCAGCCTTGTTTCACCCCAGCCACATTTACAGAAGAGCTATGCAATAGCTAAGAAGAGCTATAACTTTGTTTACATGGAAAAGGGCTCATTAAATTCCTGGATCGCAGGACTGTATAAATTATTTCTCCCTATAGAGAAACAGGTTTTAGAATTCAGAGTTTAGAATAGGCTTTAATTCCCCTCTCATACATAGAGTCACTGATGTAATTAAGGTTAAAGTAAAGAAGATCAAATGTTAAAAGCAGAAATGTGTTCCTTCTCTCCTGAGTTTGCACGCAATGTTATGCCATGCTTCCTTTCTTTGTTAGCTGATGCTGAAGGACCTTGACTATCTTCCTCCTTAATTACCTCAGGTTGGAAACAGAGTTTAGCCCACTTTTTTATTATGTTTTCTGTGCTAGGGGATAAACTGTTCCCTTCCTTCTTTTGTTGACAAGGAGAGAATTACAACAAAAGAAAGCCCTCTGTTTCTGTGGGAAATGTTAGACAAAACACCGTTAAAGCCAATGGAAGTTCTATCTATCATAAGAAGCTCGTCAGCTTCCTCCAGCTTCAGCCTCATTTTGGAATTACATAGTAGCAGAGCTAGGCTACCTGGTGTCCACATTGTCAAATGATGAACATAAAATCTTCACAAAGGGAAAGGCTAATATATCCCCTCATGAATTATAATGACGGACTGTGTTTCCAAACCTTCAGTGATACCATTATAATCTTTACAGACGGTAATTGATTTTTATGTCTCACAAACAGGCAATCTGCAGTTTATAAGCTATATCATTAGACCTTTTCTCATTGCTTTTATCTTCTCCTCAGTGATGCATAATGTGTTGCTAGTAAGGAAAATTGATTAATTTGTTACTTTTTGCCCTTGATTATTGGACTAATTTTGTTTTACTTCCTCAGCAGTTTTGGTGCTAAAGAGAAAAAGAAAAAAAAAATCAAGCCTTAGTTTTATTGTTAATAGCTAAGCTGGACCTCTCCATGGCTGAAGTGATTACTAGAATGGTAAGATGAAAGCAAAGTTAGCTTTTGACCATAAGTCCAAGTGTGTCCATCAGTTAGAATGAAATTGCATCCACCTGCTGATCTTCACATGCAATTGCAATTTGGGCTGCTGGCATTTCACAGCAGTCCCAGGCAGCTGTCAATGTTGAAGCATTTTCTATCCTCTGAAAAGCTGGTGAGGCTTCTCTGCCTGCATATTTGAACCTCACTTCAAAGAACAAGAAACAACAGCAGGTGCATTTCAGAGGGTGCATTAGAAAACACATACACGCTGCTTCTATATGGAATCCAAACTTGGGCATCTAAAATAGCTTCGGTAGCCAATTTAATTTAAACCTTCCCAATATAACTTGTATTCATTTTTTTTTCTTTCAAATCTGACTTAAAAGATATGAGAATTCTGTAATGCTGAATATGGATTTCTTTTATGAACTGAATTAACAATTTTGAGGAGGTGATCCTGGTACTGTGCTGTTCCATTTGTGTCACTTTCTACGTATATTTATAAGAAACTGTACATATATCTAATGAAGTGTATTCTGTATTACTTTATGTAGCATTACAACACACCACCATGTTAAACCTATCTAAATCCCACCTTAGGAGAGAGCAATAAAAAGAAGTTAAGTGAAATTACTCCTTAAAATAGAGTTTACCTCTTCACACACAACTTCAAAGGTTTCACTGTGGGTGAGAAAGAAATCATTACTAGGAGCAGCCAAAGGCCAGAGACAGTGGTCTGAAGCAGAAAAAGAGTCTTAAAAATAGACAAAGAATACATAATCTGAACAAGAAGAGTAAACACCTTGAACAGTAAGCCCTTTAGACAGACCTGTACAGAAAACATGGGCTGTGGCCAAAACTGGGAAGGCTGAAATGAAGAGGCCCACACCATTGAAAATTGCAAAGGACCACCACACAGGAACAGAGATGGAAAAGGAACTGCTCATAAGGAACAGAAATAGGAAGAATTAGCAGTAAGGGGAGTAAGGGCACTCAAGGAGATTGCAAAGGAATAAAATAGTTCCTATAAACCCTGTAGAGGCCATCTCTAGTAATATAGGCCATCTGAAATCAATGATCATTATTACATATATTTCCTTATTTTTATCACTGTGTTAAATATCATTCACTGAGGAATATGAGTAAGTCTGACTTAGTATTAGAATGAAATATCTGAGGGAGGAAATTTTAGTGGAATGTGGTTCAACATCAGAAAAAAATCAGCAATGCAAATCAGACAATATGATAATTAGGGAATGCTAAGAGGAAACTGCTTAAGAATCTCAGACATCCTGTCATTCTTGGAAAACGTGATCAACAGAAGAATATGAGTATTATATTCATTAAAAAAAAAAAAAAAAAAAAGAATAGTAGATAGATAGTAACAGGTATATCTTCCTAAACTGGAATAGTACATGAAGTATAAGAGAAGGAGGTACTTGTACTGCTCTGTAATGACATGAATGCAGCTGACAGTCACAGAGATATTAACAGCAGGTTGTAGAAATGCTGGACAGAAGACTGCACGGCATTTTTTGCCAAACAATTATGAACATATTCAATAGGAAATGTATAGTCATAGTCCAGCAGCAGAGTTAGTAACACATTTCAACAAATGTTTATATTGAGCTGAAGGCCCTTAGTGATGCTGTAATGAAACCTGGATCAATTAATCTAGTATCCTCCCAGAACACGAAATCTGTGGCAGATAAAATCCAAGCTGGTTCATTAGATTAACACAAATTGACATAGTGATACTGGTCTTGCAGTATGTATAGAAACAACTGGCTTTATGGAAAACCTCTCAAAATGTAGTTGTTCAGTTCAGATTAAATAATCATTTTTATGGTTAAATAATCATGTTAGTCCATACTTCACATGGTGCTGAGACAAAACTGTACTTGTTTTGCGACAGTTTAGACTGAAATGAGTGCAAATGCCTTTTATTATGATGGACTTGTATTCTGATACAAGTAACTGTTTGGTTACTCTGATCCACAAATTTGGAAGTCTGAACCATCCTCTTTGGAAAAACAAGACTTGAGAAAATGGGAAGTTATTGGACTTTTCCCTTTTTAGCTGCTTTACTTAATTCTTAAAGACAAAGAAAAAAAAAAAAAAGGAGAATGCAAAACTAAGACGAGAACAAACAAGGGGAATGAGAAAATAAACCTGAAGTCTATACCTACAAAAAGAAACAAATGTAAATTAAAGCAGGGGGAGGAGTTCTTTTTCTTGATAAACAGACAAATAAGCATAAAGCAGAATAATCTCAGATGATTCAGGGATTAAGTTTTAGGATATCCTTTAAGAAAGTTTTACGCTATAGGCCAGCATTTCCAAGATTACACAAATTCAGTGCTACTATCAAAATTCTGACCTTAGTATTGCAAACAATTACTATTTTTTGGTCACTCCATAAATGTAATGTGAAAGCACCTGTTCTGAGTAAAACTGTGTTATAGTCCAACTGCGTCCTGCTGTTTTACTACTATTTTTCACATCCTCCAGACTGGCCATATGGTTAGTTCGTTTGATAATTTCCTTAGGAATGACTACCCATTGAAATGGCCAGTTTGAAGGTCTTATCCTTTGGAGAACTTCTATTACATTTCCAGGGATCTCATTTCTTACAGAAGTGTGAATTCTATTTTGCAGTTTTGAAGAGCACACCTGAGTTGTAGATTCCTTCATTTTCTTGAGATCTTCTATTGACTTTTTCTTCAATGAGCTAAAAATACCTGCTTCACTTTGTCAGTCAGAAGTCTGGTGTACCTCCACAACAGAAGGCAGATCTTTTTTCTTTTTCATTTCATACAGTTATAACTGCTTATACCAATTTTTATTTTTTCATAGTGCAAGCATATCATATTCATTGAAAAATCACAGAATCACAGAATGGTTAAGGGTGAAAGGGACCTCTGCAGGTCTCTGGTCCAACCTCCCTGCTCAAGCAGGGACACCTGAGCAGGTGGCCAGGAATTTGGCGACAATGCTTCACTAAGTCCTTGTTTTAATTTCACATGTATTGTATAAGAATTCTCCTTTGACTGTTCTTTATTATGTATAATTTGTTATTTTTTTTTAAAGAAATTTTAGCCTTGAATATACTCTCGTTAAAATGGACTGTAAATCCTTAGTTTAAGAACATTTTTTTTTTTCGTTGAAAATCATAATGGAGCTGCCACTGCAAATTATTTGTCTGTTAGGGTTAAAAAAACTGTCTGTTGTCTGTCTGATAAAAAAAAATATTGTTAAAAATTTAATGGGGTCTTGATGAACTTCTTATTATGTTGCTATTACATTAACAAAAATTTATGCTCCAAAAAAATGAACACAGCTTCATTCAAACAAAATATTCTGTCTTGCCAAAAATAATTGTTTGCTCCAGAACACTTCTAGAAAAGAAGTGTTGGGAAATAATGTTCCTTCATGAAGCATCCAAATCAACAATGTCTTTGTGGAAACAAAATAAAAGAAAACTTAGATCTTACATCTACATATAGCTGGGATAGTGAATAATTAAAAATGTGTCTACATTCCTCAGCAAACTGCCTAACTTCTATTTGTTCTCTCTCTTTCACAAGCATATACCAGAATGAGTAGCAGAAATGGAAAGAACAATTAAGACAGCTTACAAGCATTCTAGATCATGAGGGGCAAAAATGATGACAAAATGCTTTTATCTTTATTTGACTCAAGAGAGCTCGAGTACATCAGAATGGGTGAAAGTCTTTGCGTAACCAGATATTTAAGAAAAATCACTATTTCTCCCCTTGCAGCTTTTTGCATGCACAAAGGCTTGTATTCTTATGACATTTTGTAAACACTTTCTGCTAGAAAGCTCCAAAATCCTACATATAATATCATCAGCAAGTACTATTAAAGTGCAGTACGCCTAAGAAAATTCTTTTTACCAGTTGACATTGATCCCCCAAAAAGACAATGTTATATGTATTTTAGTAGGTTTTCAGTTCATTTCCAAAAAGCATCTTTGCTTTTGCTTGCAAGGGAGATAAAATTAAGAATCTTTTCATGATACATTTGTTAATGACATCTTTATAAACAAATACCGTTTTAGTCAAGGATATATTAATCTTGTTAAGAGGTCTTGTTGCTGTGTTCTGCTATGAGAAATAAACCACAAACAAGGCCCAAAGAGCCAAAAGAAGAACATATGTTTATAAGGAATATATATGAGTAAACCAGGAACTTTGTTGCCCTTACAGCAATCTGGAATAACCTAAATTACAAACATTTATTTATTACTTTTGCTCCAATGGTTGTATTTTAAGCTTAATATTGTATAATCTCTAACGTCTAGAACCATAAGCAAGACCTACTTCTGTTGTAGGTGGTAATTGGAAGAAACAGAGCAAAATATGTTCCAAAATCAGACATCACTATACAAAACAGATAGGGAATAGAAAGAAGACAGTGAGTATTATTAACATTATTTTATGGATGAAGAACTGTGAGAGATTAAATGCTTGATATAAGGAACTTGTAATAGAATTGTTAAAATAAAATAGCAATTCCAAATCCCATTTCCAGTACTTAATTACTTCTTAGTCCTTCATCTCTCCTTTTTTCCATTTTATGCTTCTAGATGTCTACCATTCATCTGATGTAAACATTTGTGAAAGATCCAGTTTTTAAAGAAGAAGAAATAGTATCTGGGTCCAAAGCTAAAAAAGGGCCTTTTTCATAGTAAGTTTTTCTTAACTGTAGTAAATTCCACAAAAAGCAAAACCCAGCTGCAAAACTCAAGAACCAAAGGTCACTATCAAAATTAAAAAGATTGTATGAAGGAATCCAGCAGTTCAGAGCTTGCAGCTGGTCATATATTAAGCAACATACAGCTCTTACCAAGCAAGTACCTACTACAGTAAGAGAATCCTGCAGTAAGAAGTGTAGTGACTCATGTTGAGACGGTCATGCACCCTTTAGGGTGCACCCTAGGGGACAATACACACCAAATTCATTAACCAATAATTTGCTGAGCATGATGCACTAATAACATTTCTGATATTTAAGTTACTCTCTTCCCCTGACTTTATTTTTTTGGTTACCAATGGTTTGTTTAAACGTTACTGCCAGTCTCTTATTACCCAGTTGTGCAAGCTACCTTTTACATTAAGTCAGAGAGAACACCAAGTCATACTGAAACAAAACTGAAATACTTAAAAAATAAAATAAAATTCAGGAATCTGTTTAGAAATGCAGCAAAAAGCAAAGCAACTTTCAAAAATATTTTTGACCTCTATGAAAGTTTCACTACTGAGAGGTTTTCTGAGATTTCATACAAAAGTGATGCCACTGACTCAGAGAAAATGGAGGTCCAGTTCCCAAGCTCAGTTAAAAACTTCTTGATTTTTATTAAGATATAGTACGGTATAGATATTAGGTTATTTGGTGCAAAATTTTGCCTTATTTGTCTTTGTAAACACACTCCTTTAAAACATATTTCAAAATCACTAAAAGTTTTCCTAATATTTCCAATAAATTCCTTAAATAATTCTTCTGGCAAGAATATTGATAATCCATACTGTTTGCAGGAATCAATCACAGCAATATCGATAGAAATTCAAAGATGTGCAATCAAGAGTCTAGTCATGTGCCCCATTCTGATGTAGCTGATCAGAAAAAAAAAGCTTGGCTGCCCTTATGCTCTGGCATGCTGGCTCAAACACCTTTCCATTTGCTCCTTCAGATCAACTGGCACAACTGTGTGAGTAAGCGCTCTATCCAAATGATCTAGAACTAAAAACATCCTCCCCCAGAACTATTTCTCTTTACCCAAACCTCTTTAGCAGGACCAAGCTAGAGCATGATTCCATCTATGTGTATGCGGGCAGATCCGAGAGAGAAGCAACCTCAGGTGTAGTGGCTATACTGTTTTCTTCTCTTCACTGCACCTACAGCAGGCTGCTTCATTTGCTGTTTTAAAAGTGACTGAAAATTCCTGAGATAAACTAAGAATGGCATTAATTTTTAAAATATTGAAAAATAGCTACTTATGAATCTTGCCGATATAGACCCCAGAGATGGTATATTAACAATTGTAAAATAAAGATGCCTCTGGTTAATAAGAAAACTATTGCCCTAAAAATAACAGTATTTTCTTTTT
>VXAA01004821.1:103130-122037 GCA_013399115.1 Anseranas semipalmata
TTTTTAACTTGGGAGCCATTATAATATTGCATTTTGGACAAGTTGTTTTCTAGACTTTTATTAAATTGAGTTTATGAAATGCATGAATGTTGTAATTAATCACAGAAGCTGATATTTTGAGAAGTCTGGTAGGTGTGAGTGGTAGATTAAATGATGGTCAAAGTATCAGTACATTTCATTTCTGTTGATATCTTATGGTCCCATTAGGCTAGTAAACTTTTGCTTCTCTCTTTGTATACTATCCTGTATGTTTCAAAAGCAAAAAAAAAAAAAAGTTTGCAGAGGAGTACTGTTGAGCTGGGGACATATTTTAAGTGACAGTAAAATCAGAGTGCGTTACACTATATTCCCTTCACTGCTTAGCGAAAAACAGCCTTTAGGGATGTTATAAAGGACTGGAAAGGACTGGGATTTTTGACTGGCACTATCTTCCTGCAGAATTTAAGCTTTTCTAAAGAAATGACACTGCAATTGTTTTATAGAAAATACAAGAAAGATGTGGTTAAAGAAATATATGCTACACTTGAGCAAAATTTATATGCGTATACACATCTGAATTTAAACTCATTACTATTCAGAAAACAGTGCATTTCTAAAGATATGTCTGATAAGATCACATACTAGGAACAACATTTATAATAAACAAAAATATAAATAGTGGTCTTAAACTTTATATATATAAATACTTTAATCAATTGTGCTATGATTCCGCAGTTTAGCTAGTATCTGATTATTCTTAAATGATTTTTTTTTCCATGCTTTTTTTGGACTATTGAATTTTTTCCTTTTCAAAACTTTTCTTCTATATTCATTCTCACCCACACAGTCCCATTTAATTCAGTGGAAATAAAAAGGTGTAATGTCCCTTAAAATCTCACTAGATGATTAAATACCGTGATTTAAGAAGTTAAGAATAATAATATGCTTGCACAGAATCACAGAATGGTTGAGGTTGGGAGGGACCTCTGGAGATCATCTAGTCCAACCCCCTGCCAAGCAGGGTCACCTACAGCATGTTGCACAGGATTGCTTCCAGGTGGGTTTTGAATATCTCCAGAGAAGGAGACTCCACAACCTCTCTGGGCAACCTGTTCCAGTGCTCTGTCACCCTCACAGTAAAGATATGTTTTCTCATATTCAGCTGGAACTTCCCGTGTTTCAGTTTGTGCCCGTTGCCTCTTGTCCTGTCGCTGGACACCACTGAAAAGAGTCCGGCCCCATCCTCTTGACACCTTCCCTTCAGATATCTGTACACATTGATGAGATCCCCTCTCAGTCTTCTCTTCTCCAAGCTAAACAGGCCCAGCTCTCTCAGCCTCTCCTCATATGAGAGATGCTCCAGTCCCCTAATCATCTTCATAGCCCTCCGCTGGACTTGCTCCAGGAGATCCATGTCCCTCTTGNTCCCAGGTCCTGCTCTGCAGAGCTGCTTTCCAGCAGGTCAGCTCCCAACCTGTACTGGAGCATGGGGTTATTCCTCCCTAGGTGCAGTACCCTGCACTTGCCTTTGTTGAACTTCATGAGGTTCCTCACTGCCCAGCTCTCCAGCTTGTCCAGGTCCCTCTGAATGGCAGCACAGCACTCTGGTGTAACAGCCACTCCTCCCAGTGTTGTGTCATCTGCAGACTTGCCGAGGGTGCACTCTATTCCATCATCCAGGTCATTGATGAATAAGTTGAACAGGACTGGACCCAGTACGGACCCCTGAGGGACACCGCTAGCTACAGGCCTCCAACTAGACTCAGCACCGCTGAGCACAACCCTCTGAGCTCTGCCATCCAGCCAGTTCTCTATCCACCTCACTGTCCACTCATCTATCTCACACTTCCTGAACTTGTCTATGGGGATGTTATGGGAGACAGTGTCGAAAGCCTTCCTGAAGTCAAGGTAGACAACATCCACTGCTCTCCCCTCATCCACCCAGCCAGTCACCATAGAAGGCTATCAGATTGGTTAAGCATGATTTCCCCTTGGTGAATCCATGCTAACTGCTCCTGACCATCTTCGCATCCTCCATGGATATTCTGCAAATAGCTATTGCAAATATTATTAAAATAAGTATGATTATCTGCAGTATGTTTGCACATTAATTTATATTGGGGATCAAAGGGAAAAATATTCATACAAATAATCCAACAAAATATAATGGGACAATGTGAATGAAGTGATCATAAAGAAATGTACTGGGAATTTGAATGTGACTTTACACTGTCTTCAGCTTCTCCTGTTTTTATTTGTTTTTTATTTGCATGCTTCATAGTCAAATGGTACAAGATAGTGGTTAACATATAAATCAAAAGGGAAAAGAAGTATTTTTTAATCTGCACAATTTTTTAATGCACAAAGAAATAGAGAAACAGCTAATTTTTAAGTAGAGAAAGTAACAATCTCTAAACAAGGACAAAAATAGTAAAGGTGTATTCAAGATTCTTGGGACATTAATAAATGTGGCTCTTATAAAGACAGAAATATCCTAAAAATATAGGTTGTTCAAATCAAAGAGTAACACTGCATTTCTGGCTCTTACGTATTTAATATTTTATTATAGCTACACTATTCCTTCATATAAAACTTCAACATAAAGAGTTTAAGAAACATTTTTAAGGAAAGGTTTTTTTAATTGCAACATTGAACAAGCACATGTGCAAATACTGTGTATTTTATTAAACAGTGAAAGGGGTCTCTTAAAGGTTAACTCGGTCAATTCCTTGGAAAAATGATTCTGAAATATACTGAAACAATTTTGCATAAGTTTTTTATTTTGCTTGATTTCTTTATTTATAAGGCACCTACTACAGAGAAAGATCAGTTACAGTAATTAAAGAAAACTGAGAGGGACCCAGGATAGTAAGGAAACCCTCCATTTATTCAGTTAAAAAAAAAAAAAACATTTAGTCACACGCACACACACACAGACACACACACACAGACACACACACGAAACTCAACTGAAAACCTGACATTTATGTTAGCAGTAGTATCTCCCCAAGGGAGCTCTAAGTAAGTTTCATTTCCGTTCTGATTCCTTTTGACTTTAGTCTTATTTTGAAGCAGAAAAATAAAAAACATTTGGGCAGGAGTGACTTGACTTTCAGGATTAGGCCTTTCTGCCAAACCTTTGAAAACCTGCCATAATCTGTTCAAGTTGTAAACTTTCTTGAAAAATCTGTTTATACAGTGCTAGTAGAGATGTCTTGGATTTTATCAGAAAATTCCTGAAAGATTGTTTGGACTGTGGTTGTGTACTCTAACTTGAGCCCAAGCAGGTGTTCCCTTTCATTTGAAACTCCAGTTCACTGCAGCCTGTTCTAGGTACAGCTGCCCCATTTTGGAGCAGGGAAAGTGTCAGCCCTTCTGCTACCTCCCTGCTGGGAGCAGGTGCTGTGGAAAGGATGCTTCCTGATTAAAGAGCAAGAAAGTAAATGGTTGGGGCTGGGGCGTAAGAGTGGGTGTAGTTTTAAAAACCTATAAACAAAATTATACACACTGACTATCTTACTACCTTAAAAGAATGTTTTCTTGGTTGCACAGTTAAAAATAGCACCTCTGAGACATAAGGTTTCTTACGTAGCTTAGATCCATCTGCTTTATGCATATATGTTATGATATAGCCTTTAATTACAAAGTTTAATGCAGTTGTCTCCAGAGGGTCCATAACTCCTCTGTACACAAAAGACGTCTATTCTTAGCAGCAAGTAATGACTGAATAATGAAGAAAGCTTTTGTGCCAAAGAGCAGTACACCTGCCTCTGGCTTTACAATAGTCCTTGCTAAAAAGGAGTGGGGTTGTACCCCAAGGAGAGGCAAATGCTGCCTTGAAGAACTACATCCCTTTCTCTCCTAAAAATCCCATGTGATTTTGATTAGGTTTTTAAAGCCAGGCATTTTCCAGGTGGTCATTCCTTATGCTGTTCAGGATATTTGCATTTTCTGGGAGCTCGCCTTGTTGGATATCCCAGAATATGAAGTGCTGATCCCTCAGAGCTGTAATCTGAAGTCAATAGGAGCTATGTTTTGATGTTAGAGTGCATGTATAGTGTATGTAGTGTTATAATGTGACGTACTTGGAAAAACATCAGCTTGTGCTCTTAGTATTAGTGAATGTTTTTACCTGGAGTCTCTTTTGCCTACAACTGGGATAATAGCATCTGTCATCTTACATGCATATTGTGTAATTTTTAATATTTGCACAGCTGCTCAGACATTATAGTTATGAGAACTTTAGAAAAGCCCAGGGAAAAATTAATAAGTTCTCTTCAGACCTGGTTTGAATATGGACAATAAATAAGGCTCAGGGCTACACACTGAACAGCAAGGAGAAAACAAAATACTGAAGAACTTATTATCCAGACTATGCACTGAATGAGGAAGAAGGCTTGAGGAAAAAGTGCTATATGATCATGTAATTAAAGACTGTTTCATAATGGGTACTCAGAAAGGGATGAAATTAAAATTGGAGAGTATCCTTTGTCCTAACAGTCCATAGCTTCTGAGTGCCGTATTTCTGAAACTTAACGCTATTCTCAGAGCACAGATTTTTGAGTGTAGTATGTTCATATGTGTTAGACTGATACCAATGACTTAGGCTGATTAGAGAAGAAGCAAACCGGCCATACTGAACTATGCTTTAAAAACCTGTGCACCAAATGGGTATTTAAGAGCAATGAAAGGAGTGTGAAGATTGATTCAAATGCATGGATGAAAAAGTACATTACAGTCTGTTTCCAAACTGCAAACATACAGGATAGCTATGGAGGGGATAGTGGGGTTATACTGTGAAATTTTTTTAGCCACTAATTCATGATTTTATAAGGGAAAATAGCATTGCCAGTTCCTATTATACCTGTAAAAATACAAAAAAAATATATATAAAGAGAAGAAAAAGTAATTGTTGTTACCACACAGGTACGTGAAACATGCAAGCAAAGCTTCTTGCTAGTCATTTTTATGCTGGCAAAATGCTTCTGTGCATCTGAATGACAAAAGAATCCTCTAAAAAGATCACAAAGTAATATTACATAGTAGTGGGCAAGGTTAAGCCTGATTGCTTCTTGAGGTTTTGGAGTGTTTTAATATTATTAGAATTGAAAGATTTATATATANGGCATCAATCCTGATTTATACAGACATAAAAGAAGTACCTGGACTAATGATCTTAATTGACTGACAGATCCTACTGAATATGACAAACCTAAAAAATCAAAATATTTTAGAAATATTGTTTATAATATATATGATTTCTAAATACATTTTTCTCTTCCAAGTCTCATTAGTTAATTAATTCCCTTAGTACCCTGCATTCTCTAAACAATCAAAAGCTTAATTTCAGTCACTGAGAGCTCAGACTGGGAAAGGACCAAGTTTCCAAGAGATAATTATGTACTGTTTTTCAAATTTCCAAATAATAAGCTGATGAAGAGCAGAGTTGAATAGCATCAAAACCTGTCACCTTATATATTTAGGCTATTCAGGGATAATGAGCCCATATTAAAATACAACATCAAAGTGACTAACTTTACTAAGTAAAACTAAATGTTAGTAAGTTCTCAGAGGCATGCTTTTTGGTTTAGGTATATCTCTATGACAATAGCTACCTCATCCCTAATGGCTTTTTGTTATTTTTTTCATGCAATGTGAATAAAACAGACAAATTTCACCCTTAAAAACATGCAACAAAAAAGATGAAAGCCATCACTCATTGAAGGTAGCTTTGCTTCTGAACACGTGTGGTACCATCTTTCCACTATCTTTCCACTTCCAATAGGTATCTTTCTGTTTTTTTTAGGTAGGGGAGAAATGGGAAGCAAATTTTATTCACTTACATTTCTGCGCATGTTTCTGTGGTTTAAGATTTACAAAATTCACCAGCATGACTCATGTATCACAACTTGAATCACAATAACAGAGCTTTGTTTAACCAGTCCCTTTTATAAATGTGAATGATGTAAGTATTTATAATATGCAAGACCCTATTTATTTAAAGACTCCAATGATATTTAAAACAAGTGAATGGGTTTTAGCTGATGATAAGAGAATAGATAAAACCTCTGAATGTTAATTATTTTTCAAATATTGAAAATGTGCTTGCCAGTGGATTTGCATGAATAGCAGGTCAAAACTTCTATTATATTAACTTTTTTCTGCCCTTTTTTCTCATAACTAACTGAAATTGAAAAATATATTTTTTTTTAATTTTGAGCTTCAAAATTTTTATGTGGAAAGCAAAAATAAAAAGTGCTGTACTTCATAAGTGCACAACTTCTTATAATGAGAGACTCAATTGTTTAACTGCCACTGAGATAAAGGCGTAATGGTTGTGTAAATAACTTTCATCCTAGCCCCTCCTCCAAATACTTTGGATGAAGAAGAGTGACAAAAACTAGAACCCTGGAAACTACAACAATTGAGAGAGCATTCATGGAAAACTAATGGAATTTGGGGCCAAGAAAGAAATATATTCAAATCATACTGTCTTCCTGGTGAACTAGTGGGAAAATGCGGGTGTTTTTCTCATAACATTTAAGTCAGGAATGAATAAAATCTGTATTCGAAATTCTTCAGAAAATGTTTAACCACACAAGGCAGATCTTCTTTTGTCTAATGTTGAAAAACAGTTCATGGTTTACCTCTGAAAAACAGCATGTTTTGAAAAAACATGTTTTTTGTAATGTAATAATATTTCAGAATTTATTTCTTTAGCAGTAAGTATCCCAGAAAAAAAAAAAAAAAACTTCACAGAAAATGAGCTCCTGGAAAGTTCAGCATCATTCATCTGAGGAGGATGTAGCAGAAGGCATTAATCAGTTCTTAGAAAATCTATCTACAAATCTTTCTTATAATTCCCCATGATAGTCTTAAAATGTAAGTGAAATACAGCCAGTGGTTTCTAACATCTACCTTCACCTGTTTCTCCTCTGATGAGGAAAAATGGGAGAAAAAAACAAATAAAATAAGCAAAACTAGTAATCTCAATGCCAGCAGTAACATTCCTAGAAATTTCCTAAAGAAATTCCACTGCTTTTCTAGGAGATGATGTCATGTGAATCATCTGTCCACCCCATTACAGATACCTGAAATTCATTGTGCTTTGACATAGCGGTGTGTGTAGCCTGGGAAGAAGATACGATGTGTCTCATTAGCTTCTCCTCCTCTTGTCCCTGGACCTTCTGGGTTAACAGTCTGATTTTACAAATGTAAACCAGTTGCTGCATAACAATCAGCAGAATCCAGATTTTTTTTATATCATTTTTATCACTGATGTATGATTCAGAATCAGGAAAGAGAACATCTTTCCTAAAAGGGATATAGAGGATTTTTTTTTTTTTACTAGCATTAGGAGCTGATTCTCAGATTTTTATTAATAAAGAATATTATTTTTGCATTAATGTAATTCATCCTAAAGCAAAGTACTGACGTGTGTCAGCATTTCTGTTGTCACCTTTGGGAACAGGCAAAGAAGAATGAGGATGAACTTCTAAAGAAAATTACAATATTGGATACAGATCTTCACCCCATGTCTATTCACTAATTCTGTGATTGTCTACATGCTTCTTAAAAAGAAAGTACATATAATTTTTTAAGAAATACATATAATCTTTCTAAAGGAATCTTCTCTTAATTGAAATACTTCCTTTGACACAGTGTCATATTTTGTATCTTTTGTTAAAGCTAAAAAGCATAAGAGGGAAAGAAGATCAACATGAAGGTCATTCTGTATCAGAAATGAAGATGTAATTCTGAAACTTTGGAATGTGGCATAGATCTCCAATTGCATACTGCAATGTTAGTGACCTCCGTAACGACTCTACATGCTCTCATAATTACAAAAAGACATCACTGTTGGGAGAATCAGTCTAGTTTCTCTGCCTTTAAGCAACACGCAACTTTTTTTCTAAACAAAATAACCAAAAAGTCAGACCTTTTCATTTGAAGACCTTGTATATTGCACCACAGATTAAAAGCAATCTGCAACTTGCACACCTATGTAGAATTGTTGGTACATAACACCTACATAGGCAAAATACACTGTTTGCAGTGGCAGCAACTGCAAAAGTGATTTTATTGAATATACTTCCTGCTTTTTTGGTAAAACAGATCTTTCTACAAATTACAGAGTCCCTTAATGGAAAACAAAGTCAGTCACATAACTTTACTTTTACAGCATTTTTTATATTCATGCATTAAATTAATAAATGATAGTGATGACAATGATGATGGTGACAAATATCTGGATTTATGAAGTCTTTTCTCTATTGATAATCTCAGACAAGTACGACAGTCTGAATCTGCATGTTATTTAATTTGCTCCTGATCTTCTCTGTCATCATATTCCCACTTGAATAATGAGTTCAGAATCAGTAGGTTATTATGTTTGCCCTAGTTCAAAACTTGTGTCAATGGGACTTCAAACTGGTTCCAATGGAAAATGAAAACAGAACCCTTTCTTTTTTTTTTTTTTTTTTTTTTCAGCTATCTATGAGGTACCAAATTTGCTGCTTATTAGGACCTAGATAAGTAGTTCCAGGTTCATAAACAACTCCACAGAATTACAGAAATCTAAAATCCTATCACACAATCCAGTTCTTATAGAAAACTGCCAGCACACCTGTATCTCTTACTTCTTCATAAGTTCCAACAAGGCATGACTGGAGCCACCTCCTGCTTTCATCCCCAGATTTATCATTGGGAACAAAAGAGAATGAAATGTTGAAAATTATATGATCGTTGACTAGGAACCAGAGTTCTCCACTATCCTCATCCATTAAATCTTAGATTCTTTTACAGTAATAAGGATAACTTTTCTACTGGTGTCATAACAGTGCAAAGGATTTGAACTGTTATAACCATGAAAAGAACTGAGTTGTCAAGTGAAAAGTAGTTGGCAGTTGGCGAGCTGCCTCATTTCCAATACCTAGCCAGACTAATGGAAAGCATATAACTTCAGACCAGTTGAGCACAAGAAAAAACACAGTATTCTGAGTACAGAGCTGTGGACAGATAAGCAGTAAGAATGGTGGCAATTTCAAAGCCAGTTGATATGTATCAGTTCTGTAGACTAAAAAGGTTGCATCGCAGTAGAGGGAGCTTCAAGTCTTGACTTCACCTAATAAATCCCTAATAGAAATTCTGATTTGTCAAGATCCTAACTGCCAGGAAGAAAATCCTACCAAAAATCCTGTATGGAAAAATAGTAATTTAACTTTACAGATGGAAAAAACAAACTGGAGAAGTGGTGTAAACTGGCTAGGGTCATAGGGGAAGCAGTATCAAAATCATGTGCTTTTTCCTACTTCATTCATTAGTTGCTGTGGGTATTTTATGCATTGAAGTGCTCATTGGTCCTACTGAGTACAGCAAGATCCAGGAGAATGGCTGCAATGATTCATTACATGAGCCCATCCCATGCAACCACTTTTTAGTTTGGCAGAAGAGAATCCAAGCTTCTGAAAGACTGACTTCTGCATATATGACAGTGTAATCCAGGCTAGTAAAGTGCTTCTGAGATTCTCAGATACCATCACCACAGTACAGAAAGAGTCAGTAAAGCACGCATCTTTGTGGGAAAAAACTAAATTATTTTGTAAAAGATTAAACTATGATTCGTGGTCAGCGTAGAACAAAATAAATGCATCACAGATACCACATATTCTAACTTTGCTAGTCAGTTCAACACTAACAACACAGCTAACTGTATGTTTGTCACATTCTAACAAATCATTCCCTGAAAGAAATATATTTTGGTCTTTGCAATTTACTCCTCATGTAGAACATGGTACACAATACCTCAGAATGCCCTTCACTACGCTGTAAAATCACGTGTTTATGAAGGTATACAACTTCAACTTCAGTACAATAAACTAGACAAAGCATTTTTACAAAAGCTGGTATGGCTTCATGCTTTCTGAAAGTAACACCAAGCTCTCTGGAAGAGAGCTTGCATTGCATTAATTCCATCAAGAGATGGATTAACCTTTTTGTTTTAAATGACTAGCCAATTTTGATACGTTTATCAAAAGAAACATAAAATGTCAAAGTTGTATATGTTAAATTTAGCCTCTACATCAAGCTATTTCTATCAGGGCCTGGTTTTACTTGCCAGTCTGTTTCCCCATTCCCATCTATTAGCTCAATAATGATGAGGGGATAAAATTATGTGTTCTGTAATCCAAACATTTTCCCACAACTCCTTGACTAGCATCTATGGTTAGAAGACTCCTAGGTAGCCAACCTGCAGCTGAGAAAAGATCAACTGCATTTGGTCCAAAATGCCTGTTAGCCTTGAAGTGTAATTACATTAAAATATAGATAATTTTGTTAAATAATTTTAAAATTCTGAATGAATATAACCAATCTGACATGATGCCCTATGTTGCTAATGTGAATTCTTCTGGCACATTAGCATTCTACAATTGGCAATGTAGACTCTAAATTGACATGGGCTCCACATCTCAGCTAGGAGCAAAGGGAAGCAACAACCTCACTGTACAAAATATTATTGATTTGGGGTACAAGATGTATGCTATATGCATAAGTGATCTTTTGGAAGTATTTCAGTATCAGCATTTTGAAAGGATTAGCTATATTCAACAAGTAACCTTCTTAGAATATAATATAAAACAGACTGCCAACTCCTAATTACCAGTGACAGGATTTAAATTGCTGTGATTTTACATGAGGCAGATAGTGAAATCAATATCCTATAATACCAAATTCTGGCAAACAAAATAATATATCAAATTGCATTAGGAAAACAATGCAAAATTCTGCTTTAAACTGACATACGCATTCTGTTTGCATACAACTGAATACAAAGGGCACAGATTTAATCCAGTTTTGAACAACTTGGGGGTTATTTGACTATCTGCCCTCAAGATTCTAGCAAGACAAAAAAAAAGTCACTATTTAAAAATATTAAATAAAAATTAAACATTTTAGTTAAATTAATCTAATCACCTGTAAATATAGAAGAACTCTAGTGGATTTCTATTTCTCCTCCTAAATCAACATCACCCCAGTGGCTATTGGCACTGACAAGAAATTCAGCATGCAGATCATGTAACAGAGATGAGTGTTGTAGATAAAGATTCTGAAGTGAATATCAAAACTAAATTTTTGCTCACAGTATTTACTACTCCATCGTACATTTAGCTAACTATTCAAGCTAAAGACCATGGTGGCTACTCTTGTGAGACTGAGTACGTACAATGAGTTCAACAGTACCACTTTGACCACAAACACCTATCTCAAAAAATATAATTAATGCCAAAATATGTTTATATGTTGTATTCAAGACATAAGGGAATTGAATGATTATATAATATGAAAATTTTCAAAGAGATATAAATATTGGATGTCTTTTTAAAAGTTAACATGAAGAAGCAAATACGAACAACAAAGATTCATGTAATATATTCAGAACCCAAACAAACAAATCTAAATGCTGGCTAGCCTGAGACATCTGGAATTTGCTTCCTTACAAAATCTCTTTCACAGTTCAAACCATAGCTGGCATCAAGTTCTGAGTATCTGACAAGGAAGAGTATCTCTTACAGTGAACAGCTGCATGAACAGTTCTCAATTTTTCCACAAAACAGAAACTCAGTAGGACAGTTAAAATAAAATATGTTCTAAAAAGGAAGACTGAATTCATAGAGTAATTGTCTCTATAACAACCTAGTATTGAGTCAAGTAGACCAGCTATATTTCAAAAAGATAAATCAACCCATATGTAATTTTTTCAGTTAGAGATACAGAAAAGCAAAAGGACATAAATTGACAAGAAGCTGGGATCAGTAACATCTCCGAAAGCAGTGTGTTACATGTTTTTTATTGCCTCGTTCACAGCTATCTGTCTATTTTCTCAGACAGATTACTAGACAACATTATTTATATATAAATGAAGATAAAAAGAAAATTATACGTATAAATTCTGTCTAAAGTCAGAAGGTCAGTACTTTATTAGAGTAATTTAATGCTTAAAATTGTTTTTTGTTCTGAATTTTTAACATAAGAAGCAAAGTAGGAAAAGGAATATGAAGGCTTATTGATATAAATTGTGTATTCTCCTTACCTTCTAGGACCCTGACACCATTCACTAATAATTTCATTCTTAAAATCAGTCTTTTTAACAAACAGTTCTCCTTATAGTAAAATCAAACCATACCAATTTGACTCATTTCAAGGAATAATATAACATTCACTGAGAAGATTGTGGTGTATGTCAAAAATTTATCAGAAAATTGATATGGCAATCAGGGTTTACTTTAATGCTAATCTTATTTCTAACAAAATTTATCATAATTTTGTGTATTTTTCTTTCTATTGAGTTGCTATTATTACATGAAATAATATTCCTTTGCCTGTTTCAGTACTAAATAGAGATTTTATTTTCTCTTTTAGAAGCCTCTACGGGTACTGTCTTTACCCGTAAGCACTCAGACTAATCAACAGCAGAACTGCTACAGATTATATTTTTCTGTACTGTAGACAGCACACCCTTGATATGCAAGCAAAACTCTAGTACTTTTTCTATGATTCATACCAAAGCTCCCATTGAAGAGAGTTTAGATACTATTGGAACAAAGAACATGACTGAATGGAATACATCTGATTCTTTCCTAGGTTTTACACCGGTGTAGTTCAGATAACATTAACGAAGCTGTTCCCAATTTAGACAGGTACAAGGACAGTTAAGCTTACTGAGAGTTAGTTATACTGCTATGGGTTTTTCAAAACAAATATAACTTGGTGAAACTTCATTCTTTTAAGAAAACCTAACATCAGGAAAAATTAATGAGATTTTCAAAGGTAAAATTGGGCGGGGTGACCCTGAAAATAACTTAAATGCTATAAAAAAATGCATCCTAAGGCCTGAAACATTGACTCTTTAAATTAATTATTTCAAATCTCTCAAATGTGCAAGTCAGGATATAAATTTTTGGAAAGAGTTGTTTTCTTTTTTTGTTTGTTTGTGATTATTGATTTCTGAAGTCCTCATTATATCATTGAACATTGAACTCTGCACCTAACCAGACTACAGAGATGCAGAAGCACACTAAATCCAAGCTTATATATAACATATATATCTCAAAGGAAAATATAATTCAATGACTATCTTTCACTTTAAAAGAAAAAGCTACCAACTAGGAGATCTGGTTACAATTTCAGATAAAAATGGTAAGTTTGGTACTTTTCACATTTAAACCATTTCTAGACAAAAAGCAAAACGAGAAGGAGTGAAATCTCAAAAGATCCCCTCCAGATCATTGCAGTCTGAGATGATCCTCCATCCTCCAGCAATGGCAAGACTTGCTAAGGCTTGTGCAAAATTTAATGGCAACCTCTTACTAAGGCTTGCGGGAAACTTACACATTCCAGGAACAAAAGATCAGAACTCAACATCATAATTTCTATGGTGGCTATAAAAGAAATAGACAACAATAGCCAGTGTTTCTTTCTTGACAGATGCAATGGTTTTACTTGTCCTTCTGCCTTTTTTATTTCTTAGATTAAATCATTATTCACAAATTAGTTCAGTATATTTGGTAGCACATATCCTTCTAATTAGCTACTATCCCTTCATCAAACCTGACCCGAATTTCAGTCATCTTTTCTCAATCAACATATACAAACTGTAGGACCAGTTCTATTTATGTTGCTGACAGTGGAAATGTTGTCTCCTATTTCAAATGAAATTAGAATCTGACTACTTCATGAGATTATGCTAAAATCATGTTTCTTGCTATTATTTTATAAGGCTTCTTAGTGGTCAAGGGACGTGTGAGGGAAATCTTGATCCCACTGAGGTCAATTTTGAAAGCAGTAATATTTGAATAAAGCCAATATTTTATTCTAATTTGGGGGATTCCAAAATTATTTTGAGTGTCATCTTATTAGAAGCACTATAGAATTTATACATATATATATAAACATATATAGTATTTCATTAAGATTCAATCTAAACATAAAAATGTTCTTTAAAATAAGACAGGATTTTCTCTGACTCATTTCACATGCAATTATATAAACCTTTTCATATAAATATTACATGTTCAAAATCACTTTAAAGAGTTTTAATGTATATTGCATAAAATTTTTTTAATAATATATAAATGACTGTTGTTGCTTTAATCAAACTGCTACACCTCAGAATTTGCTTTTCAGTTTATACTACGGCCTAACTCAAAGATGCTAAAATGACTCAACAGTTTACATTTACATATGGTACTACATAATATATATTAAAAATTTGCATTCAAATACTAAATACGTTGACATGATTTAGGCTAATATAGAAAATATTTCATATTACAGTTTCTGGGACTGTACGCTACTGAAAGTAAAAACGTATTTTCTGAAACTATCATTTGTTCTTTACTTATTAAAACTTATTTTAAAATGATAATAAACTTCAATTTTTTTAACAAATGGCAGATGAGAGATAAACAGCTGATAAAGTAAACAAGATGCAGAATGACTGTTGCATTTTGAGTACTGACACTAAGGACAGAAGGTGTTACATAATAAAGCACAATCACAAATGATGTTTTCTTTTTTTATAATGAGTGAAATCTGATAGAAATAATAAAGGCAAATTATTCAGCCATAAATGTCATGCAGCCACTCAGTGAAGATCTTCATCTGGCCTAGATAATATCTTATTTATATTTACCTTTTACATTTCACACTCAGGTCTTTGCTCTCAAATTTTGATATGAAGATTATATTTTCTCTTAATACATTTGCACTTATTTCATTCGTATACCTTTAAGTTATGTTGTAGGTACATAACATAGGTACTCTCTATGCTTAATTAGCTTTAAGCAGTGATACACTTACTAGCCAAATAACATAGGGAGTCCTACATTTATCTGCATTAAATGTTCACATTCCTTCCAATCACCAAAATTAATGGGCACTGAATATGAATCATATTTTACTCAGTGATTTATTTGTAGATGGGATTCAGGAAACTGCTGTTTTTCTAAGCTCTTGTCTTCCTTGGTATAACTACTCAGTAATTTTGTGGTCTTGGAGTATATACTTCCCCCATGCCCTTTTGTATTCTCTCTTTAAGACTGGCATTGTAAATGGCTAAATATGTTGCAAAGAAGTACTGTTCACAGCTGTGTAATACCATAATCCTCCACCTAATCCCCCTCCTCCCCAACAACAATTTAAGGAATTCCCAAATAAATCACTGATTTTATTCCAACAATGTAACAGAGGTAGATATCAATACAAAACTGACTCTGGGTCTCTACTACCCTACAAAAATAAACCCAGGCCATCTTTGCGCTTCAGCCAGTAAAATTCTCCCTGGTGTCGCTTTCCCCGTTCCCAAAATTAATTGCCACCAGCTGCTCATTACAAGCATGCCCGCCCCCTCCCTTGACTCTGGCCAAGTGTGACGTTGGCCACCCCCTCCTGCCTGGGTAGCACCTGGCACCAAGGCCTTGTCCTTCCTCTGCCCAGGACAACCCCACATCACACCCTGCTGTGGGAAGACACTCAGATGACGTCCTCTTCCCCTTGCCCACCCTCGCGGAGAACAGAGGAGTGATGGCACCATGGTCTGCCACAGAGACATGTGGGAGGAGGAAGGCAGGGAAGAGGGGAGGCAGCAGGGAGGCAGTGGGGGGGGAGCGAGACCCACTTGTACAGATGAATCTCCATGCAGGCCTGGCTTCCTAACAGTCCCCTCCACTACACAAGGAGGGTAGTAGGGCAAGCTGAGATGGTGCCTTACCTTCACTGCAGTCCTTCCCCCGAAAGCCTGTTTGGGAGCAGTCACAGACAGCCTGGTCGTTGAGCACTGAGCAGACGCCCCCATTGAGGCAAACATCCTCCCGGGCGCACAGGCGGCTCTGCTCGTCGTCCAGTCTCACCTCCTGGCTCTCCACCGGCGATGCCTGTGTGTAGTTGACCCGCACGTCTGTTATCCAGCCCTTGAAGGGCTCCCGGTCCTTGACAGAGGAGAGTGTCAGCTTTAGTGTCGCTGACCGCAGTTCTGGCGGGAGTCCCCCTAAGAAGAGGCCACTGAACACAGTCATGTCCCGCCGCTTGGACTTCACCTCCACCCACTTTGCCTCGGCCCGGTCGATGATCAGCGTGGTGTTCTTGAAGTGGCGACGGATGACCACGGCATGCCAGAGGTTGTCATTGACTGCAGTGTCAGAAAGCAGAGTGGCGGGCTCAGCACAGAAGATGGAGAAGCTGAGCTGCAGCCGCCCGCCCTGGGTGAGGATGAGCTCCAGGAAGTCGCAGAAGCCCTCGTCATCGAAGTAGAGCACCAGCCCGCTGGAGCTGCGCGTCTTCATGTTGAAGCTCATCTCACTCTCACAGCAGGCATTCCACTTGGGGAAGCGGGTCCACTGCCCCTCAGCCCCTGGGAACTCCAGCCCGCTGCCCAACTCGGCCCAGCAGCCCAGCAGCAGGGCCAGCCAGAGCAGCAGGCAGCCCCCACGCCGCACCAGCGCCGCCCCCATCCTGCGTGACCTGGGACGGGTGAGCGGGGCGGCAGTGCCGGTGGGGGGCGGCGCTGGGGCCCCGGTGGCAGACAGGGTAAAATCTTGCCGGGCACCAGCCACGCTCGGAGGTTCAGGCTCGCTCACCCCCGCCCTGGGACGGGGGGGCTGTGGGTGCCCCACGGGATGGAGTCGAGTGCCGGGAGGGGCTGGAGTCTGCCAGAAGGGAGAAGGTGCTGGTGGGTTTCTTCACTGGTCAGCCAGACGTGGCAAAAGATGTCTGGGGGTGGGTGAGTCAGCAGAAATTTTCCCCAAAGCCAACATTACCAAAGCGGGAGAAAAAACAAGATTGGTGGCAAAATCCTTTTCTCCAAGTGGATCCAGTAGCTCGGCAAGACTGTAGCAATATCCCAGCATGCGTGCACCTCTTTTTACATCCTATCCACCAGCTGTAGTTTCCCAGGAAGCCAATTACCGATCCCAGTATTGCCTCCCTAAGACGTATCCTCTTGTCAGATCACGGACTGTCTGCCATGGTGCTAGAGCAGCGTCAGCAGACGACAGGACTCATCGCTCATGGTTTCCTGAGCTGCCTCAATCCCAATGGGGTTGAAATCCAGAAGCTGTCAAACAGCCGAGTGGCTACTTGACATGCAAAGCCTGACAGCTCCTCTTCTGCTCACTTGCAAAAGGCCAAGACTAAGATCCAGGGGGGTGAATTCCTCTATTGATTTTGTTTCTAATCTGCAAGGAATTGAAACAGAATAATAAGAAATGAGGACTAGTAACATGTTAAATCATAAAGTTGATCAATAGTGTACATTTGTGAATATTTTTTTTACTTGAACTGCTGTTCAACATTAGGAAAATGAACTGCTGCTGCTGTAATTTCGGAGTTACTGAGAAATCATAATAATGTGCAGTGCTAAACTTAAATCTTAATGTATATGCTTACACTAGACTGAATTTTTATGGTATAATCTATATGTAAACTACTTACCATTCCAAAACTTTAAAATATTTTAGGAGCATATTTTATTATTACAATACTGATCTTCAAAAGAAAAGGGTCCTGAAATTTTGTTTATCCTGCTATTTGGTTTATTTTAATTTATTTATAGAAATACCAGCACCTGTGAAGCTATAGGGTCCTGTTAGTGCAGATGATGGTACCAAGCCTGGTTCTAGTTCTTTCTACTACAGCTCAGAAACGTATAAAGTGGACTGAGCTCCCAGCAGGAACTGGCAGGTTTCACTGTACGTGGCACACCTACTGGTTTATTTTCATGGGGTGAGGAAGAATTGCAATGGTTTATTAGAAGGCTTTTTGAAAATTTCAAACCGCATTTTTCTCTGCCACCTGGTTTCTTTTGCTGCTGATATTCTCTGTTATGGCAGGGAAAATCCAATTCAAGCCAGCTCTGATGGTGACATTATTCACAATGCAGATCAGCTAATCCCAGGTGTTAGTCCTCTGAAATGGGCTGCAGTATTTTATGTATGTTTACTCAGTTGCCCTTATTTAAAAGGACACTCTCTGTTTTAAAAATAATATATATGCCACAGTTCACTCTCTTACTCTGAAGAGGTCTCTGCATTCAAAGCATTTCAGCAGAGAGGCTCCCCTCCCTATTCTTCTCCCCCAAGCCGCGATATCTTTTCTGGAAGGTGCGTATTAGCAGATCTCTCCCACTGCTTCCCCTTCACCTCCCTCCCACTTCTTAGCCAGCAGCACTTAGGCAGAATATCACGTCCAGAACGGCTGCCAAGCCCTTTGCTGGGCTGGTTTGTGTGTATACGTGTCTGTGCGTGGGGGGCAGGGGGGGGGGGGCTGCCAGAGCAAAACCTGCTTGAAAACAGGCACGCACCTCAGCTGCCTGCACCTGACACGTTCAGAGCCGCTAAGTCACCTCCTACTCTCTCTTTATATTTAATTTCATTCCTCTAAATGTCAACACGTTTATTTTTATTATTTGTCACATGCGAGGCGGGCAAGAGCAGCAAAAGGAAGGCAAGAAAACCCCCCAGACTTTGCGGGTAGAGTCCAGCCGTGCCCAACCAGCACCAGGCAGCACCGGGCACTGCAGGGCATCTGAGAGCCCCAGGTTTTCCCCAAGCAGGAGCTACCTCTTGCAATGTCTATACCAGATTTCCTGCAGCACCTCCGAAAAACGCAGTGCCCTGTAGGGCCCGTCGAGGGAGCCGGGCTACCGTGGCCGCCTCCCCGGCCCATCCCTGCTCATCCAGACCCGGCAACCCCGCTCCTGAGTGCTTTTGGGGTATTTCCGCGCTGTCAGGCCGGGGTGTCGGCGGCTGGCAGCACAGCGCCGAGCCGTCGCTCCGCAGGCAGCGGGTCGGGCTTCAGCACCCGGAACAGCTCCGCCCTCCGAGGCCCGACGGGGCGGTGGCGGGAGCGGCCCCGCCGCTGCCGGCTGCCCCCG
>VXAA01004821.1:122756-137264 GCA_013399115.1 Anseranas semipalmata
GAGAGACAAAGAGGGAACGGAAAAAAGAAAGGAAGAAAAAAAGAAAAAAAAAAGGAAAAAGAAAGATGGAAAGATTGAAAACGAAAGAAAAAAGACCGAAGGAAAAATTAAAAATAAAAATTAAAATAAAAAAATTGCTTATTTATTACTGCCGATATAATTCACACACTGTCAATAAGCAGCACTGTCTTGTCTAGTCATTTCCAAAGCAGAGGGACACTTTCATTCTCAAAAGAGGACAATTTATTTAAGATATATATGTCTCAAATGGGGTCTTAATTACCAGATATCCCTCCCGCCAATGTATACATGTATACACATGTACGTAGTGAGAAATATACACAAATCAACATAAATGTAGCTATTGCATTCAGTGCCTCACCAGTGAATTAATATGCTTCCCCAACCCCCTTACAACCATTTTTTCTTTAAAAATTATGATTTAGTCACAGGTGCCCCGATTGAGCCTTTCAAATCAGAAAGAGAGAGAGAGACACCCATAGGTCAATAAATCCTTAATAAATTCCAGGTCGGTTGGCATACACAATCCTTGGCAGAATCCTTATTGTATAAAATACACAGCATTGTCTCTGGGTGCGGGGAAGACCAGAGAGTTCACAAATTACCGGATGAAATAAAAGGATCTGAAAAACAACCTTGCTGCAGCCAAAGAGAGAAGCGCTCTAATTCAAAAGCAGACTTAACAGCATCATTAATCTTTTCCTTTCATTTCTACGTAATTTCTAGAATCAAATTCTTTCCTAAGCGGCTGGAATGATCGATTTTGTTACCTTTCCAGCCTGCAGATGTATTTATTTTAATATGCTTATGATATAATTTCTACCCCTTCAAAAATGCATACCATCAGCAGGAACATGAACAGTTTCAAACACATATCAAGGAAGCCGGGTGCCTTCTTTCTTCTGGCTCACAATAGAAAATGTCCCAAATTATCAATGCACTTCCTGCACAAACCCCTCGCCTATTTCAGGCTGCCGCCCATAAAAAAACAGTAATATTGCAATATTCATTCCGATCGCTGCCCTGGCTTCGGATTTTACCAAAGCAGCTCACGCCAGGGAAAACATGCAGCAGATTGATTTTATTCCTTAAGTCTCACAGATCCCACCCCCCACCCGCTTTTGCAATGGATAATAAATTACCGCATCCAACCTTTAACTTCTGCCTCCGCTCCACCATCTCTTCTCCCCGCCATCTACCTCTCCACAACGCCGCATGCAAACCCACCAGCCTCTCGCGCCTCCTCCTCCTCCTTCTCCTCCTCTTCTTCTTCCCCCTCCTCCTCCTCCGCCGCGGCAAAGCGGGGCTTGTCCTTCTCGGCGCCGCTCTGCCCGAGCTGCGGGCGCGCCTTACCTGCGCGGGGTGCCGCGGGCCGGGGCAGGCGCGGCTGGCNCCCTCCCGCCCCGCCTGGGCCCGGCCCCGCCGCTCCCCATGGCCCCGCCGCCGCAGCGGGGCAGGGCCCGGCGCCGGGTCGCCTCTGCTGCTCCGGGTGAGGGGCCGCGTCTGGAGGGCCGGGGACCCGTCGAGGACGGGAGGCGCCGAGGGTGATGGGCCGGGGGGGTCGGCAGAGGGAACCCCAGCCCGTCGGCTGAGCGAGGCTGACGGCGTCGGTTTCATGGGCATGCACGTCTGGCAGAGGTGCCCTCCACCCCCGCAGCGTTCACCGTCTCACCCCCTGCAGGAGGTGGCTTCCACCAGCCAGACCGCTTCTTTGTGTAGGGTTATGTGTTTGTTTGCTTCTAGACCCGAAGGTTGCTGGAGTCTGCAAAGGCTGTGGGAATATGAAGGTATGGACTTTTGACCAAGGCATACCTTTCAGACCACAGGAGAGGTCTTTTGGAAAGCCTGGACTCTTTCTGGTGTAGTGTTAAACCTGTCTGAATGTATATTGCCTCCCAGTGCTCACAAACTATTAAAGAAATCTAATGCTTCTTAAGATCACTGGTTTTAGCTGCTTGGTGGTTGGTTGTACAAAACATACTCACTTCTGCCTAGACAGTGGCCTTTCAAGGTTTGTACTCAGGGGCTTAGAGAAAGATGGTGATTGTGATCTGCCCGTAGCCATAGCCAAGGTCCTGGCAACTCTTGAAAATAAGGACTGATGTTTGTTATGCTAAAAGAGTCACAAAGGCACTCCAGCATTAGGCATCCCAGAATCTGTTTAGAGTGGTGTGTGCAGCCATACATTTTGTTTTCCAGGCTGAAAACAACCACTAGCAACTTAGTTTTGAAGTGAAACTTCAGAAATAAGTGTAAAAAACCCCCTCATTCTCCCACCTCAGTCCCAGAGGAGTTAGCCTTATGATTTTTTTTAATGAAACAGACATCCTCCCAGATGACAAGTTTGATGAAGTAACCAAGCAACATGTTAAGTAATAAGAATAAAAGCTTGCTGGATATGCAATGTATCTTCAGTACATGCGGCATAATCAAACTTCCTTTTTGTTCAGCTGATGATATCCATATCCAGTTATTTTTAAATATAGAGTGAGAATTTCTCTCGACAATTCTAGTAACTTGACCTATGTGAACAGAGCAAGGAGCAAATATCTCTCCTGCTATGAAAAGCATATAAATTGTAGGCTTCAATATAACAAAAAGACACATTTTTAAAGGAGCAAAATTGTAACCTGATAGAAGTGAGTACTTACAATATATATATTATGTAAAAGATAGTATTTTCTCTAACTGCTGCCTGATTTTTATTGTGCTTGTGGTGAACACATAATAAATTATACTTCTAGATGGGCAGTGTCAAAGCCAAAGCCCAGTCCATGATGGCAGTCACTGGTATGCGTGGATGTGCTGGCACAGGTGGAGGTTTCTTCCACCTTCAAACTGAGGGACAGCTCAGTTGTGCCAGCCATAGCCAGAGGATGTTCATGTAGCAAGAAAAGAAATCTGTAGCAAGAAGCTTGCTACTGTGAGAGGATGTCTGGGAAGAGCCTATAAACAAACAAACAAATAAAGTAAAGTAAAGTAAAGAGACATTAAGCGAGCCAGGAAGATACAGGGAGATGTTGGGAGAATACTATTTCCTTAACTTGATGGTGTTTTTGTTTGAGTTTTAGAAGAATGTATTACTTTTGTCATTCTCAGGAATTGTTGCAGCATGTGGTGTCATAGTTGATTCATTCTGAAGCAGCACAAAAATTAAAAAAAAATAAATAAAGAAGAAATGTGATTCCCAAACCATCTCTCTTCATAGGTCTTTCAGCTTGACAAGTGCATGGAATATCTTGTAAGAATCACATGGCCTTACAGAAATCTGACTTCCTACTGCATAAAATAATGCTCTGTGTTATACCAAAATATTTATAGATTTTGAACAGTAAAGAGATAATAGCAGTAATGATATTCTTGGAAACAACCCAATCATATATTCTGTCAAAGGGAATGCAGTACATTATACAACTTGCAAGTTTGAGATCTTTTGGGTTGATGTACATTGTCAGAACAAAGTGCCTTTGAGTCATTAAAAGGTACGTATGTGAAATTGTCCAACAGTTGTAATTTTAAATAAGAGATTTGCTGGCAAGCTGAAGTGAATGCTGGAGCTGTCTTTTAGGTGTGTACATGCAATTGGCATGGCTGTCAGACCTAATAAAAAAGTAAGCACCCAGTCAAGGAGGTGCATAAGAAATATGGATCATTCTGCTGAGAAAACAAACAAACAAACAAAAACCCCACAACAATTATAATCAAACTAAAAGCATTTCCAGAGAACACTGGTTATCTGGGCAGGCATGAGAAAGATATGAGGAGAGAGAAAGTTATTTTTGCAACAGAGACAGCAGAAATCGTTTTAAAGATTTTAAAGAGAGAAAACCTGTTTCTTTGCTGAAGTGGTCCAGGGTAATGTTCAATAGATAGGACAGTTAGGTTTCTGGGCTACCTCAAAGCTCTACCGTGGTTAGAAACACTCCACATTTCTGACATCTTTCCCTTCTCAGGAGCTATCATCAGTAATCCTTCTTTACTAAACCAAATCTTTGAGAAGAGCTTCAGCCCCACTAGAAAGCTGATCCATTGCTTGATTGAATACTAGTTCTCATAGAGAACATTCAGCAACCTTTTTTTTTTTTTTTTGAATGATTCATTGGTACCTTTTGAACTTGGTCTAGAGTTAAAAACAGACAAAACACAGAGAGGTATAGCAGAACTAATATCTGTATCTTCATACATCTAGTGAGGTTTAAAGAAGTATGAGGAAAGAAAGGTATCATTTCTGCATATTAATTGCCACATTACTGGTCAGTCTCAGGTGTGGGTGAAGAAAGTCTGGGTAGATCTAAAGTAAGAAGATACCTGTACTGAAGTACTTGAACATCTTGAACTAAAAGAGAAAGACAAAACTATACAGTTCAATAAAATGAATTGCGGCACATAATCAAATACAGTACTGGGGGTATTTGACTCAAACGTATGTTTGAATTCAGAAAACAGGACCAAGAGGCAAGTAACTGCATGTGAATTGAATTTGATAGTTTCTCTGGAAAATGCATTTTTGGAGCTTGCTTATTGTGGTGTTTTTACCCTGCTGGGCAGCTGAACTCCACCACAACCGCTCTCTCACTCCCCCTCCTCAAAAGAAGAGGGGGAGAAGAAAAAACACTCACGGGTTGAGATAAGGATAGATTAATTAAAGGAGAGGAAGAAAAAACAACAACAACAACAAATATATATATATATACATATATATATATACAAGCAAAGACTGCGCACAAGCACAGAGGAAAAGAGAAAAACAAGTTATTCTCTACTTCCCACCAACGAGCGATGTTCAGCCACATCCTGGGACGCAGATCCTCAATATCCACAGTGGTTGTTTGGAAGGACAGATGTCTTCGTAACGAGAGCCCCCACCTTCTCCTTCCCTTTTCCCAGCTTTTATTGCTGAGTGTGACATCATATGGTATAGAATATCCCTTTGGTTGCTTTAGGTTAGCTGCCCTGGTAATGTCCTCTCCCCATTTCTTGCCCACCCCCACCTACTGGCTTTGGGGGGTCTGGAGAGAGTCTTGATGCTGTGCCAGCACTGCTCAGCAGTAGCCAAAACATTGGTGTGATACCAGCGCTGTTCTAGCTACAAGGGCTGCTATAGGGAAAGTTAACTCTGTCCCAGCCAGACCCATACGCTTATGCCTAACTTTGGAGGATCAGGATGTTAAAATCTTGCTTGAAACCAATTTTGAATGGATAAATAATAAAGTAAAGGAGCATACTTATGAGGATTTAAAATATTTATTGACCTTATAGCCAGTACTGGCATTTAATGATATTTCCACGTCTTCTTCTTTTTCAGAAGGTATCACTTGTGTTTAGTGATCTAATATTCCAATTGAGAAGATTAGAGACTCATATATTTATATGTGTCTTTTGGACTCTAAAAGTAGTTTTGTCCAAAGAAAGCAAACATGATTAGAAAAGTTGTAGGCGTATTGTTGATCAGAAGATATTTATGGACTTGGTAAGTTCAAAATCTCAGCTGACTACAAACCATTTCAGGACTTAAATATTTTTCCTTGAACATCACTGCTTCCTTGTGCTTACTGTAATGATGAAAACTTAACATGAAACATATTCAAGAGAATATAACAGTAATAAGTAACATCTTGCTGAAAATCTCCATTTGATCCTCAAGATAAATATAGATGCCATTTTTGTTGGTGTGGTAGCTTCATTGCAGAGAACTGTTTGAAGCTGTAAGTAAAACAGACCTGTCCAAAACATAAATATCGATGGTATCTATGTCTATAAAATACATGTGAGATATTGAATTGGAAGTTTTGTTATCAGGAATTGCATATCCAACCTGTGAGTTTTTTTATGAAATGAGAGGACAAATCAATGAGTATGAAGATAATTGTATTAGTACAACATAATCATCGTAGAAGAAAATGTAGTGTAAAGAATAACGGAGCTACCAGGACCTTAATTTTCCGTAAAGTGTGTTTAAGAAGATATCTTAGTGACAAAAACATATAGTTTGATGGCTCTAAAACTCAAAGCTGAAGATATCACATCCTTTTGCACAGACCAGCTCTAACTCCCTGCACAAGGGTTGACTGATGGTCACAGCAGTACACATTGCTAGGAGAAGTCTATAATGAAAGACCCCATATTAGCTCTTCTGAGCTGTACAGAAACTCATTTTTCAGCTAGCCCTGTTGATGAATCTTTAGTGGGTTCTAGAATAGATTATGATGCAACATAAGTAGCAATGGTTTTCTCACTGAAGCTCGATGAAGCTCCATGAAGAAAGTCAAAGTGGTGCAAAATGTCCTTCTCAGTATATACATTTGGACTTGACAACCTATATAAATCAACTGGGCAAAGCATGGTAGAACAGAGAACAGTGGCAAGTCCACTGGCTTCCAAAGCACATTTGGCTTGATATTACTGTTGATATAACTGTTAATAAGAAGGTTGTTATAGAAGTTTCTTTATGGATCAGCTTGGTAAGATTGTTGTGAAATTGTCTCAAGAGGCTAGCCTCAAAAATGCAGAGAGAAAAAGAATAACTTTTATATTAATATTTTTGCTAATTTTAAAAGGATCCCCTATGTTCATGTCGCAAAAAAACAAAAGTGATTTTTTTTTTTCTGTGAATGTTATGTGGTAACATGAAATAACATATATCAAATATTTATGCATGGCAGCAGCTACATCTCAAGGTCATCCATGCCAGGCTTGAATTTAGAAATAATACATGTAAACACTTTGCAATTGGAATGGAATGGAATGGTATGGAATGGAATGGAATGGAATAGAATACAATAGAGTAGAGTAGAGTAGAGTAGAGTAGAGTAGAGTAGAGTAGAGTAGAGTAGAATAGAGTAGAGTAGAGTAGAGTAGAGTAGAATAAAGTAGTTCAGTTGGAAAGGACCTACAAAGATCACCAAGTCCAACTGCCTGACTACTTCAGTGCTAACCAAAAGATAAAACATATTATTAAGGGCATTATCTAAATGCCACCTTGCTAGGAAGCCTCTTCCAGTGTTTGACCACTCTCACAGTAAAGAAATTTTTCCTAACATCCGGTCTAAAGTTCCCCTGGCACAGCTTTGTGCTGTTCCTGCAATTCCTATTATTGATTACCGGGGGAAGAGATCAGCACCTCCCTCTCCATTTCCCCTCCTCAAATGCCAATTAATGCTTTTGATTGCAAAAATATAAGAAAGTAAATGAATTTTGAACAGCCGAGTCTTCTTTAGTTCAAATGTTTGCTTTTTATGTATTGTAACAGTTTTTAAGCAGCAAAGCATAGGCAACCCTTTAGAAAAGAAGGAGAATGAAGAGAACAAAAATCTGTTGCATGTTGTCATTGAGTGGATGATGTTCAATAAGTACTTCGAAGCTTATTTCATCCACAAGTTTTTGCAGAATCACATGCTTGAAAGAAACATGTAAGAAATCCCCCAGCAATCTCCCATTTTTTGTTGCAGTCCCAAAGAGAGATTATTTTAAATCCCAAAGTATTTTGCTTAATATTTCTTTCAAAACTCTTAATATTTAAGTCTTTTATAAATGTTACTCATATAATTTCCCATAATTCCTTTTTAAATCTCACTAAATTCCTACTTATATGTAACTGATGTAGTTTATGTGAAATTTATGAGTGCCATTTGTGTGTCATTTTTATAATTTTTTTGTGAAATCCATTCATCATCACCAGTCATTACCCTCATCATCCTCTTTCCTAGGATGGCAGGAGCTGCCTAGATATATCACCGTGTTCAGGACCTTTATGTGTTAGGAGAGCTTCTGAGTAATCTATATAGTGTGTGGCTCTGAGTAAACAAGAAGCTCTTTTCCAAAGACCTTGCAAATTGAAAAACAATGTATAGCAAGTCTATAAGGCTGGCAGAATGACAGGATATTCTAGTGTGAATTATCAGTGTGCCCAAATCATAGATGTAGTATGCAAATTAGTAGAAGCAATCAAAGAAATTGCGTCTTGCACAGCTGCAGGATTGGATTTTACATGGGAACTTCCCTCAAAGGTGCTGAGTGCCCTCAGTTCCCACTATCCGCTAATGTGGGCTGAGGGTACTAGGAATAACTTATGCCGTTTTGAATCAAGCTCTTTGATAGCTTCAAGAAAATCTCTGATTATAATAATTTGTTTTATAATGTGTCACTCTACACTTATGAAAAATGAGTATACTTGCTATAATTCAAGTATTCTACAGATACTTAGCTCTACTAAAAGTGTGCCAAGTATACTAAAAATATATTACTTTTCATAAGGGTATAATTTCCTAGTAATCAGAAGATATCCTCTGATTCAAAAATTGCTGTAATTGTTAATGTTGGTGAGAATTACTAAGGCATCAAAGCAGAGGAATATTTGTGGTATGAAGTTGCAGATAGGTAGTTGAGATCATCAGTGTTTAAACCATAAATGATGCACCTGCTTAAGACATTCACTAAGGGAATACCGCAGTGTGTCAGATGGCTAGTATTTTTACCCTTCAGGGCAGCTTTATTGTTGGGATGCCTTGCTATTGTTGGGATGTGAGAGTTCTCTTTTCAAGAAATTGCAGTAGTAATTAATATTAGTTTAAAAGCTTTGTTCAGTTTATTTTTGTTTAGTCCCCACAATCTGTCTTGAGAGTCCTGTGTTATCATTACTTCTAATAATTCAGGAGTTTCTAACATAGTGCAGAAGAAACTACTAGAGGAGGCGAGTAGGAATAAGACAAGGCCCAATAATGTTCCAAGGCCCAAATGAGACAGGTTGAAAGGCAGCAGAAAAGACAGGTAGAGAGAATACGGTCACTGTAGTTGAAGTGGTTAGAAAAAAGCAAGCAACCAAAGTTACAAAAGCAAAAGTTATTGTGGGAAATGAAGGAAAGGACAAAGGAAGGGTGAGGAGCAACAAACAAACAACAATAATTAAAAGACAAGTAGAAACTAGGTACAAGGAAACAGGTCAAAATTGCCTGATGATGGAGCATTTTGCCTGGGGTCAAAAAAGAAGTAATGAGGTATAGGACAACTTGTAAATACCTGGGCATCTATGAGATGACGTTAGCCCTAAGGAACAAAGATTTTTCTGTTGGCTACTCAGGCTATATGGTGGAAACAGAAGCATACACTGGCCAAGATAGAAACATTTTTTTTTTTTTTTAGTTATATTATGACCATGTCAAAGCCAGAAATACTGTGAGAACATGTTGAACCTATTGGGAAGACTGTCTGTGGCTGCTGACAGTATCTTCTGCACCTGGTTGACACATGTGGTCTCTGTCACAGCAGGATTTCTTTTGGCTGATCCTGTGGTGCTCCCAGGGCACAGTTTGACAGTTCCTGGAGAGGGTAGACTTTCCATTGCTATATGTGAATGGTTTTCTTGCGGTACTGTTGGAGGTGAAAAGTAGCAAAAGATCTTGTAATATTATTTCCCTTCTGTTCAGCACCAAACCTACTCACAAGTGCTTTAAGATTCAGGCAATACTATATTTTGCTTTTCTTACACAATGCTAATGATGTTTTTGGTCTGACCTCCCAGGTAATTGATGGTGAACAAATTCTTAGTAGCATTCAAACACTTTGGCTCTAGCTCCATAGTTCTTTCTAGTGCCACCTGTAAACACCCAAACATGCCAGAATCCAGAACAGCCTGTTTTCTCAGTCCAGGAAACTACTCCTATGCAAAATGAATATTCAAAGTTTTCTGCAGGATCTGGAAGGCTTTTGTCTCTCACCAATACACTTTTCTGATGGAAGGATGTATATTGCATTTGTGTTTTTAATACTGCCAAATTACTGTTTGTTTCATGTACTCTGATTTTCCTGTTGCTATTTCAACTGTTTACCTTGCTCTACCATATTCAATACATGGAGTTGGTTTTTGCTCTTGCTCTTTATCTGTGATTCTTTCTAGCCATTTTGTGACCACATGTGCTGACTGCTGCTTTTGATTTAAGTGTACATTTGTGCAAAGCTACCAAAGCAATAGGAAAAACAGAAATTTCACATAGACTTGCATAGTGGCAGGAGAAAAGGTCACGTTATTGCTTATTTTAAAAAACAGAGTCGAGTTCTCTCTCATGTATTTAGTAAACTCTTGTTTTTTATCAAAATTTTATCATTTCGTAGCCAGATACCCCAATCTGAACAACCCGTGATAATTTGAAGAAAGTTTTAAGGATACAGATTGAACTGTGACTACTATTAGAGTAACTATTCTCTAGTAATATACCTCTATCATCATGTATGTGATATGCTGTTTTTCTGTGATGTGTATTCATGTTTTCTCAACATTGTATTCATTTACATTGTATTCCTTATACATCCTCTCAGCCACAAACATCTTCAGATGTACTGACCATTGGAAAGGTATCTTCATCTATTTACTGTGTTTATTTCAAGTTATTTCAACATATGTAGAAGCATTTAACTTGACAAATGATAAAAAGATGAAATAATAAAAATACCATGCTTTTACTTTAAAGATTTATAGGCTGGATAACATTCAATTATTGCTAAAGCAAATTGGAAACTAGAAAGTACTCCACAACCTGCCTACAAGATATTGTTTAGTTTAAGTTCTGTATTTATGAGATAAGCATATAGCAATGTCTTCCAAGTGGATGGATCATTAGTAACTGCCAATTTCAAAGTATTGCTGGGTCAGAAAAAATAGTTATGGTCCTGCAGACGGTGAAATTACCATGGTTATGTTGGTTATAGACAAAAGACTTGGGCTGGTATACCTCAAGGCTTTGATCCTATAATTTAGCTAATGCAGGACTCCAGTAGGGCTTCCCTTCTGATTCTGAGAGCTTGTATTGATTCTTAGGTGTTCAGTGACTTAATGCCATAGGCAGAGAAACACACAGATTTTCCTGATGTTTGCAGGTTTCAGGATGTTAAAATTATGCAAATTGATCATGGTTTGCCCAAAAAGCAAATTAGCATTGTGCACCTGTAGCAAGCATAATATGTGTATTTCAACGAAAGTATGAACGTTCAGCACATTTTTACCTCATTAGCACTCCAGGGGTAGCAGTGACTTAATTCTTTCCCATTGAAAGCTCTGTAGTTGCTACCTGGAGACATTTTGCGGTTGTCCATAAAACACATTTCTAAAAAAACAAACATAATTTTTATGAAAAGTATTGAGAAGTCAGGGTAATGATTCATTCCTTTATAGAGTGAATTGCTTTGTTCAGAGTGTAAAGCCCTTGGCAGTCTAATTTTGTGGGGCATAAAAAGAAATGCCACTCCCAGAATTGGGGTTCCTGGCTTTGTAATACTTCACATTTGGAAGCAGATACTTGCTATTCAGGATATAGAGTTCATAGAACACCTGTTCTGACCATATGAAGCTGCATTTTGGAAAGGAAGACTAAGATGAGAAAGCCTTAGGAAGAGCATGGTCCAACTGCCACAGGAGTAAATGGACTTCACTGTGACATGGTGAAGAATGAAAGAGGGGACTGTAAAAGCCCATCTGTTAATGTCATTCTCTTGGTTTATGATAGATTTGTTGTTGAAAGGAGAAGGTAAGCTTCAAGTCTACATAAAGTGGTGATCACTTTGATATGAGGAATAAAAATGGTTATCATTGCATTTTGCCCCAAGTTGTTTCTCATACGGTTGAATTAAGAAAGATCAAAAGTTTGCACAGTGATCTTGTTAAGTTCCCTGTTACACTTTGGGAAAGCCTTGTTTTGAAAGCTCTCTTGTAATCACCCTTGAACTGTCTTGTTAGATGAGTAATAATCCTTCACTAACAATTTAGTTTTTGTTTCTTTTTAACCAAATCACTAAAACATTTCACTTTCTATTAATAATGTTTTTTCCACCTTCTCCTCTTTCCTAGGTTTAACTTTATTTGCTCTTAAAATATATATATATATTTGTAGTTTAATGTGTTTTTTTTTTTTTTTTTCTTCACAATATGTTTTGCTGAACATTCACCTAAGTCCACAAATGTCCCTGTAGATGCTATAGGTACTTTTGAATAACATATGAACTTTGTGTATTTGAATATACACGAATCTATTGGTAAAACATTTTGAAATTCAAATATAGTCATAACAGAGGACATAACCACATTAAGCACATCAACTGAGTATAACATGGAGTTGTGTTAACAATTTTCTCCCTCATTAATGTTAACTATCAACTTAGGTGACAAATCTGAGAACAACTATTAACATATAGCTAAAGGTACCTTCTCAATCTGCTGTTCAGAAAAGCTATCTATCTTTTTGGGATGTATACAGAATTTATTAAACAGCAATACTGGGTAATAACATAATGCAACTATATATAATACTGTATGGCCACATCCAGAAAGTTTGCTGGAGTGTTTGGCAACTCTTCTCAAAAATAATATTGCCAAATTTCAGGACAGGTTCAGGAATGGGAGAGGAGAATTGATGAGAAAGCTGGAACATTATAAGATCTCTCATCAAAAACTGAAAAGACCAAAGTTTCCTTTATGAAGAAGAGTCATATAAGTGAACAGTTAAAAAACAAACACCCCCACCAACAAACCTCAAACCTACAGAATAGTGTAAAGGAAGGAGATGCTTCCTTTAAAGCATCTTAACCTGTCCATTGTGATAGACAGCCTCCTGAATTGAAAGAACCTTGTTTCTGTTCCAGTAGGGAACTGAGAAGAGCTTTTCCTTCCCCAATTGGACCATGAGTGTGTCTTCTACTTCCTTTAGTGGGTTTTCTTTCTTTTCAATATAGTTGTTTCAATATAGTTGTCAGTATAGTTGTTTTTAGATGTTGCTTCATCATTTTCTAGATAGATGTACATTTGTTCTGCTCATGTAAGAGTTGTCCAGCTGTGTGCCAGCTGTTGTTAGCATAGCACTCTGTCTGAGCTAGAGAACCTTTCTGAGGATATTTTTTCTCAATAAATGTTCCAAAGGCTCTTAATCAGCAGCAGATTCTTTGCTGAGTGATGTATGACATCCCTTTCTCTGCTATCTCATTCTTCTGTAGCTGTACGTGGACATTTAGTGACCTGTGCAGTAAACAAATGTAGCCTATTTAAATTTATAAGATGTCCGTAAGCAGAGGTGGATTTGAACATGATATATTCATTATTTTATTCATCAAATCAGGTATTTGCAAATAGTATAGCATGTTGATTCCTTGCCATTTTTTTTTTCAAACCTGCGGGATTTTTATTACTCAAGCTGGTCATGTGAATATTTTCACAAACAAAAAATACTGATTTGAGTGCTATTGTGAAGCACACAATATTGTGAAGGAAGTGAAAAGAATTGTGAACATTGATAAAACTGAATTCAGGAATGATGTTTTAAAAATATATATTCATAGTTGCATATATTGCCTGCAGTATTCATCCTGCTCTGCTCATAGTAAACAACTGACCTAGGGATTTTGGGGAAAAAACTTTTCTGATGTAGCATGTTTTTTACTTACATAATTAGGAACAGACAGCTACTGTTTGCAGTAACAGAGCTTAAAGATTATTAATATGTCCCTTCTCCCTTTGCATTTGAAAGAATTTATCGTTCATTAGTACATCGTCAAAGACAAGATTATGTCTTGGTCCTATGTGCACTCACAGTGAAGCCTCTGCCAACTCCTTTAGTTGCTGCCAGTGAAGCCAGTGAACAGAAAATCCTTTTTTTTTTTTNAAATCTTTTTTTTTTTTTTTTTTTTTTTTTTAGATGCATGGAAAAATAAGCATTATCTTTAAAAGGAGAGTCCTTAAGAATAGAAACAGAAATTATGATCCTGGGCAATAAAAGTCCTGTGCACACCTGTTGAGACTATGGTCAGGGAAATCTAAATGTCCTTCCTAGGAGACCAGTGAATTTATTGCATTGCTAGCCGTTTGAGGGAAGTGATTAACCCCCTCTACTCTGCACTGGTGCAGCCTCACCTCGAGTACTGTATGCAGTTTTCGGCGCCACAGTATGAGAAAGATATGGAACTGTTGGAAAGTGTCCAAAGGAGGGCTACTAAGATGGTGAAGGGCCTAGAAAGCAAGCCATATGAGGAGCGGCTAAAGCCTCTTGGTTTGTTCAGCCTGGAGAAGAGAAGACAGAGGGGAGATCTCATCGCGGTTTACAGCTTCCTCACGAGGGGGAGCAGAGGGGCAGGTGATGATCTCTTTTTCCTGGTGACCAGCGATAGGACCCAAGGGAACAGCCTGAATGACAGAATGATAGAATCATAGAATATCCCAAATTGGAAGGGACCCATAAGGATCATCAAGTCCAACTCCTGGCACTACACAGGTCTGCCCAAAAAATCAGACCATATGACTAAGACAACAGTCCAAACGCTTCTTAAACTCCGATAGGTTTGGTGCTGTGACTACGTCCCTGGTGCCGTGACTACATCCCTGGGGAGCCTGTTCAACCAGGGCGTGACAACCCTCTCAGTGAAGAACCTCTTCCTAATATCCAGCTTGAACCTCCCCTGTCGCAGCTTGACACCATTCCCTCGAGCCCTATCACTGGTCACTAAAGAGAATAG
>VXAA01004822.1:0-15133 GCA_013399115.1 Anseranas semipalmata
TGTTGGAGCGAGTCCAGAGGAGGTTTTCAGAGAGGTTTTCAGGCTGGAGAAGAGAAGGCTCCAGGGAGACATTATAGCGGCTTTCCAGTACCTAAAGGGAGCCTACAACAAAGCTGGAGAGGGACTATTCATCAGGGAGTGTAGTGATAGGACAAGGAGTAATGGCTTTAAACTAAAAAAGCGAAGATTTAGATTAGACATTAGAAAGAAATTCTTTACTCTGAGGGTGGTGAGGCACTGGAACAAGTTGCCCAGAGAAGTTGTGGATGCCCCCTCCCTGGAAGTGTTCAAGGCCAAGTAGGATGGGCCTTTGAGCAACCTGGTCTAGTGGAAGGTGTCCCTGCCCATGGAACAAGATGTTCTTTAAGGTCCTTTCCAACCCAAACCATTCTATGATATGATTCTATGATTCTGTTAACACTATACAGCAATGGAGAAAATGAGAAAACCAGTTAACTTGTTCTTTTCCTTTTCTGATATTCTTAGAAATTGTGGGTTTGCATTAGAGCAGAGGGCTTACTAGTAAATCAAATGTTAATAGATTATGTGAATATGGCAGCTTAATTTTTCTCTTTATGAGGAAAGAATTAATCTAAAAAGGGAGAAAATATTCTTCGGAAATCATACATACTGAAAATATGTTAAAAGATTTTTCAAATTCTTTATCAAGAGCTTAGTAGGTAGAAGTTCTTGATCAGCCTAGCTCAACTTCAGATAAGTTCTTGTCAGACAAAGATTACCAGATTTATAAAGGGTTTTCAAACAGCTGCGAAGAGTCATAATCTAACAGTCAGGGCTTCCATTCTTGACATCAGAGACCAGGTCCAAATCTTAGGGGTTTGCTATCTACTTAATGATAATCTTAATATACTTTAAACATCTCAAAAAAATAATTTGCTGAGTCTTGGACCTGAAAACCCTCTCTATGTGATTGCACACCACAGTCTATTTGCATACATACTATATGTATTTCTCTTCATTTCTGACAAAATTATTTGCAAAATTATTTTAAAATTGCCATTTGGTTTTGTGTATCTTGGTCATGAACACTTCATCTATGACTGAAGCAATCCATACTCATCTTCAGTTCCTTAACACTGTTTATTGTTTTGCTGCAAGACTTTTAGTTTTCTTGCTGAAAGATAAATGAGGAGGTTGATCTTTGTTATATTTTTACAGAGAAAAGGTAGCAAAAAAATATGTAAGATACTAAAGGCACAGTTTTCAACAAGGTATTCAAGCTCCCAAAAGTACACAATGCCAATAAATGTTGTTTTATATACTCCTGAGTTTTGAATATTCTTTTGATTGTCAATTCTATTAAAGAAGCAGTGTACAAAATACTCATAAGAAACTATTTCCTGTACATCTGTTACTTCTCACATATTCATAAAACCTCTTTTTTAATTGCCAGTTACCATCTTGATATCTATTGTATTTGGAGATTGCTGATATCTCTTTTCCACCTGTGGAAACAGAATGGTTCCAGTGGATTGTGTAGTTTTCCAATAACTTTGCTCTTCCACTTCGTACTCTGACTTCTTCCCTTCTGCTTTTTGCCTTTGACAGGATGTCGATTGGAGACAATGGGATTCAGTTCTAAAAATCCATCTGATTACAGCAAGACCTGTTTTGGACCATAAAACTTTTCTGCCTTGTCTTTCTTTGCCTTGCCTTGCCACTACAAAAACTAAGAAAGAAACCACAGAATTTCAATCCAAATTTGTTATTTCCTTCTGACAATCTGCTCTCCATTCAAAAACATCTCATACAAGTAATAGCAGCTCTTACAGCTGTATTTGCATTTTGTCACTGTTGAATCAGAGTGAGCTCTATTTCAGTCATCACACATGGAGAAGCAAGATAGTAAGCTTCTAATCCAGAGAAGTACAGTGTCTGCTTGTTCCAGAAAAATGGAGGTGACACCAATTAAAAGCTGATGGAGTGGACAGAACTTAGAACTCAGCATAGAAGTCTGTTCTTTGTCATGCTATCAGCTATCTGAAAGTACTAGGTAAACACAATATGTTTATGCTTCCACTTCCTTACCAGCTTGGCAGGTTAGTTCATTTCAGTGGTTAGAGTAATTGCTGAGGGGGAAAAAAAAAAAAAGCTATAAATTTATTTTCATGGGAATTTTGTTGCTGTCCCCTTAAGGCAACTAAAAGAGCTGCAGTTTCCTTCTGCTATTATTCCTTTACAGTAACATAGCAGTTTGTAAGAAGAAATTTTTCTCTTTTTTTTTTTTCCTTTCTCGAATTTGTACCAAGAAGCTGTGTTTGTTTGTTTGTGTTTTGTTTTGTTTTGTTTTCCTTCTTTTCTTTGGTTAACAACTTGGAATTTACTTTCAGTGATGTTTCCATCAATTTTGGGAGATTATATCTACTTTCTCTTGGTGGCTTACAAATACTTCTTTCTGAACTGTACAGTATAAAGGTATATATGTAGAAGGAGAGTGTCTGCTTCTTTAAAGATATCTGGTCAAAGAAGCCATAAGATCATACAGGGACAAACTTGACTATCACATGATAAGGTAGGTCCTGATAAGAACAAAACTGGTCGTTTGCACTAATTGTTAAGGATACATGCAGTATGAGGACGTTTACTTTTTCAGTTGGGAGGATAAGGAAAGTGAGGGAGGAAAAAACACAGAGCCATAAAACCTGACCAGCTAGCATTAACAATGACAACAACCAGAAACAAACCTGGTCAGTTACACTAACTGATGGGATATCATGAAACTGCAGGCAAACTGGGACTTTGCAACTCATGAGGCTTCAAACATGAGGGTACCAGACACTGGAGGCACTGGTGGGACTGCACCAGCTGAAGAAGCAATGTGCAGAGGAAGGGAGAGCAGGGAGGAACAAATGGGGGCAGAGTGACAGAGGTATAAAAGGGGCCGGTCATGTGTAACATGGGGCCAGTCAGTATGCTTGTCTGGCTGAGCCCTGCACCTGATTACTGCAGTCTGTCCTATCTTCTTAAATCTTCTTATTAAATCAATTCTTAACTCTCTGTCTGTGTAATCTCACTCTATCCTGTGTGTGTGACTGCTACGAAAGCTCTGTGCCAGCTCCTGGCGGGACCTGTGTGTGTGTGAGAGGACTGGATGCCAGCTGGAGTCAGGCTGAGGTGTGGGGGCCCTGCCCTGTGGTGGCAGCTGCTGCAGCCTGTGGGGTCTCAGCATCAGCTCCTGGAGCGGGGGGGGGTCTCTTCAGCCTCCAGCCCCCGGGGCGGGAGCAGTGTGTGTCCCCAGACCTGCTGCTGGGGGACGGGGGTGAGTGAGGCAAGTGAGGGGCTCTGTACCGGTGGCTGGAGCGGGGCCGTGGGTCACAGCCCCTGTGCCTGGTGCCGGCTGCTGGGGGCAGCGTCTGTGTCTGCCCCAAAGCGGGTGTGCGTGGGGTGTGCGTGTGCATTCGCTGGCAAACCCCATGCTGCGGCAGCTGGTGAGTGGGGACCCGTGGAGTGGGTGAGAGGGGCCAGAATCCAGGCATGGGTGCTGGGCAGACAGAGGAGCCATGTACGCTGGTGGGAAGGTGAGAAGTGGACAAAATAGAATACGAATAAAATTTGGAGTTGGCTAACCCTAGCATATTCAACAGAATTCTTATTAGCTCTATGTCATGGATACTTCAGAAAGACTGTTTTTCTTCAGTTTGGCATCAGAATGTCTTCCTAGAAAACACCCAGGGTACTGTGGAAGGAGTGTTTCATAGAATAGTTTGGGTTAGAAGAGACCTTAAAAATCATCTAGTCCAATTCTAAAATTGATCTGATGAGAAAAAAAAAAAAAAAAAAAGACTATCCTATTAATGAACTGCTACCACCTGGAACACCTCCACCCTGCTGTCATTGTTAGACTGGCTAGTAGGAAGACCTCAGTGTAGCTAATGGTCGATTCAGTGGAAGGGCAGAAATTTCTACCTGGCTCCTGTACCAGATGCTGACTCCCTGTGTCATGTGAATAGTGTCTGCTGGGGCTCACTTTGAAGGGGGGAGAGTTTGATGTGAATACATGATTATTGTTACCCAAAACTTGCATGTGGTTGCTGACCAAGACTATGGCTGCCAGGTACTTTTGGGACTTTGTTTTTTTTATTCTGATTTTTTGATTTTTTAAATGGAAATCAGAAGAAGGGTAGTACACATGAGGTTAAAAAACCTTCATGTTCTGTGTTTTGTGGATCCATCCTGCAAAGAAGGAAAGAAAGAAAGGATTAACAAAAACAAAAATAAACAAAAAAAAAAAAAGAAAAGAAAAGAAACACAAACTCTCTGTTATTTAGGATCCTGTTCATTTCTAAAAGTGGTTACAGTGGCCAACCTTATGTCAGACAACAGAACAGAGAGACATACATCCTTATAAGCTCCCTGATTATCTTTAGTAGTGCTCTGTGATGAAGAAGAGCAATGCTTAGGGCCTTGTTTTTCAGTAATGTTCTCCGAGCTGTCATCTGTTGTAGAAGTAACAGAGATAATAATTTTTTTTCTTTCCCAGATATTTCTTCTGAAGCATGAGACTGATTTGAAGAGTTCTTGTGCCCATTGGGTGACAACTACTATTATGACTATCATGCAGAACCAAGGTAACACCACCTTTTCCTCTTTTAACTGGAGTGAAGTTCATATAAGTTTTCATAACACACTTTGAATTACTGCGTTTTCAGAAATATTCAAGAGGAGTCAGAGATACTGCTGATTGCCTCAGGCGCTATATGTTTTGCCTTTAGCTGCCCCCCACACACATCAAGCTTTTCTGCTTAAAGCTTGTGGGTTGCACAGAGAAGGGTTTTGTTCAGACCTACTGTGACATGGAAAACTACATCAAATTACGTATTTCTAAAATGTTCTTGTTTGCTTGTTTATGCTACATTTTATGACTACTTTTTAACTTCTGACTATGTGAGATTTGTGGTATATAAAAGGAGTTACCACAGCTTCTTATTATCTAAATTGTATTGGATGCTATAGGCCATCATTCCAAAAACTTTAGGGTTTAGCAATTGCATTTGTAATATATCATTTATCACAGAAAAACTGTAGCCAGAAAATTCATTTCCTGTCCCTACAATCACTTATTTTCCCTGGTTAAGACAAAACCAAGAAACAAGAACTTCCCTGTAACTCTTATAAAAAATTCCATCTGTAGCACTTTGAAAAAAACAGAAGTATTCTACCAACAGGATAGAGCTGTGCATCTCAAACCATTTCAGCTTTCATGTCCATTAACTCTCTAGCTGTCCTGCTGAGGCAGTTATCAAGATTGCCAATTGTGATGGTGTTTACGCTGAGAGTGTTTGTCCACAAGAAAACTAAAAACATTAACTAACATAAGGCCAGTGATTTTGAAGCAGCAGTCCTCAGACTTGTGAGAAATATGCTCTGAGACAATTTCTGTGCTTTGCAATAGGAACAAAGAAAAAAATTAAAAGACATCCTTAAATTTTACTCTGATTAAAATCTATACATTTTGCAATTCACTTTAATTTATTTCAAGCAGCATTTGGAAAGGTTTCCAAAATACAGAGCATTTTGGAGTGAAGATTGGAAAAAAGTCTTGAGAGGGGTGGAGAGGTTGTAGACCCTTTTGGTTTTCTTTGGATCCTGACACCACGATCATAATTGTATTAACCATACATATCCATATAGAGCTATATACACACACACACCTCCCACGAAAGCTCTGCTGGTCAGGCTCTAGTTTATTGTTAATACTCTAATCATGCACATGGGTACATGAAAAAGTCACAAAAACAAACAAACAAACAAACAAACAAAAAAACACAAATAAAAGACAACAATAAAATCAAACCATTAGGAAAGCCCATCCCACACAGAAATTTCAGTCATAAGATATCCTGTCCCCAAGGTGGCACTTGTTACTGTAGTCTTATTGAGTAAACACACACATATTTTAGAAACATTCATACAAACATATATGTATTTTATTTATCAGTACTCACATTATATAGAGTATAATGTTGTATATTCGAAAAAAACTATGCAAGTTTGGAAAATATTAGTTTTCAAATGCAAATTGCAAGAAAAGTAGATATGGAATGTCAGCTCGAAACAGTCTGGTGGTTAGCAGGTCTATCAAGTGCATTTTAGATTCGCGTTCACATGTCTTTTGTGAAAATTGTGTTCATCCTCTAGAGGAACCAGAATTAAGAACCTATGTAGTACAACTTGGGCCTACAATTTGGCTTCCAAAGTGATGTAATTTAGATGAATGATTAAAAGTATATGTCAAAAAGTGTGCAAGAAAGAGTCCTTAAATAAATGAGTAGGTGAATTGTCCTACAAATAAATAGATAGAAAAGTCCCCTAAGCAGGTAGTCCCCCAAATAAATAGGTAGATAGATACTAGGACAGAGGAATGATCCAGCTGGATTGTGGAGCAAGATGGAGAACACTAATAACAACCGAAGTATTTATTACAATTAATTGGAAAAAAAAAAAGAAAAAGAAACAAAACAGTTCAGTTTTTGGAATATAGTATTTACCAAGGGGTTGCATTTATTTACTTAAGCACTGTCTATATCTCCAGATACTCTTCAAAAGGGCCTTAATAGAAAAATAAATAAATAAATAAATAACAAAAAACAACAAAAAAAATAACTACTGAAAAACATTTTCTTTATATAGATTTTGATGTAATAATTGTTGCAACAAGAAATCAGAAGTTTGTTTTACTAGAAACAGCCAAAGAAAGAACAAACTAACATCTTACTCCAAAACCTCACATTCTAGACTAGGTGTATGTGTGTGTGTATATATATATATATATATATATATATGCACATATATATTATCCTGGTTATTGAGAACATTCTACTGGAAGATGAAAGTCATATAATGCTAATATATAAAACTGTATGTAGTCTGTTGGGAGATACTTGCATTTCCCTGAAAAGTGCTGATTCTACACTTCCCAGTACATACTAAGTATCTACACCTTTATCACAGCTCATGGCTTTACTGTTTCATAAATTTACAAATAGCCCGCTGATACCACTGAGCGCGTGTCAGAATTAGTCCCTGATGTACTTCAACCTTTTCTTTCCAGGATCCAAATAGGACATTGTAATTATAAGAAATGGAAGGATTTACATTTAATTGTGCAGGTTTGGAACAAGAAAACTATTCTAAAATACTTCTTCTCCAGTTGTTTATATATGTACATACACTTACATATAAAAGTGCACATTTTAATGTCACTACTGCCAGTAGTAAGCAATTTAGTATAGATCCACAGTTTAAATTAAAAAATATATATATAAATATAAGTTAGTTATGTCCTTGGCACCAATATTCAAGGAGTGTCTACTCTCAGCAGTCTGGGATGTTGGATTCTCCAAGGAAAAAAATAGCCAGAAGAAAGTTGGTCCAGCAGTAGAGTTTTTGTCTCTAATGAATACCCATAAACAAACTAATATAATTAGCCATCACTTACATAACTGACCAAATTGACTAATTAGATTTTGTTAAAGAACAGCCATTTGGAGAAGTACATTAAATACATTTTTACTCATCAGTCTTCCAAAGAGAGAGAATCTACTTATTCTTTTCCACACAGTGGCTGATCTTTTAAATGCCTCTGTATTTTAAAGCAATGGTAGACATCCATCTTGCTTCAGGAAGTGCTAGTTCAGGTCCCTTGATAACTTGAAAGATTACAAGCATAGGAATGAGTATGCAAGAAACTTGCATAATTAAACAAAAATAATTAGGTTAACAAAATGCATAGGATTTGTATTTACTCAGGCTATTTACTTATTGATTTTTAAGTTTCATTTGAAAAGGAACTGGAAAATGTGATGAAAGCCAAACCCGTTCTTCTTGAATCACATTTTTATAATATAGAACAATGCAATGTTATTAATAGATTTTTAGACAAGCAGTCATGTAGTATATTAGAGTTAGGTTCCACAGCAGATATTAAAACAATATCAACAAAACAGGTGGGAATTAATTTACCCATCTCTGATAGCTGGTTTGTCACCATACAACAATTTTGCAAATGTAGTGCTTTTAGATCTGCAGGCTGTTGGATACAAATCACTTCAAACTAAAGGCATGGATGGGAGCATAAATCTAGGAATGGGGATCAGAGAAATGTACTAAATCCACAGTGCCTTCTGCATAGTATCTAATGGGAAACAAAAAGTACTTCTTTCTGAAAAGCATCACACCTCCACAAAGATATACATACTGTTTAATAGAGAAATTTACACAGTGAGCTTTATATTAAACACTATGCAAAACTAATGTTTTTGCATTGGTAGTAAATAGTATATTTTTTGAAACTATAGTATGCTAATATTTAAGATTTTCCTGTCTACACAGTGGTATTAGGCTTTGTTTCTCCCTATATGCTACTATCAAAAATGCTTTTTGGAAATCATCAAGCTTATATCTTTCAAGTTTTAAAAAGCCAGCTGCCTATAAATATATGTATTTGAATTTATTTTCTTTTCTGTTGCATTTGTCAACAAGCTGAAATCACACTACAATAATAAATATTCCATGAAAAAAAAAAAAAAAGTAATGAAACAAAACAAACAAAAAAATGATATATATAATTTTTCTAGTTGGGCTCTTATTCCATGAGTTTCTAAGGACTTAAAGCTAAACTAGTCTTATGTTTGATTAACCCTTTAACTACATTCATTCTACTTCTAGAGATAGTGGGCTTGGTTAACTTTCATCACTTCTTGATGTATAAGAAATAAGATATTAGTACAAATAAGCAAATACTCAAGAGATTGGATTGACTTCTCCCAGTTTTGGAAGATCTGCTATCAAATTCAGTATTCCACCTGCATAACTGCCTGCTTTCACTCTCTAAAGCAAAAATACATCTACAGAAAGTATCCCAGAAAGAAGAAGAAGAAATATATAAAAACCTAGCAATACATAATTTTGGGGTTTTGTTTTCATTTTCTAGCCCTGGGTCAGATCAAAGTCAGAGGATCCCTTTGATTTCTTCAATATTATCCCTATGGATGACAGTGTCAAGGGACAGCTAGAATACATTCTTCTATGCTGTCAGCTGTGGTAAAGCAGTTGAAGATGGGCTTCTGGGAAATCTATAACAAAAGATGTGAACCTATTATTCGTTCAGAACAGTACAAACACGACCAGGAATTGAATCACGTGTAGCTTTGTAGTCTGAATGTCACATTCCCTTTTTGATGAAAGACGAAAGCTGAAACACAGCCATGAGATGAGACACTGAGAATGTTTGGAAGATCCATTTCTCCTGTATTAACATTTAATAATCTCAAAATCAGACTTTGAATTTTTGAATTATCCAAATACAGAAAGTCTTTCTTATAGTTTTTCTCGTTACTTTCCTATGATAGCTATATAACTGCAGGGTTCTGTAAGTCTGTTCAGTCTTCTGTGAATTGCTAATTTATGATGCTAAACCAGGTTTTTGCTTTCTGTGGAGCACACCAGGATTTGAAGGTGTCCTACATAACAAAAAAATGGAGGGAAAAGGCCATTATTAGTGATCTGTAAGTTCAGCTCAGCCTTGAGCTGAGCACAAACATGAACTCTGAAGTATCTATTCTGTTTGTTATGGCGAAGGAAATTAATTGGAAAAAAAAAAAAGTGTTAACACTCTAATAAAGTAATAATGAATCAAGAATTTAAGAAAAATAATCTGCCAAATCCTACTTAACAGGAGAGTCCTACTGGAGACCTAACAATTATAAACAAAATCAGGGAATGCTGTCTGTAATTCCACAAGCATCTTTCTTTTCAGTATAGAAAGCTATAAACAAGGATACTTGAAGTATGGCTTTTTCAGGGAAGCAAAGGTTATTCTTTTCCTCAGATTTTAGTTATATACTTTTCTTGTAATCACTTCCTTTTCAACCTGATGCCCATAACTGGTAAGCATAACATATTACTATATTATCCAAATGCCATACTTAAATGTACTAACTTCAAAATACATATTTGTAATGCAAAAATAGGTGTCAGAAGGCTTTTTGTTGTTGTCATTACCAGTTCCAAAGCTGCAAAGCTTTATCAGAATTCGTACATAGTATTCTTCCTACCAGGCACTTCACTGTAATAAAAGGAAAAGGAAAAGGAAAAGNGGAGAGGAGAGGAGAGGAGAGGAGAGGAGAGGAGAGGAGAGGTTTTGGATACGTCACAACAAAGTAAGGTTCAGAATCAATTGTAGTACATTGGGATTTTCCACTTGAGCTCCAGCTATTCTTCCTCCACTGCCTTCCCCTCCCTCCACTTTCAACTTTCTAATTTCTTTTGAAAAGTAGAGCTGCAATAGGATAAAGTAAATGCAAACTTTGTAAGTTAAAGGAGGAGATGTATTTGGGACTTTCACATCTCTATAGAATTGTGTCAAGTAATGTGCAGCACTTGCTCTGAAATTAAGATTAATGGTTAGGTGAGATGTTTGAGTTGCATAAGCTTTTATTAGCCATCTGTTTAAACATGAAAATAAAATGTCCAATCTTAGAAGCAGAAAAGAGAAAGGCAGAGAAAGAGAGAAATTGAACAAAACAACAACAAAAATTGCTTTTCTATTTAACAAACTGTTTTGTTATAAGTAATTATTATTTTCAGAAATGTTTATTCTGAGACTTGGTTAAATTACCAGCATTCTGCAAGCATCCAATTTCCTTGCAGAGCAGTATGCACAAGACTGTGTCTGATCTGGGATTATGATGCTTTTTTACAGAACTTGGCAAGATATTTCAGAAATTTTAGAGATCCCAAGATAGCAACTTTGAAGTTGGATGAGCCATAATCCTTGAATAAAATCAATATAAGACCTAAGGTTTTGATACAAATCATACACAATATATTTCAAAATATACCAAAGAAGGAAGGAACACACAGTTAATCGAAAAACTTAAGGGTTCTGAGAACAGATGTTTTATTCTTTAGGGTAAGCATAAAACTTTGCATTAAGAGCTACAGCTCTTCCATATAAACATGTATATAAACATGTACTACATGGAATTTCATTAGTTCATGACAACTAAATATACTTAACTATACCACACTATATTATGCACATACATGCATTAAACAATTTTTCCTTATAAAAGTGTATGTCATTCAATTGGAGAGATGAAATATGTAACAGTATACTCTATTGTCTTCTGAGTGAGCATAGAAATTTTATTTTACATCCACTTGCTTACATAGCAAATAATTTCAGTTTGAAAATCAATTGCCAGTTGAGGGAAAAACATATTATCTGAGAAATAATATATATTTTCTATTATTTTCATGTGTTAATTTATATTTTATTTTATTTTATTTTATTTTATTTTATTTTATTTTATTTTGTTTCTGTTCTTTTCATTTCATTTGCATTCTATTCTGTCTTTGGATTGTACATGGACAGTTGCATTCTGAGTCTTGAACCTGTTGCATTGTCTTCACATTCAGCTTCAGTCTAGCAAATTGCTGTAGCGCTGCTTGTGGTTGTTGTGGCCCAAGTGCAGGACCCGGCACTTGGCCTTGTTGAACATCATACAGTTGGCCTCAGCCCATTGGTCCAACCTATACAGATCCTCCTGCAGAGCCTTCCTACCCTCGAGCAGATCAACACATGCACCTAACTTGGTGTCATCTGCAAACTTACTGAGGGTGCACTCGATCCCCTCATCCAGATCATTGATAAAGATATTGAAGAGAACTGGCCCTAATACTGAGCCGTGGGGGACACCACTAGTGACTGGCCTCCAACAGGATTTAACTCCATACACCACGACTCTTTGGGCCTGATTGCCTGGTTACCCTGCAAGTGTCACGTGATGACACTCAAGATAATCTGCTCCAGGAGCTTCCCCGGCACCGAAGTCAGACTGACAGGCCTATAGTTTCCTGAGTCCTCCCTCCGGCCCTTCTTGTAGATGGGCATCACGTTTGCTAGCCGCCAGTCGATTGGGACCTCCCCCGATAGCCAGGACTTCTGATAAATGATGGAAAGCGGCTTGGTCAGCACTTCCGCCAGCTCTCTCAGTACCCTTGGATGGATCCCATCTGGCCCCCTAGACTTGCGTACATCTAAGTGCTGTAGCAGGTCGCCAACCATTTCCTCGTGGATTATGAGGCCACATTCTGCTCCCCATCCCCTTCCACCAGTTCAGGGGGCTGGGTACCCAGAGAACAAGTGGTCTTGCTGCTAAAGATTGAGGCAAAGAAGGCATTAAGCACCTCAGCCTTTTCATCATCTCTTGTCCATAAGTTTCCCCCCGCATCCAGTAAAGGATTTTGATGTAATAAGGATTCTCCTTAGTCCTCCTTTTTGTGATTATGTATTTATAAAAACATTTTTTGTTGTCCTTAACAGCAGTAGCCACATTGAGCTCCAGATGAGCTCTGACCTTTCTAATTTTGTCCCTGCACAGCCTCGCAACATTTTTATAGTCCTCCTGAGTGGCCCGCCCTCTTTTCCAAAGGTCATAAACCCTCTTTTTTTTTTTCCTGAGCTCTAGCCACAGCTCTCTGTTCAGCCAGGCCGGTCTTCTTCCATGCCGATTCGTCTTTGGGCACATGATGCCCAAGATGATATGTCAAGACTGTATTTTTCTTATCTGAAGCTGGCAGACAGTAGCTGAGTGAACATAGACAAATACTATATTGTATTTTATATAAATACTGAGCAAAGTACCCACCGTCCACAGCCCTTAATAGATGATTTGGCATGAAACGGAAGAAATGGACCAGTCACTTGTCTCTGTCTGTTGCTGGTTAGCTTCTGAATTAATAGCATGCCACACCCTCCTCTGAGGAGCCTGTGTAAGTGTATTCCAGACATGGGGACTTTGTCCATAGTGGTACTGGAGTTTTGATCAGGGCAGAAGCCATCTTTGGATGCCTTCTTTGCTTGACTCCAAAACAAATCCTTGTCTACAACTGAAATGATGATCTATCTATGTTATATTATATATGTATAATTGTTTATGTCAGTCATAAATACCTGAATAAAGGCAATAGATATCAGTAAGCAGTTCAGAAAGTACTGCTTCTATGATTCTGAACCAGTTCACTTATTTAATCACTTTTAAATATCAAAACTAATGCATTGTTAGCATAGGCATTAGTGAAAAAATGTCAGCTACATATATGATATAGGGGAAAGGCATGGGGTTCTCCAGTGTTAAAGATCTATCTTGAGGAAAGGGCTATCCAATGGAATTATATCTAAATCAAAATCTAACTGCAGACTTAGCAAGATTTCTTGATGGACATTTGAGCAGACTCAGTATACCTGAGGTTTTTAACTCTGTGCCTGTCACAGGGAATAATTTTTAATGTACATGGCAGACACTCAATCTTCTCTGCATAAGCCCAGTAAATCTAAAACTTCTCTTAAACAGTAGTAACACAATGTCAAAGCTTATGAATATTTTAACATGTGCGTATTTCCAATCACAGTAAATCATTATAAAATGTTTATTATATTATAGAATTCTATTACATTTTTATGCATGAACTTTTGATATTTTATTACATTACTGGTAGTCAGATCATTGCTCCCACTTATTGATAACTGCAATGAAAAACTTTTGTTCTATAATTAATAAAGTTTTCAATGACCCTGCAGCTTATTTTCTTGCAGTTAAGCTCTGCCTCTCATGATTTTCTTTACATGCAGTAAGTTTTGTCTTTCAAAGGTTCAGCTAATTATATTTCATTAACAAAATAATAAAGATTGTAGACAAAATAAAAGTATTAACATCTTTAATGCTGAATTATGCACTTAGTATCCTTGAATAATGCACTTCGATAATGCAGTGTGTCATGACTTACTGCACAAACTTGCTCATTATAGATATTGCTACTGTTACACAGTCTTACTAATTTAGTGTAGGTATTCAAAGGGTGTTTGTCATTGCTTAAAGGAATAATGTAAAAGGGGAAGGAAAGCAATTTGATTAAAGTAATCTGATATGGTTTTAGAACTGTAGTTCTGCACTGCCTCTTTACTGAAAATGAAGCTCACACCAGTTGCTGCAAGAAACAGAATCTTATACAGGAGCAGCAGTATGGAGGACCTATCAGCCCCATTGCAAATGGGCCGGTCTTGATGTCTTCCTCATTTGCACTGCTATCTTGGTTTCACACCTTCATACTTGAAATGTAGATGCAAAGCAAATCTGCACCCAAAAATGAGCCTCTCTTGAGCCCTAACCTGCTAATTAAGGTGTAGCCTTAGATTCCCTCAACCCATCAACACCAATTTCAGTGTTGGAATGTTCTGCTTATCTTCAGCCTATTCCAGATCAAATGTTGATTTCTGTAAAAAAATGGTGCTTTCTTCAGTGCAGTGTTTCAAGAAGAGTTCTTTGAAACTTTCAAATAATTAGATGCTGAGGAAGTGTTATCAGCAAGTTGCAAGGTTTGGATGTTTCTGAAATTATGATGTAGTGGCAGATTGTGAAACACCAGGTGAGTGTGTGGGTGTGGTAGAATAAAATAAGATCTCCCTTTCCAATTCAATTTATCCAGTTTTCATATTTTAACGGCACCCAAATGTCTTCCCTGAGCTCCCCACAGTAATGGTCCAATTGACTTTAACCCTGGCTCTCAGATCCAAACTCTCGTCTTTGACACACTCTAATCCACAATTACCAACAATGTATTCCCTTATGTGGTGTTTTCACACTGACGGGCTGCTGAGCTCCACCACACCACTCTCTCACTTGCCTTCCTCAGAAGGACAGGGGAGAAAGTACGATGAAAAAAACCTCACAGTGCTGAGATACAGACAGGGAGATCACTCACCAGTTACTGTCAGGGGAAAAATAGACTCAGCATAAAGGAGATTAATGAAATTTATTGCCAACCACTAGCAGACTAGAGCAGTGAGAATTAAAAAGCAAACTAAACACATCTTCCTCCCCACACCACCCTCTTCTACCTCCTCCCCCTGGGAGGCACAGGGGATCAGGGAATGGGGGCTGCGGTCAGTCCATAAAACTTCGTATCCTCCGCTTCTTCACAGTTACTCTCTGCACCTGCTCCAGTGTGAGGTCCCTCCTATGGGATGCCGGCCTTCCCGAACTGATCCTGCGTGGGCTTCCCACAGGCTGCAGCTCTTCAAGAACTGCTCCCATATGGGTCTGTACCA
>VXAA01004822.1:25382-38981 GCA_013399115.1 Anseranas semipalmata
TTCCCCCCCTTCAGGTATTCCTATCCTTTAAAGGAGTGTGGGAGAATGTGTAAAACAATTGGTACACAGCTATAGAGAAACATGTGTTTTAGTCAGCTTGCAATCTATGCACAAACATAATTGAAATACAAACTTTTTCATTTGGTCAGGATGCTGGTATTATTTCTGTAATATTCTAAGTATTGTTTAAAGCTGTTACATATTAAATTACTTGCTAAAGAAACTATAGCTGTCTTCTCTCATACCAATTGAAAAAAATAATCTCAATGTCCTAAGATTAATTCTAGGTCACAATACCAGCAAGAATAATAATCTCAGAACTTCAATATTTTATACCAACTTACCCAAATCTACTTAGTCAACATATTGAGCTAGAATTCTCATGTGGACAGCCATCTCTCAACAGATTTCTTATTTAGATTTTAGATGGAAATAAGATCTCATGAGAAATACTACTGTTTCTCTGGTAGTTTCCACTTAAAAAAAAAAAAAAAAAAAAGTTGAATTTCTAATGTGTATGAACAATATATAAGGAAAAGACATGATTTCACCTTATTAAAATAAATTTGAATACTATTTAATTTGACGTAGGGACATTCCTCATAAATAAAAACTCACATACAGATAAAAACAAATCTGGAATATGACTTCGCAAAGATAAGTTACAAGAGTTGATGTCAATCACTAAATGTGTAAAGCCCTGTGTAGTGCAGTGGTCTGCTGAACCACTGAAAGCCTAGCTCCCAGGTACCACCTAGCAGTAAGCTACTTTGTACCAGGCTTACATTTTAAAAAAAAAGTTGGTTTACAGAAAATGGCCTTAGTTGAGATACTTTCATAAGTGAAAAGAGAAAGAAGTCAACATTCCGCTCATTTCTCCCAGACACCTGTACAATGTCAAAAAATGCGTAGGAAAAGATTTGATTTTATGTTGTGAATTGTCAGAGGTCGAAACTAGAAATGGGTTGAAAAACTGATTAGAAAAGCTGAAGCAGTATAAATTCATTAAGGCTATTAATGAATTGCATCTATGAACTTTTTCAAGAGCTTCCTTAGAATTACATTGTAGCAGCTACTGGGGGAAGTATTATTCTGGCTATTTTTAAGTTAATTTTAAATTCTGGTAGAGGTATATCAAAAATTAGAGAAATTATTAAAAATAAAACATGGAAGAAATAACTTTTTTTAACATTTCTCAAGTATCTATTGTGTGAAAGAGTTAAACTCTCTCTTAAAACCAGCATAAGTTAAATCCTCCTAACAAAGGTCACATACAGTGACTACTCCTCTGTAGTTCCTTCAAGTAGTAACAGTGATTTTTTATGAGTCAGACTTGACATTAAAGAGGTTTATTTGTCTTCCTATTTTATCACATGATTTATGGGAATTTCTCAGTTTATTAGCTAATATCTTGCTTGACCAGTGTTTAACCTGCACCAGCAGGTAATCACTGTTGGGCACTTCAGACCAGGCTGTGGAAGAAAAAGGGGGGGAAAAAAAAAAAAAAAAAAGATTATCAGTAAAATTGGTGGCAGTTTAGGATATATTTAAGATTAAAATTCTGCTTGACATCTATGATATCTGAATTTATTGCTGAGTTTACTTTTATTTTGAAAGTGACCAGCGATGAATATTATTTGTTTCCCTTTAGAACTCTGTACCAAAAAGAATCTTGTGATAAGAGAGAAAGGAATTATGACACAAACTACATGGATCAAACGTGTATTTCTTCAGGACCTGGATTATTGCATTTACTTGGATGAAGGAAGATGCACTATCACCTGAAAAAGCTTTTCAAAATCAAACTGTATTTTCACTATATCTATGGACAGAATAGAAAAGATAGTAGCCAATTCTTCAGAGGTGGTTAATAGATTACTGTAAGTAGTACAATCCAGTGCCTTCAGCTCCAACTGACATAATCAATTGGAAGAAGTGCCATCATATTTCCTTCTCTGTTAAGCCAAGTTTATTTTAAGGCTGAGCTAAATAACTCAGCTGATCCTAGAATTTTCTCCTTCAAAACATGGCAAAAGTCTGAATGGTGTGAGTAAGTTGCCCTCTGTAAGAGTGATTTTGAGTCATATGTCTGCTTAATATAAGCAATGCTAACAATCAGTACATAACCAGAAAAGGATCCTTAACATCATTTTTCAGAGCTGATAAATAGTTCTCCTTTGTTTTGTAGATTCCAGAATGTCCACGTATTGGACTGCCTAGTAGGAGAAACAGAAGCAAGGCAGATGAAAAGCTGGCTTAACTAAGGGGAATAACTAAGAGAAAGATTAATTTTATTTTTTGTTTTCTCCTTAAAACCAACTATTATCCTGCAGAAACAAGTTTGTTGTTTAACAGTTTTAATTTCTGAAATCTCATCTGAAGTTTGTGAATACTCTACCCACAAAAGTACATGCTCATTTTATACTTATGAACTTGATTTTTCCCTTTATTTTTTATCTTCTAAGATAAATGTAAAGTTAAGACTAAACCCACTCTGAAAGTTTAAGAGATTTCAAGCATATTTGCTATCTGTTAAATTAAACTGGAGAGAAAAGGTGAAGAGGTGCTCTCCAAGAGTGATATTCTCTTCAAGATCTTATTGACACCAGATGTTAGTCTTACCATAAAAGCCTTTTTGTTTGTTTGTTTATTCCTTTTCGCAGAAGGAGTAGGAAGTTGCATTTGTCCAGCAGTGGAGCCAGCATGTTGATTTAGACAAGGAGAGAAGGAAATAAAAGAGAAAAAAAGCCTTGGGGCAAGTTTTAATATACAAAAGAGAAGACTTACAGACATCTGGCATTTTGACAGAATGGATCAACTACCGTCCTGTAGCTCCTTCTTTTTAATCTGCAAGGTTAACTGCTAGCCTGCCTTGCAGGTATTTATACTGGAAACACAGGTTTCTGTCTGCTGAGCATGCTGTATGTTTACTCCACTTAAAACAAAAATCTTGAACAGCTTTGCTGTCTGTTTAGATCACTGAACATTACTAGTATTGGTCCAAGCTTGCAGTCTTCTCTTATACAAAACTCCCATTGAATTTAAACGGGTTTTGTGTGAGAATAGTGGGATCAGCCTCAATATTTGCATTCTGTCTTTATGAGATAAGAAGTGTTCATAAACTCTTTTAATAGGAAATTTTAAACTACTGCTACGTGATTGCATGGGCTTTCTTTTGCAAGGCAGAAGGATTATTTTATCTCTGGTTAAAGCAAATTCTACAGACGTTTTGTTTACATGTAGCATGCTGACTAGTAGTCAGTAATTTGTTTATGTTACAATGGTTGGTTTCCACTGAAAAAAATAACAGCCACTACCAAAATAACAAAAGACTATTTTTTCAGGTAGCTCATTTTCACTGCACACAGAAAAGTAATATATATGTAACAGCATTTGTTACCTGCAGGTCATTTAGCTCTCAGTGCCCACACAGTTCCCTTAGGCTCCCTCTTGGCACACGTATTCTTGAAAAACACAGCCACAGAATTCTTCATGCCACAAAACCTTACAGCAACATGTAATATGTCTTCCCTTGTGCACACTCTGTTATCTATAGGAAGACAAAGGTATCATTTACCTGTAAAACACGACCAGTTTGTTCATAAGAGACCAAAGGATACAAGCTCTATTAAATGTTTTAGGGCTAAGAAGTAGTTTACCTCAGTTTCTTTTAGAATGGCAGCAAGATTTCCAAATTTCATTAATATTAAGATGTCTTTAATGTAATAGTCAAAATGATGCATATTAGGGCCACACACACACATAAATATATATATATTCATGTTTTAAAAATCCTTGAAACTATTTGAGCACTGGAAAAAGATGTTATTATAAATGAATATGTTCCCCACAATCTCCAAAGGTTAGCATTTCTTGGGTTTTCAAGGTTGTTTTCTGGAAGCTGTCTAATGAATGAGATTTTTTAAATTTACTGGCAACATTTTTCAATTGACACCTGGTTTCCCAAAGAATGCATTGCAAGGCAGTTTTGAATTGTCACAGACACTTATAAAATAATACGTATGGGAGTGTAGGTGGTAAAATTTACATAGTTGTTCTAAACTGAAAAATATAAGAAGGAAAAAATGCCTATTCTTTTAGTGGAATTGCAGCTGAAATGGAAGATGTCAAAGTATCCCCACTTAACTGGCCAGATATAATAATCAAGATATTAGAATAATCAGGAAACCTGCAGGAACATGAAATTGCTTCTAATAAACAGTGTAAACGTGATACTAATTAAACATAATGGCACCAGGAAGAAAAAAAACAAAAACAAAAACAAAATAAGTGGATGGAAAAAATCACTCCAGCTCATTAAGGTCTTCAGCCTCCAGTGAAGGAAAATTTGCTCAAGATGCTTAACAAAAATGAACACATTGCATTTTTAAAAGTTTTTGAAAACCATTTCTATAATTATGGAAGTTAAGGTAATCTTTTTTTTATATATATACATATAATATTCTATATGTCCTGTGCTACTTAGGCATACCAATTTGGTATTAAAATAATAATAATAATAATAATAATAACAACAACAACAACAACAACAATAAAGGATGTTTAACTCAGCTTGCTTTGTTATCCTAGTATTCATTTAACTCAGAAGGTGGAGAAGTAATTTGAAATAACATCCGCTTTCTCTGCTTTTTGAAATGTACAGTCACATCTTCAGGAGTTTTGCAGCCAACCGTAATAAGAACAGACATTCAGACCTGAGTGCCAGAGGCTAAAAATCACAAATTCTGCTGAAGAATATGCAAAGTACTCCTCTTTTCCTCCCCCCTCCAAATCTCTCCCTAGACACTGAGCCACAGCTCTGTCAGGAAATGAAGCAAAGATGCAATCACAGACCTAAGGAACTAAGTTCAGATTTTGATTGTAGTTACTGCTGCTTTAAAGGTGCTTTTGCGGTTCTAGGATTCATGTGGAAAAAAAAGAAATGCAAAGAGAACCAAAATGACACTTCGGAACATGTAGTCAAAGGGTTAAATGCTAAAAAGCTTCAGGTTTCTTAATTTTAAGTTATGCTAGGTGTATTTACAATTTTGATTACTTGAAAAAAAAAATTACAAAGACAAATGGCTTCATTGTTCTTTTTAATTTTCAGACCCTGCACAACATTTTTCAGACTTTACACATTTGAGCTTATGGATGTAGATCTACCAGGACACACACCTCACATTCTGGATCAGACTTTTATTGTTGATCTGTCCTTTGGCTCAAGGGAAGAAAAAATGTATTATACATCTCTGATTCAAAAGTATTTGGAAAATAATTGTATCTTATCTATGTTCATATGTACCTATCTGTGTGTGAGTATTTGCCTCATATTTGCCCTTTTCTTTGTCGAATGACACTGCTAGAATAATGGAGGAAATTGAGCTAAGCATTACTATTTTGTCTTTTTATTTACTTATCAAGAATGTTGATAGAGTGGAACTGGGTATATAAAATAATTATTTAGGGAAAAAAAAACAATGTTCTAGCTGAGGATAGAAAAAACTGGTGTTATGTATCTACATAGAATAGTAGAAAACCTATCTACTATCTAGTATCTACTAGAAAAGTAGAGCTGGCTGTGGATTTTTTTGACTGAATACATCTTTTATCAGAAAATTCCAATTCTTTGAAAGAAAACTTTTCCAAGGAAATTTAAGTAAGGGTTAAATTGATATTTGAAAGATTCATAAGATTTGGAATTGCTTTTCTGGGTGAGAAAAGAACCCCAGTGTAGCAAAGCAATAAGATCAGTGAATAATGAAGTCATTCAAGTACAACGTATCAAAAAAGAATTCCGGTTCTTATGCTGTCTGACGGATTGGAACTGTCTTGCACATATTCCTTTGCAGTTCAGGAATTTGTTTTAGCAAAGACCATACTGGCCATGCCAAATATGCTGCTTATTTTCACTTTGGTCAAAAAAAATCCTTCCTCTAGCTGAAAAAGCCACTCTCACAAGTTCTATTGCAACCAATCTAGTGCTCTGCCTGGTTTTGAGTAAGGATAAGAAACTGTATCTTTCCTGCCAGTTATTTGCCTTGTATGTAAGATATAGTTCTTGTTTTCTTGCCATTGTTTCAGCCATAAGTCATTGATAGATGATGTAAATAGTCTTCTCTTTTGGCCCTCTGAATTTTTGTAATCTGAGTTCCCTACAACTGTTCTTGTTTCTGTAGCAGTCAACTTCACTGGGACTTTCCCTTCCCCTTCTGTTCTGTAATATGACATTGATCAGCACATGTGGGAAATCTGGAGAAGTTACAATTACTCACTCTTGCCAGTTGTCACATGCAGGCTTTTGGTCTACAAAAAACATAGAATTAAAAAAAAAAAAATATATATATATATATATATGCCTCCTACATGGAGGTACTGTGATAACACTATTATGAGATCTAAACTATTTCATAATTAACTACATTTTTTTTCTGGTACTTTGGTTTCCCAAGAGTCCTGTACCTAACAGTTGACATACAACTCTTCCTTAATATCTTGTTCTTTGAAATTGGGAAAGGACTGATCTTTTCCTGTAATATTAAATTACAGGAATCCTGCTAAAAATGATTGCTAAATGTGCTGATATTATGCATCCATAATACAGACTTGCTGTTTCCTTGGGAGCTGGGAATTTCATTTTGTTAAATTTCAGGTTAAACTCAGTCATGACTGATGAAACAGGCCACATTTCAGAGTTGAAAAAATACGTAGGTAATGTAGTGCACCCAACCCAATCAATCAACATTTCAAAAGACTGGATAGTCTCTTTCTTTCCTTCTGTATACACATTGCATGTACATGTGTGTCCTTTCCCATATTCCCCCATCTGTCCCTCATACAGACAATTTTTGAGTGGACAAGGTGAGGTATATGAATGTTTTAGGCTGTATAGCTTGAATACACAATTTCATTCTTTAATTAGTGTCAGGAAATCTAACAGGAAAATTCACAAAATATTGAATAGTCTAGTGTGCCTGTTCTCCTTCCTGGGTATAATGAAAGCCTGATTTACAACTGAAAGCAGAGTTTTGTAACAGAAGAGCAATGTGGTATGAGTAACTAGTAGAAGTGGATAAATAAGGTTTTGCTATTCAGCAAAACTTTTACCTCCTGCACTATTAAGGAGACTAAAATGAGGCTTTGTTTTCATCTTTCATAAATCACATGGAAATGTGATCTGTGAATTCATGCCTGACTTGTGATGGACACACAGACATTTTCTATTAAGCACTACCGTTTTCTTAGTCCTTTACTTCTTGTTCCACAGGCTGTTCAGGGGTGTAGCTCTACACTTTAAGGAAAATGAAGATGTGTCTGCCATTTATTTCAGGTGAGTAAGACAGATTTGGCACCATTGCTTTGTTCATCCTCCAGTTAACTTCTACTTGTAATCACATTACATGATTACCATTATATTGTATTTCTAACCCAATGGAGTTACTGTAAGTAAATTTTGTACAGACTTCAATGATGAAAAAGTAGTCAAGAGTTTTCATAAGTCATAAATTGAGGAAAAAAAAAAAAAAAAAAAAAGCCTGGGTGAATTTTGTATTTGCAAAGCTAGGTCTTGAAATGTGAGAGTCTGGAAACTGAACTACCACGTTTGCTTACTTCAGCTGTTGCAAACACAAGAGTAAAACATAATAGTAAAGAATTGGTGGCATGATGACTTGTTGGAGAATAATATTAAATATTTGCAAAAGCATAGAAAGTAGGAGCTGTATAATTAAATAGATTATGTAGGATTTGTGCAATATGACTGAGAATAACTGGATTGTTTGGGTTACTTAATGTCTTGTATGATAATGAACTGTTGTTTACAGAATTGCTAATAGCTTGAAAGAAAATAACGGAACAAGATGACAGAATGCTAACGCTTCTCCCATACTGTGAAGTGGATGGAATTATTGCTTGGTTCCTCTCATATTATAGCCAGAAACCATTTTAATATCTGAAATAACATTCTTACTGTCCTCCTACACCTGCTTTCTGAAAGAACACCAGCTGAACTGAGAAAACTTATCTGCTTGCTGGTATTCAGAAATAAAAGGTACCATTTAATCAAAGGTGGTGGTCTTTATAATAATAGGGAACATTCAAAAAGGGATTTTCTGCTCTTCAGAAATATTACAGAAAACCAAACCTGTGTCTGTGTGTGTGTGTGTGTGCGTGCGCGGTACATTTCCTTTTTTCCTTAACTTCAAGCCACTGACACAGTAGGTGGTTGAGCCAACTGAAGCACAGATGTGTGTCTTCTCTCATGTACTTAGGCAGACATTTACCATAGTCCTCAAATCTCACAGCTCAACTGTGAGACTCATTTTTTTTCCTTGTTTATCCTATGTAAAAATAATAATAATAATTAATTAAACCAAACCAAACCAAACCAAACCAAAAAAAAAAAAAAAAACCAAACCAAACCAAAACAACAACAACAACAACAACAACAACAAAAAGCCAACCAATATTGTTCTATCTAACTTTCTCAATAGCTGTAAGGAAAAAGTACCATCTTTTTGTTATTGGCTATGGCTGGTTACATCTTCGTGTTGTTTAGTTCTTAGACGTTTATGAGAGAAGACTCATAAACAAGGGACTTTCAGGTATACTTTTCAGGTATTGCTACTAAGAAACTTTGAAAACAACTTTAAATAAAAAAGTATTTATTATTAGTCATGTATTAAAAAATTTAAGTTACAACATAGAGCAGATAAATGAAAGGGATAAAAAGTTTCATAAATCAGTGGTAATCAGAATATTTTCCAGAGCACGTTATTAGATGTCAGTTATTTATTTTCATCTTGATCATGCCAATGATGAACAAGGCTTTCTAGAAACCTAAGGTAAACAGATTTGCATTCAAACACCTAACAATTCCTGTAACAATGTTCTGTGTGGTGATTATGATATGTGTCACCATAGGAATAAAGTTGAGCAATTTACATAGTAAAGGACAAGTGTACAGCCAGAAATGCAGTCAATAAAATTATTTAGGGAGGCAAAAAGTTCTACCTTCCTATGTCCCAACTCAAAGACCTCTAGAAATGACATAAAGAAACCAAAAACAGTAGTGGGTTTTAAATGTCAATATCTTGACTTTGGGATTTAGATTTCTTTTTTTTTTNAGATGCACTTAACCAGGTTAAGACAGCATGATTATTTATATAATTGTTTAAATAAGCTAACAGTGTTTTCCTGGTAGTGCTGAGTGGCCCTACTTGTCTCCCAGTCTAACTTCTCTTAAAATAATAATAGATATAAATAAATAAAAAAGAAATCTTCTCAAGACATAGCATATTTGTTGGGCTTGGAGTGTATGCTGTAGAAATCCCAAGAGGAGAAAGCACAGCTATTGCAAGGCAGGGAAAGCAAGGAATGCTTCTCTCTGCCTTCCACCTATATGTGCATATTGCCTTGGACACCAGTTTTAGATAGTCTTCTTTCTCTTAACCTATATTTGACTAATGATCTTATAGCCTATTATTATGCCTAACCTGTACAGAGTAAAAGCTTTAGTGAGTTACATACTGCGTCTCATCTATAAATGTGAATGAAACAAACACATTTATTTTACCTACATTATATACATACTAAACCCTTTCTATCAACAGACAGAGGTTACATGGCAGCTGAAAGCTGCTCATTTCAAACTTTTCTGGAAGGATTTTGCTTTCCCTTTTGCCATGTACTGAAGGGAGCCATATACAGAAGAAAGACCTTCTGCTTCCAGCCACTTTACCTCAGCAGTCCAAAGTCAGAATACTGAGCTATTCAGCTGTTGCTGCAATATGCCCAGAAAAGTTGCAATATATGGGACATTTCCCATATCCTCATACATTCAGATCACCATCCTGGCTTGAACTTTAACAGCTACAGTCTGTGTCTATGTTTTAACTCAGGCCTCCTACTGATTTCTCAAATTTACCTGAAAAAAATAACATCTTACTAACACAGCTAAATAATACAGATTAGTTTCCTTTGTTTGTTTTCAAATAGTTTTATTCATCTATTTCTACTTCTGTTTATTTGTTCATTTTAAAGGCTCAATAATACAGTGGTACACAAATTGTTTGTCCAAGGTGATGTTCTGGACATGTGAAAGCCAAATGCATCACTGGCCCAAAATGAAACTGTTATTCACTGCAATCTGGGAAGGAGGCAAGGTCTAATTCCCACTTTAATTAACTATTAAATGAAATTCAGAACTCTGGATAGAAATTCACAATGCAATGACAGCTGGTGGACTGCTGCTAGGGTGTATCTAGTATCAATTTGTTCTCCATAATACTTTGCTTTTTTAATAATAATTAAAATGAAACATAGTGGAAGAAAGTACTCACCAGCTGTTCCTATCACAGCATAAATAAAAGTGAAAGGCAGAAATACACGACAAGTTTAAGTGAATCCCTGTTGGCAGAGGAGAAATGACAGGTGAAACTCCAGCTTTATCACTTTTCTCCACCTCAGCAATGAAACAATTTGAAATTGTGTGCTTCTGTGGTACCTAGGACATCTCTAGCCCTTTTACTAATTTGTAAGATAAGCACAGCTTTGAGAGAATTTTGACTGTGGGTAAGGAAGAGGGAGAGGGAGACAGAGAGATGAAAAGGGAGAGGGAGACAGAGGCAGAGAGAGAGATGGAGAGAGAGATGGAGAAGGAAGTGGAGAGGGAGACAGAGATGGATAGAGAGAGGTTTGCCCTGGGAACACTGATCTAAAGAGTTTAAGTGCTTTGGTCCTTGAAGAGCATGATATTCCAGTTGGAGAACCAAGGACCAAGTTGATTATTTGATGCCTGACAGACTGAAGTAAGCCAGCAAATCCAAAACGTAAAGAAAAATATTCATGCATTTACACGTACACTTTCCTATGAACTTGAGATAAGATATACAATACCCCTGAAGGGGGTTTTAAAACAAGAGAAGGTCATACGGGCTTGTAAGAAAAGTGCTCATAAGGAAAAGTGTGTAATAAAAAGTCATAAAATACAATAAAAGGTTTTTGAAAAGTCTGGTGAATCAATGGTTTAATGTGATGGCTGTTTTTAAATGCAAACAAACGAAGGCCAGACTGAGGTATTATATGACAAGGCCATTTGTAAATATGATTAACTAACTCACTTGAGTTTTTCTCTCATAATTTCTGTGCTAGCCTGTCTTAATTGATATTCTACGAAACTAATGGAACATTAGGTTGCACAGTCATTTCTAGTGGATCCATCCAATATATTTCACACTGCTTAGCCTGTGAAAGTGAATTGAAATCCACAGGAATACAGTATAACATTTTATATGTTTTGTTTTGTTTTGTTTTGTTTTGTTTTGTTTTGTTTTGTTTTGTTTTCCAAGTAGCTTGGTTGACAGTATGAACTTTTTAAATATATATATATAAGCAAAACAAAATTTAGCAGGTCAAGTCAGGTAATTCAACTTATTGTTTTCTTCATGTTTCAAAATGACTACTGACTTCATGATTAGATGTTTCTACTAATGCATGACATGGAAGTCTAATGCCAGAAAAGTAACAATGATTTCAGTCACAAATTTCTTCCACATTAGTTTTGCAGCAGTCAGATTTTTTAGCATCTTATCGGTTCAAAATATTTTTAAAAACCCTCACAAAATATTTGAAGGATAAGCCAAAGAGACGGACAGAATTTTTGCCATTGCAAACTGTTATATTAACTTCTGTTGGAACTACAGTGAACAATATTACAAGGTTCCTGCAGAAATAGTCTTAATTTCAATTTGAGATATACTAACTATAACTTTCTTCCCTGTTCTAGATATCTAGCAAGTGATTACACAAAATTAGTGTTGTAGCCTGCATGAGAGGTTTTTCCTTCTAACTTTGTAGGTCTGGAACAATATTTCATGCATACAGCTATTCAGCTAGCTCACACATGGATGCCTACACTCTAGATACCTATGATTTACTAAATAAGTCCTACCTAAAATCTGCGTCTTAGACAAGATTCATCTCATTTAACTCTAAACTTCTGAAACTTAGACATCTATGACAGAAGTCATCACTCTAACTTTTTTCTCTTTAGAGATAATGGAAAAAAATAAAAAGAAAAAAAAAGAAAATAAATTTCCAGAGTAAGAGTTTTCTCATCCAAAGATAGATATTTAACACAGACCAACACAAACACCCTCTAGAGGCCTGCAGTGAAGACAGTTTTGTTTCTATTCTGAACATGCTCTTGTTTTCTTTCTGATAAGAAATGATAAAATTATTCCTATACAGTTCAGAAAGACTCTTCTGAAAACCCTAATGAAACCAATTGTTTTGACTTTGTTCCAGCCTAAATATGTGTTTCTCCTGATGTGATTTAGGAAATCAAACTTTGGCTTTAAACCAGCTGGCAATTGATTTGGAGCTTCATACTTACAATTAAAATAATATTTAACTGATCTTTAAAATCATTTATTTCCTGTAGTTAAGTTCATGATTTTTTCCTTGTTTTTACCTTGAGCTGATAGAAACATCACAGAACAATGACCTAGTGTCATATCAGTATCTTGGAAAAGATGCTTTTCCCCCTCTCCAGTGATGAAATTTTCTCTATATTGGGATGTGTTTCTTACATTGCAACTGAACTGTTCCATCTCATGCCTCATATTTCAGCATAGTGATGTCTGGGGAATATAGAAGTTTTACTGCTTAATCTACAAAGTTTGTGTTATTAGGCCTAGCAGTTAGTACTAAGACTACAATGTAATTGCTGAAGGGTTATTTGTTCAGTTCCGTACACGCTATGGGTGGACTTTAATCCTTTATAACTCTTGCAGAGTTTTGTCTTTTAGAATTTTTTACAAGGTTCATTATTATTTCCAGAACTTATTAAGATGGAGAAAAGAAGTCAGGAAGAAAGCATATATTAGCCCTATATTAGTGAGTGATAAGAAACCTATGAGCTGTTACATCAGATTACAGCCGACGTTTATCTGCTTCAATATCTTGTCTCTGGCACTGGCCTGTTCTCACTGCTTTAAAAGAAGGTAAAAATTCCCCTGCAGTACAGACACTAACAGTCCATGTCCTAGGGTTCACACACCGTCCACATTACATATCCTTTAAAAGAAAAAATAATCATATTAATGTTTTGATAACAGTCACAGTTTTATGATAATAACTAATTGTATGGGGAAGCTTGCCACTGCATCTGTTTTGATTCAGATATCTTTCAGCTTCCCAGTTTTCTGAAACAGGAGAATAAGACTTTTGGACAACATTGTTATGATTTTTCCAATCACAGAGACACGGTGAGATAACTCACATGACTGGAATGCTGTCATGGAAGGCTATGTGCTTTTTAGAAAAGACCGGACAGGAAGGCAAGGCGGTGGAGTTGCTCTTGATGTGAAAGAGCAACTGGAATGCATCAATATCTTCCTAGGGTTGAATGAAGAGCAAGTTGAGAGCTTATGGGTAAGGATTAAAGGGCAGGCTACTATGGCTGATACAGTTGTGGAAGTTTGCTACAGGCCACCTGATCAGGAAGAGGAGGTAGATGAGGCCTTCTACAGGCAGCTCCAAATAGCCTCTCAGTCACAAGCCCTGGTTCTCATCAGGGACTCCAACCACCCTGATATC
>VXAA01004824.1:370-7870 GCA_013399115.1 Anseranas semipalmata
TTCCCCTTGCCTCCTCTCCCCCCCCCTCCCCCCAAGCTTTATTTAACTTTTCACTCCTTAACTGTAGAGAGGGGATAACAAATTGTGCAATGATGTAATATGATGCTATGTCACTGTGACAGACCTAAGCAACATGAAATGTTACGAACACCTCTTCTGATTCCCTTTCCAAACTCAGTCAAGCTTCTAAGTAAGGTGAAGGGACAGCAGCCCACGTTAAGCAATAAGTACAGAAACATAACATGATTCATTAGGACAAGGCCAGACAGAGACAAAATGAGACAATGCAGAAGAATGACAGGAAGAGCGTTGTGTTGCAGTTGTGTGCATACCGATGGAGTTGCTCTCTTCAAAGAGCCTTTTGATGCTGTTGTATGTGTATTCTCTAGAGCTGTAGTAACTTTGGTGTAAGCTGACTGATCAAATGTGCAGACAATAATGGCAAATGCTCAGAGCAAGCCATGGAAAATGTAAGGCGTGCAGGAGTCTTTCTGAGTGGGGAGGAGAGGAACAGTGGGGAGCCCACCATTCCACACATAAAATGGGTCATTTTCCAGCAATCAAAGAAGGCCACAGGCAGAAAGAGTGGAAAAGACAGAAAGGCAGGAAAGTCCAGAAAGCACTTTCCAAAATTCCCTTGACAGCTCCAGCTGAAACTTTAGCATTTCATAAAGGCCATAAGAATTACTATAATCCTAGAGCAGCCCAAGGGATAGATTTGTGTGACTGCCAAAATGCATGAGTGATTGGGGTCTTTCTGTTTCACAGCAGCTGCTTACAGCAAGGTTTCCCTTGTCTTACTCCACTTCTATCGAACAGAACAGAACAGAACAGAACAGAATAGAACAGAACAGAACAGAATAGAATAGAATAGTTCCAGTTGAAAGGGACCTATGAAGAACGTCAAGTCCAACTGCCTGACTACTTCAGGGCTAACATAAAGTTGAAACATATCATTCAGAGCGTTATCTAAATGCCTTTTAAACATGCACAGGCATGGGGCATCAACCACTTCTCTAGGAAGCCTGTTCCAGTGTCTAGCTACCCTCTCAGTAAAGTTTTTCCTAACGTCTAGTCTGAACCTGTCCTGATGCAGCTGTGAGCCATTCCCATGCATCCTGTCACTGGGTACCAGGGAGAAAAGATGAGCACCTCTTTCTCCATTTCCCCTCCTCAGGACGTTGTAGAGAGCAATAAGATCACCACTTAACTTAATTTTCTCCAAGCTTGACAAACCCAGCATCCTCAGCTGCTCCTCACAGGACATACCTTCCAGCTCTCTTATCATCTTTGTTGCCCTCCTCTGGATACATTCAAGTATCTTAACATCCTTTTTATATTGTGGAGCCCAGAACTGCACACAATATTCAAGGTGAGGCCACACCAATGCTAATAAAGTGGGATAATCACCTCTGACTGGCTGGCTATGCTATGTTTAATGCACGCCAAAATGCGGTTTGCCCTCTTGGCTACCATGGCACACTGCTGGCTCACTGTTGGCCAGCACACCCAGATCCTTCTCTGCAGCGCTGCTCTTCATCCACTTATCTCCATGCCCAGCACTGCTCCATCCCAAGTGGCATTTGTTCTTGTTAGATTTCATGTTGTTGTTGATGGCCCAATGCTCCAATCTATCCAGATCCCTTTGCAAAGCCTGCCATTCCTCGAAAGTCAACAACACCTCACAGTTTAGTATCATCAGCAAATTCATTAAGGATGCATTCAACTCCTACATCCAGATCATTGATAAAAATATTAAAAAGAACTGGCCCCAAATTTGAGCCATGGGGAACTGGCTGCCAGCCAGCCACACTCGCTACAATCCTTTGAACCCTACTGTTCAGCCAGTTCTTCACCCAGTGTTCCATGTACATGTTCATCTCACAATTGGACTATTTGTCCAGAAGGATACTGTCAGGGATGGTATCAAAAGCCTTGCTAAAACACGGAAAAAAAAACATCTGCCACCTTCCCTTTATCCACTAAACTGGTGATCTTATCATAGAAGATATTAAATTAGTAAGACAGGACTTTCCTTTCATGAAACTGTATTGACTGTGCCTGATGATTGCCTTATCCTGTAAGTACCTTTCAGTGGCAACCAGGATAATCCTCTCCATAATTTTTACAGGCACTGAAGTTAAACTAACAGGTCTGTAATTTCCAGGGTCTTCTCTTGTGCCCTTCTTGTAAATTGGATAACAATGGCTAGTGTCCAGACAGCAGGGACCTCCCCAGACTCCCTATATCTTTAGTAGATAATTGAGAGGAGTCCTGCTATAACATCTACTAACTCCCTTAGTACTCTGGGGCAAATCCCATCAAGCCTGATGGACTTATAAATATTCAAGTGATACAGCTGGTTCCTTACAATTTTGCTGTCCACAGTATAGCATCTCTATGAAATTCATAACTGGGAAAGCAACAAAAATTATATATCTATGCAAAACATCCATCTATCAAGAAGTAGAAAGGCTTTTGGACATGGTGATTTTGTTTATCTGTTTTGAACAGCTTTAATATTTATCAGCTTTTTAACAGCTGATGCTTTTTATCAGCTTATTTATCAGCTATTTAACAGCTTTTAATATTTATCGCACAGACTTCTGTTTAATATAAGGGTGGTGTGTGGAAGGAGACAAGCTCCCTTATGGTTATCTTATCAAGGACCTTGCCAAATAAGATAGTAAAGTCCCCATGCCGGCTGGGCTCCAACAGCTGGGCAGGGCCTGGTCCTCTGCTGGAGGTGGTGGCTGCTTATAACATCCCTTAATATTTACCACCTTACATTTTTTATTTTATTTTATTTTATTATTGTTATTTTTTCTTAATTAAAGAAAGATCTTACATTACATACAGTAGATATGAACTTCAGTCCTGATGTTTGGTTCAAGAGATTTTTTTTTTTTTTTCAAAATTAGGGTCAGCTTTGTTTATCTCTAAAATAATGAGAAATACCCACTCAGCTAATTCATCAGCAAGTTTATTATAGAATAGGAGACAGTTAACAGTTCAAAGGTAACAGTTTGACAGTTTGTTGATTTTATTTTCACTGAAATGACATTTCTGCTCTCTGTAATAATTCATAAAAACATCTTTCTCTTGTTTGGCCTTTTGGCTGGTAAATGATTTTATTATATTTACATATTGCTGGGAGGTAACGACCTGACAAACCCTGACCCCCTCCATGGCTGAGGAAGCTGTAGGGTACCCAGGAACAAATGAGAAGGAAGCAAATTTTGTTCACAGAATGTGCATAAAGAAATCCAAGAAAACTCCAAGTCTGGGAAGAAAGTATCAACATCATGCTCCACCTAGTAAAAAGGAGGACAAAATCACCATCAGGAACATCATGCTCCTCCTAGTGAAGACTTCAGTGCCCCTCAGGGTGAGCATTATACCAGAGAAAAGGGTTTAATACTAGACAGTTTTTTCCTTGTTTACAGTGTAACTTTTGTACTGTATTATTATTGATGCTTTTCTAGATTAATTAGGTAATTTGGACTATCAATGACTGGGAAATTATTTGTAATTTATTAGATCTGTTTGGTATGTTTCCTTTTGTCCACAGCAAGATTTTAACATTGGAAATGAACCAGGTACACAGGGCCTCTTATTCTAAATCAGGAACAGCCTTATGAGTTTGCAAACTTTAGGAATGTTAATTCTTCTGTGATACTATTACTTGCAAGTACTGTGCTTGCTATTTAATAGTATTTGTAAAATCAAAGTAATTATTATTTACTTATATGCATATATGTGGAGAAGCCAGCTTGTGTCAAATGAGGTATGTGAAATTAGATTCTTATGTCAAAAGATCTAGTCAATTTTTATTTCAAACATTGCATGTAATTCCATCAAGAAACAGATTTAAAACTTTCTGTCAGAATACAGTGCCTTGAATGCAAATCTTTTCTTAATTCCCTGCTCGAATTCATGATTAGCTTATAAATTTTTTATTTTACCATTATTGTCTTTTAGCTTGAATAGATCTTTTCCCTAAGAAAGCATTTACAATCTATGCTATAGCAAATTTAAATAGAGTATAGAAAGTTCTCTATTTGTAGAATACAAACATATCTATCTACAGTATTTAATTTGCTAGAACAAGTTGTTTTAGTCTTTAAATATGAAAAGGTTTCATTCCCCATATCATCATCAAAAATACTTTCCATTTTTGAAGGTATTCACCACCTGAATAGATGTTATCAGACCTGAAAACAGTATTTTTAAGGGAACAAAGATAAGAATATTTTCTTATGTCTCTTAGAAATTTATTGGATGTACGGTTACTTCAGACCAAAGACTGAATCATTATGTGATCTATTAATATCTGTATTTTCCACTTCTGTTCTTATTTCTGACTGAGGAGCTCCCACCCCGCTACAGAATTTTTTACTGATAGTTCCCAGGAATCTGATTTTGTACTTAATTATATTGCTTTTAACTCAACTGTATTATTGCTGTCTTCTGGTTGACTCTGGTTCCTATTTCCTTTATATTGGTGCATCCAAGTTTTGTCATCAGTATATTTCTATTCTTTTGTGCACAGGTTCTAAGTAAAATGTTAAAACATTAAGCAAAATCAAATCCACAAACGATTCTTGTGAAACCTTACTAGTAACATCCCTCTTTACCGGGTGTTTCCTTTTCAGTACAAACTGATTGGTCCAATTATTCTTACATTAATCTCCATCTCCTTCATCTCCTTCATCTTAAAAAAAAATATCTCCCCTGGCAATATATCAACAGCTCTGCTAAAGTCCAGATAATGTAGTTTAGATAAAGCACTGCCTTTGTCTGAATTAAAAAAAAAAAAAAAAAAAGGAAGAAGTTTTCTTAACAAAGGAACATGAAATCAGTCTGTTACATTGATATATACCCTCTACTTTTAATCTGCTTTTTATTTAATTCATTGTATTCAATGTCATTGTTAAGTTTTCTTTCCAAATTGAGCCAGAATACATGCTATTCTCTAATGCATTCAAGATCACTTACACTTCTCCTCATGTTTTACTCTTTATATCATGAAGCTAATACATTTTCTGTTTGTCTGTAAACATGAACCATTTCTTATTTGGTTGCATTACTGGACATATTGGTCCCAAAATTTTATTTAGCAATTCTCTCAGAATTCTGTAATGAAGAAATATCTGCTCTCTCTGTCATACATGATTGAGAGCACTGAGGTAAACCTCCTCATTGATGTTTCATTTTCCATCATCCATAACCACATTCATATTTGATGTCAAGCATATCACCAGTGTTCATGGAATTTTACTTTATTGTATTTTTACATAGCAATGAGCTACATATGCATGAATATTTTCTGGTTTGTAGTTTTGTTTTTCTCCTGGGTTTAATTTGTCTCTATAGCTTTTCTTGACATTTTCCTGGACAAGGTGGGTAGGAGTCTACAGTAACCACCTTGGATTCTCATTCCTTTCTGGGTCAGTTTGCCTGAGCAACTTCTATAAAGAATCACAGAATCACAGAATGGTTGAGGTTGGAAGGGATCTCTAGAGATCACTAGTCCAACCTCCCTGCTCAAGCAGAGTCCCCTAGAGCATGTTACCCAAGATTGTGTCCAGGTGGCTTTTGAATATCTCCAGGGAAGGAGACTCCACAACCTCTCTGGGCAACCTGTTCCAGTGTTCTGTCACCCTCACAGGAAAGAAGTTTTTCCTCACGTTCAGGCAGAAATACATGTGAAGAAACTCTGAATGACACAATTTAAAAAGACAAAGCCATTATTTGGCTATATTAACTATAGATAGACAGAATTAATGAACTACTAGGTTAAGCATTAATATATCCACTGTGTCCAAAGAGTCTCTGCTGGCTGAGCAGCTGTGAGCAACTGGTGAAGGTTCAGCCTTTGTTGCTTCTGAACAGCCTGATTCTCAATGTTGCTGAGTTGCCACCTTCAGGCTTCCTATTTGTCTCTTTGTGTCAATGTTGTTTTATTTTCCTTTTTTTTTTTTTTTTTTTTCTTCCTTGAATCATTGCGCTGCAGACTATCCCCATCCCAGCAATCTTACTGGAATTCTATCTTTCTTTTCTTGCATGGCTCTACTTAGTAGATTTTCTCTGTATCAAAACTAGGCCTTGGATCCCTGACAGCTCAAACTCTGAGAGGAGGGAGGGGTAGTTTTATAGTATAACTCATTTTATCAGGAAGTACAAACAGACATTAAGTAAATCAGATGAATCATACCTCCATCACAATTGGCTGCTAGTTTGCTTTGACTTTACACAATGGGTAGGATGACTAGCTAAGAAGCAGATGCCTGCATTAGGCATATCTAAGTCAGGTGAGACAAAATCTGCTCAAGCTCTCTGCCTTTAACCTTTCAAACAAAATGAACACTGTATACTTACAAAAGAAGGATTTATTCTGCATGTTATTTTTACTTTAAACATAGTCATTTGTAAGTGTTCTCTGTTATCTGTTTATAGTATCAGGATTAAATGATAGTTTCAGCATATAATAAAGTTTCAGCAGATCTGCTCTACCTAACTTTAAACTTCAGACTAGGTGGTCAGAATCTTAAGGTCCTAACTGCATTCCACTGATCTCTTTCCACTCAGGGAATTTAAAAGCTCCTTTCAGGAGGACAGGTATAGTAACCATGAAAATATGGGTGCAAATTGGAGTTATGCACTAGGCAGGAATGATCCAATTCTGATTTTTGCATATAACAGAAACTGTCTTGTTAGAGAACATCTCTCAAATTGTGACCAATACATAGGCTTCAATTTTTAGGAGGGTATTTTTTTATTTTTTTTAGATTATTTTGCCAAAAAAAAACAAAAACAAAAAATAACCAATAACTCTGGAATAAGTTTGGGTTTTGCTTGAAAACTTAAAGAACCCTATGATACTAATTTTCTAGCTGAAAATACAATTATTACATTCCACAACCTGCAAAATCAAAGAAATATTTAGGAAGTGTTGTGCTAGAAACAATATACATATGTGTGTGTGTGTTATCCTGTAAGCATAATTTGAGAAAGTTTATAAATTTAACACTGAAAATATTTGACCCTCCACCCCCCAACCGCAAGTACCAGATCTTTAATCACTCTCAACTAACTGTAATCTTCCTGAACATGTCAAGATTATACTTCACCTCTAGACATATGCAGGTCCAGTCTATGCCTGTTTTTGTGTGATCTGGTTAAAACATAAAAAAACAGATTTTTTAGTAGTAGTAAAAATGTTTTTGTGTGATGGCAAAGTAAAGGTCAGGACCTTAAAAATGAAATGTCCATTAAAACTCTATTAAAGTTATTGAAAGCTCCACCCCTGATTTCAGTGCCTCTGAGATTATGTTAAAGGAAAACTGAAAACTAATGCCACTAGTTTCATCATCTTAATGAAAATACCAGCCAGCACAAAATTTGATTTTAATAGCATTAAGAAGAATTTACAGTTATTAAGCTTAAATGTATCCACTGATTTCTTAGAAAAGGACAATCTGAACTGTATTAAGAATC
>VXAA01004824.1:12870-18830 GCA_013399115.1 Anseranas semipalmata
TGTTTTTGCTTGTGACAAAAAGTCAAATTACTCCTAAGGTTTCTAAGAAAATCTATGGCTCAAGGACAGAGTACATCTTCCTGCTCCAATGTACAGTTACCAAATAATCCTCTGTTTCACTGAGAGTTACTGGTTATTCAACAGTTTCCAAGTCAAATTACTTTTTTTCAGTGCCAAAATACAAACTAAGAAGCCCAGCTGTAGTTTTTCACTGGTGAATTTTTTATCATAATTGGTGTACGTGTATATATTTTCACAAGCACAATGAGTTTATCTACTGTTTTGTCCTGAATGTGTCCAGAAGATTTTCACTGTAAAATGATTAATATTGAGTAGTTTTGTCAGTTTTTTCTACAATATGAAAAAGAAAGATTTTTTTACCAAAAACTCAAGCCATAAGAAATATCGTCAAACATGAAAAACTAGTTGAGTTTAATATTGCAAATTGTTTTGATATGCTTATGCATCGAAGCACCATCTCAGAATAGCATTATTATCTGTTTGGTAATCCTTTGATTTTTTGAAAGGAAGTTTTTTTTATTATTATTATTCTTTTGTTTTATTCCTTTTTTTTTTTTCTCAATGAGTGCTTGTAGCTTATCTCCTCTGCTTCACACAGAGATAGTCTGAATTGTAGTTGTATGCTTTGTCTGATATTATCAGTTCATTGTTTGCTCTTAATTAATGGAGGTTTCTGATAATATCTTTGTTGGGAGAAAATTAAAAAATGGGTAATAGTTCTTGATATTGTCACTGATAAATATATAACAGAAATTCTGTTGCATAATGAAAAATATATAAAAAAATCATTGCAGAATATTTTTAGAAGTTATATTTCTAGAGACGTTGTATCTAAAAGTTATAAGATTTATTCTTCCTGCTAGAGTCAAAACTGAATGTCACAGAGTTTAGTTGACCTTTGAAATTGAAATGGTCTTAGAATATAGCTCATTCATTTGTTTTGGCCAGGATGTTGGCAAAGTTAACAAATGAAATGGCTTGATAATTACTGCTAGAGCTGGGATTTTTATTTGACTTCTTAGTAATTGATCATTTGTTTTACGAATGATTCATGGACTCTGCCTCTAGAATACATTTTCTCAAGGGAAAGTTCTAGATTGGGCCAGAGTTCACTGAACCATCTAAAGAAACCTATAGCATTTCCTAAGCAAAAGAAATTTTTCTGTATTCAGGCTCTGGACATTTAGGACCTTGACAATGTCAAGCCTGATCATATTTTCCTGTTAAGATTTTTTTTTTTTTTTTTTTTTTTTTAACAAAAGCTTGGCTTTTAGGCTTGTTTTTCTGTTTTGGAGACAGAAGGGGAGGAAATTTCTCATTCCAATTTCCCAATTTGTTTCTTTTCACGATTTCAAAATCTATGAATTGTTGGATAATTTTTTAAGAATTCACTCTTTCTATTCAGGAAGTATGGCTGGCATTAAAAGATCATCCTTAGTACCACAAAGCAATGCACCTATTTTAGTGAGTTTAAGGACAGAAGATGTCCCTTGACTGAAGCGATATGATTGGAAAAGCAACAACAAAAAAAAAAAATGACAGAAATGGAGTCCTCACCATTACTCAATGGCATTTTTATCAAGAGACTGTTAGCACAGTTATATTTCCATTATTTTTTATACTATTAACTGCATAGGAATGCTACTAGTAGGTAAAGATAATACACCACTCCTTATAAATTATCAGCTATATGAGAAATGAGAACCCTTTGCTACTAGGGATGATGTGGTGGAGAGCCTTTGGTGAGAATTAAAGAGATAGCAAAGCAGATATTAGGTATCTACTATTGACCGCCCACCCAGGATGATGGCACAGATGAGCTATTCTATAGATAATTAGGGGAAATCTCGAGATCAGTTGCACTTGTTGTTATGGGAAACTTCAACTTACCAGACACAAGCTGAAAATATCATACCACCATGACAAGTAAGTCTGGGAAATTCCTATAGCATTTTGAAGATAACTTCCTGTCACAAGTACTGTGTAAGCCAACTAGGAAAAGAGCTCTTCTAGATCTGTTGTTTAAAAATAAGGAAGGCCTTGTGGGATAGGTGGTGGTAGGTGGCTGTCTTGGCCACAGTGCCAGGAAATAGTTGAGTTCAAAGTTTTTGGTGTAAGGAGAGTTGCCACTATGGACTTTAAGAGAACAGACTTTAAGCTTCTCAGGGAGCTAGCTAGCAGCGTCCCCTTGGAATCAGCTTTAGAGGGTTTAGGGACCCATAAGTACTGGTGACTTTTCAAGAACCACCTTTTAAAAGCCCAGGAGCAGACAATCCCATTGTGTTGCAAGTCAAGCAAGCAGGGCAGAAGACAAGCCCATCTGAACAGGGAACTAGGGCAGAAAAAGAAAATATATGACCTCTGGAAACAAGGTCTGGCTTCACAGGGAGAGTACAGTGCTGCAGTTTGCATCTTCAGGGAGAAAACAAGAAAAGCCAAGCACAACTTGAGTTGACAGTGGCCACTGTGGTGTTAGACTGCAAAAAAGCCTTTTTCAAGTATGTCAACAGCAAGAGGAGGTCAAAGAAAAAAACTGGACTGATATTTGGAGCAGATAGTCAACTAAGAAGTAAGGAGGAGGAAAATGTGGAGGCATTCATTGTCTTTTTTTTTTTTTTTTCCTCGTTTTTTAATAGTAATCACAGATCCTGGGCTGGGCAATCCTCATTTGGGAGACCATGACTGGGGGAGCAGAAACTTTTCACTTACAGCCACCAGAACTGTAAGAGACCAGTTGTATCAGTTGAATGTTCGTAAGTCCAAGGGGCCTGATGGGGTGCACCCCAGCAAACTGAAGGATTTAGCAGATGTTTTAGCTGAACGTCTCTCAATAATTTACCAAAGGTCATAGAAGTCTATGAAGTTTCCTGCTGACTGGAATCCAGCCAATGGTCTAGCAATCTACAAGAAGGGCACAAGAGAAGACCCAAGAAATGACAGATCTGTTAAGCTAACCTCAGTGCCTGGAAAAGTTATTGAGAAGATTATCCTGGGAGAAATTGAAAGGCAGTTAAAGAACAAAGCAATTATCAGCCATAGTTGACATGGTTTCAAGGGAAAGTCCTGCCTTAATAATTTCATCTCCTTCTATTAGAAGGTCACCCACTTGGTGGATGAAGGGAAGGCAACAGACATAATCCATCTGGATTTTAGTAAAGCCTTTGATACTGTCCCTCGCAGCATCCTTCTGGACAAATTGTCCAACTGTGAGATAACAGGTTTGTGCTACACTGGGTAATGAATTGGCTTAATGGTAGAGCTCAAAGGGTTGTGGTGAATTGGGCTTCATCTGGCCTGCGGCAAGTTTGCTGATGATACTAAACTGGGAGGTGATGTTGCCTCTCTGGAGGGATGAGAGGCCTTGCAGAGATAGATTGGAGCGTTGGACAACCAGCAGTAGCAGGAAGTTCAACAAAGGAAAATGCTGGGTTTTTCATCCGGGACAGAGTAATGCTGATCACAAGTACAGACTGGGAGATGAGTGGCTTGAGAGTAGCCTTACAGAAAGAGCTCTGGGTGTGCAGGTCAACAGTAGTCTCAACATGAGTCAGTAATATGCCATGGCGGCCAAGAGGACAAACAACATTTTGGGGTGCATTAAACACAGCATAATCAGATGGTCAAAAGAGGTGATTCTCCTGCTATATTTAGTGTTGGTGTGGCCTCACCTTGGGTATTGTGTACAGTTCTGAGCTCCTTTCATATAGAAAGGGTGTTAAGATACTCGAATGCATCCAGAGGAGGGCAACAAAGCTGGTAAAAGGGCTGGAAGGCATGTCCTATGAGGAGAAGCTGAGGACACTTGGTTTGTCTAGTTTGGAGAACAGGAGGCTAAGAGGTGACCTCATTGCTTCCTGAGGAGGCAAAGTGGAGAGGGAGGTGCTGGTCTCTTCTCCCTGGTAAATGATGACAGGACACAAAAGGAACGGCACAAAGCTGTGCCAGGGGAGGTTCAGACTGGACATTATGAAAAATTTCTTTTACTGTGAGGGCGGTCAAACACTGGACCAGGCTTTCTAGTTAGATTTTCTATTTGATATCCCATGCCTGTCAGTGTTCAAGAGACATTTGGACAATGCTTTAACTTTTGGTTAGCCCTGAGGTGGTCAGACAACTGTACTAGACGATCTTTGAAGGTCCCTTCCAACTGAACCTTTCTAAATCTAAATCTAAATTAAACAGAAAACCAAACTGGCAACATTGGAGAAGGTCTGACATTCTTCTAATTTAAAGTGTCTTTAAACAGGGTGTCATTTTATCAGAAGTATGTGTTTTCTAGTTTCCATGAAATGTGCTATATTTAGCCAAAATGTTACACCTTTAAGTTTATGATTCATATGTGTTTAGAAACCAAAGAATTTCCTCAAGATCAATATTCATTACCACTCTGAGTACTGGACCAACAATGACTGGCCAGTCATTGGATGTTTTCTGTGCTAAAGGTCTACACTTTGTATCAAATTACTGATATGAGGCAGGGGCAAGGGAAAAAGATGCTCAGTTAAAATCTCAGAAACAGGAATGATATTGGCATTGTGTTGTGAATAGGGACTACTAGAAGAGGATGATTTTTTCTAGACACAGAAATTATGTCAGATCCAGGTGGAAGGGAGAGTTGGAAAGAAGAGCAAACCCCATCATATATATCAAAAGTCAGTTAATTTTAGTGAAGTATCTTAATATTCTCCAAGGCAATGAAAAGGTCATACATGAAACTGCCTACCTTGTGCAATAATTTTAATTACTAAGTTGATGCTAACATGGCTTATCCTTGTAGTAGGGTCTGGTGTTTTTTACACTGAAGTAACTTGACTTTGCCACTTGTCTTTGTAGTTCAAGGGTAATGTTTTTAGTTCAGACTTCTCAAAAATGATCACATAAATGTCACATGCCATTAGGAGGGCAGGAATAAAGTGAAGAAGACATCTAAAAACACAAGAATACATTAGAAAGGGTAGTGAGTGAAAACAAGGAGATAAAACAATGCACATAGGCTTTTGGAAATGTCACTACAACTTTCAGGATAAATTTTTGGTTTTCTATAGTAGGAAGCAGAAATGCTGAAAAGAACAATGAACAAAAAGCACTCTTTAAAAATATATACATTTCCAAATCACACTTGTTTAAAAGCTTAAAACTAAGTGAAGAAGGGCAAGCCATTTACCGACCTGCCCTGATGAAGTCTGAACATAATAGTTAAGAATACAATATCTGAAACATACATCTACAAATGACAAGAGTTTTTAAGGGAGTATAATTTCCAGCAGAATCTGAGGAAACTAAGTCAAATGTGAAATTCTAGTGAGAATCTACTCCCTTTGCTAAAACCAGGCTGTAGAAATGATCAGAATAAAACAAGAAAATAAAAGTTTTCTCAAGGTTTTGAAATATACATATATATGGATTTTCCAGGCTGAAAGACAAAAGCAGATGAGACAGTGATTGAATGTAAAATAGGCAAAGGTAAAAACAGATGATTTCCCAACAAAGTGGGTAAGCAACTGACATATGCATATGAAGAAAATAATTAAACAAACAAACACAATGAAAATTGTGAAGAGGGTTGCAAATGTCAAATAATAGAAGGAATTCTACATCTCATTATCTTATCTGTGGATATCTGTATTTTCAGAAAACAGATCTAGTTTGCAAAAACTGGCATCAGAGAATAATTATAGTTTGGGATTGCTCAAAACACAACTATATAACCTGGATGGGACTTTTTATTCAGCAAAGAACAGCATGTTACTATTTCTGAGTTGTACACAAGTACATATCTTAATGTAATATTTTGAGTCACAGTAAATTGTTTTTTTAAAAAAAAAAAAAGCTATTTTGAAAACTGGCAGCCAGCAATGAAATTAAATGACAAAAAGACTTTCCTAGAGTTCGTATACGTGCAAGAAATGTAAAAAAAAAAAAAAAAAAAAAAAAAAAAA
>VXAA01004826.1:0-10733 GCA_013399115.1 Anseranas semipalmata
AAGGACTACAAAGATGATGAAGGCCCTAGAGTGCAAGACGTATGAGGACTGGCTGAAGTCACTTGGGTTGTTCAGCCTACAGAAGAGGACGCTGAGGAGAGACCTCATCACAGTCTACAGATTCCTCATGAGGGGGAGTGGAGTAGGAGGCACTGATCTCTCCTCTGAGGTTACTAGCAATAGGACACAAGGGAACAGCATAAAGCTGTATCAGGGGAGGCTCAGATTGGATATTAGGAAAAAGTTCTTCACTGAGAGGGTGGTTGGGCACTGGAACAGGCTCCCCCAGGGAAGTGGTCATGGCACCAAGCCTGCCAGAGTTCAAGAAGTGTTTGCACAATGCTCTCAGACATACGGTTTGATTTTTGGGTGGTCCAGTGTGGAACCAGGAGTTGGACTCCGTGGTCCTGGTGGGTTCCTTCCAACTCTGGATATTCTACGACTCTATGATTCTAAATGCTAATTGTGCTAAGTTCTTAGATCAGTAGGGAAGGTGTTACCTTTGACCCAGGAGAAATTTTAAGTGTAATATCTTATACACTGTTTGCCACAATGTAAATGACTGACAAATACTTCTGACCAAAGCCTAGTCATTTCAAACAAAAGATCTCTTATGCTGGGTCATGCTGAAACTGTGACCAAGGCCCCCTTTCTTTAGAAGAGGCTGGTAGTTGAAGGTTAAGTAAAGAGTATAAAACTAGGGAAAAAAGGGAAGAGAAACTCCTGTTCCTGCATGCTGTCCCTCTCATCATCAGACTGAACTTTAGGAAATTCTTGAGTCAAATGTGTTCAATAGCCTGTGTTGGACAAGTCCTCCACAAATTTGTCTAAGCCCTTTCTGAAGTAGTGTATAGTGACTTTTGGATAGAAGTTCCACAATCCATTTATGTAGCTGGTTAAAAAGATAAACAAAAAGCAAAAACAAACAAAAATATCCACTTCTTTCTTTTGAATGCATAGTGTTCTTCATTCTTTATGTCAGCAAAACTGACAGTGCACTTTTCCAGTATATTTTTTAAATAGTCATCTTCTGAACTATGCTTTACAGTTATAAACATGTCTGTTGTTATTTTGCACTTCATTAAGAGTTATTGAATTATATTCATTCAGACATTTAGGAATAAATTTTAAAAGACATACTTTGCCACACCATTTTTCTGTTTTGTTATAGCCAGCTGAACCCATCTTCTTGACTTCTTTCTTGGGACTTCTGGGGGTGTAGGCTGTACTCCAAATTAAACACAAAAACAGGACAACATGGCTTACATATAACACACTACTACTTTGTGATGTTATAAACCTAGTTAAATATGAGATGGTTTCTGGTTTGAAACTTAATCTACTTACCCAATTTACCATCAAAATTCTGTGGCAATTCATCTCTTTTCATTATTAAGAAATAAAATGGAAGCTACTAATTCATTCCTTAGATTCACAGATACCACATGTTTTTCTGAACAGGCCTCTCTATCAAAACAATGAATATTAACAAAGAAGTGATTTTTGTTCATAAGCATGTTTTTGAGTCTGAACAACCTGACTTTGTCAGCATGACAAAGAAATCCCTAATATCTTTGTTTTTATGACTAACATTCATTCTTGGTGAACTCAATTGATACCAAGACGTTTATAACAAGGGCAATAAACAGGTCTTGGCATTTCCAAGTTCATTTCCTTGACCTAACATAGAGACATAATCATAATCTTGGGTCTTCTTGCAAGAAGGTTTCCTTATTTCCAATCGTGCTGAAACAAATATTAGCAAAGATTAGGATTGCATTCACACTGGAGAAAATTTTGCTTTAATTCAGTATGTTCGGCAGCTCTCCTGTCCTCTCAAAGAGGGCAGATGTAATCCTGAGTACTAGCTTATGTCTATGACAAAGTGCTATAGCAATTACAGCAGTGTCAGTACTTTTAGAATAGTTCAGGTTTCTTCCTTTTCAGGATTTCTTACTTTTCCAATCAGTATGTGAGTGACTGCCTTCTACTGCATAGTAGTTCTCTGAATATATATAAAGGATTTTACTGCTAGCAGGGGTAATAGTATGGCTGTGGTAAGAATAAGTTTATTATTAAAGACCATCAGATCCCATATTCAGAAATGCCTTATGTAGCTGTGTAAAGCTGGCTGACATCCCCAGTACCTGTGTATACATGGCAACAGATCATCATAATTGAGTCTCTCTGCTCTATTGGTTTAATTACCAGGAAGAGTTTGCTTATGAAACGAGTAGTCAGGCTTTACACCTTATTAACTTTGTTACGTTACAGTGCCAGCATTGTGCAACTCCAGTTAATGTGTTGTCTGTCCTTTGTGACCTCTCTGTTTTTCTTCCACTCCTCCTTCCAGAATTTATTCATTTTATCATCACTGCAGACAGGAGGTTACACAGGATGTACCATGGTTGGGCAAAGATGACAGCAAAGAGCTCCGGACAGTCTGGGAATACCACATGGGAAACAGCTGAGACAGCAGATATTGCAAATTCTGAGCATCTCCAGGGGCTCAGAGATGCTCAGAAAGGACCTGAGTAATCTTAGTGAGTCACTGAACCACAGGATGATGCCATTAAAAAAATATTTATTTCTGCATGTGGACACATTCATAAGGGGTAAAAGAGCATAATATAGAGATCTTTGACTCCATGGAAGCCTGTGAAAGTTCATGGGATACAGCACAGTGTTATATGGTCTTGCCCAGCTAGACTTACAAGCAGCCTAGCTATATTTGCTATGAATGGTGTCCTAGCTAATAAATCCTCTCTGTTGGCAGGGATGTAATACCACACACAAAGACAGCAAAGAATATCTTTGTTCTGCTTTTCATTTCCCCACCTTTCTAGTTCAGATCAGTATGCAGAATTAACTGCTTCTTGTATAAACACAAAAATGCTTTACATGGCAGAGCATCAGAAGGCTACAATGCTTAGCACAGCACCTCTTCACAAACACTTTTATTCCTGCTGTAATCTGTGGACAAAGGTTAATGATTTAAAAACTATTCCCATTTCACTTGGCCATACTTATACTAAGAGAGTATGAAAACAGCATTCTTGATGTGAAACTGAGCTGCATCTGCTCTATCCAGAGCCTTGCAAAGCTTTGTGCCTCCTCAGACCCTCATGTTGCTTTCCTCTACTAATAGTCATGCCTAGGTACCCTAGTATGAACTGAAAACACAATTTAATCAACATGGATTTTAACATTAGTTGTGTACCAGATCTTAAGTCATGCATCAGCATTGTTCCCCTGTGATATATGTGATATCTACTATAGGTCCTTAACAGTCAGCAGCAATGTTGCCTGGAATTCCTGAGACAGTTCGTACCAGGAACGTACTACCACATGTAGTGTCAGAAACTACTAATGCATGTTAGCATTATCTCTTGGGGTTGTCTGAGAAGCTGCTCCAATATCTGCCATGAAATACAAAGTCTTTCCTGTATACAGAAGTGCAACAACTTAATTGTCTTGGACTTTCTTGCTAGATCTACTGGCCCAAATCAATCAAAATAGAACTAAAATTCATCTTATATGAATGCTCCTGGCTCTGATAACCTGTCCACTGGCATCCTTGCCACTGTTAAGCTATATGAAATCATTTACCTAGGCCTCAAGTGAGGTAATTGCTCCAAGATGAAGTCAGGCTGAATTTATTAAAATTTACACCAGAGATGTTTTTAATCCTTAGATGGCAACTACAATATTGTGGGAAAGTGCATGTCTGCATATCTCACGATATATCAAGAATCTAATGTTTCAGTAAACTTGACTATTTGGAAACTTTAAGTACCATACTGAAATATTATAGTCAGATAAGAAAGCTGCCAATGAAAATTGTTGTCTTTCTTTAATTATTAGGCAACAATGTAGTATAGGGATTTCACCTAACAGTCAATCTGATCATAAGATGAAAAGTAGACTGAAATGCTTTATGAAACATCCTACTCAAGAGCCACAAGTGTGTATTCAGTGAGCAGACGTACTGCAGATCCCAATAACCAGGATCATAGGTCTGTCTGACTGGTGTCTTGCCTGAAGCACTTGACAATACCTGGTAACTGATGACAGTTACAGCAACGCAGTCTCACAGTTAAATAGGTTCACTACATTACAGGTTGCTTGCATTAAATCAGACAGAAAGGAAATACTCCTGCCCACACAGAAAGAACAGACTGACCACTGCATCACATGCACACTCTTTGTCAGCCTAAGTTGCTCACTGCAATAGTCAACAGTTTGCCACAAGTATCACCTGATGACAAATGCAACAATTAAGAATCTGTCACATCACATGTGTTTGGCAGCAATTTCTATTAGCACAGTCTTGCCAGGATTTCAGGTGATTTTTCATGGTCTGTTATTACAGATCAAAATATAACTACCAGTCAGCCATGAGATGCCATTTCAAACTGCAATGTAATAGGGGGAATGCTGTAGACAAGACAAGGGAGACAGTCATTCCACTGTATTATGGTATTGGGGAGTTTAGAGAAAAGCAAAAATTACTTAAAACAAGATTTTTTTTATATATTTTTTTTTAGCTTTGAAAAGAAAAAAAAAATGAGAGGAAGGTGATCCTCTATAGGGATCTAATAGGAAAAGGACAAGTAAAATACAAATGCCTCCGTTGCCAAAAAACAAACAAGCAAACAAACATAATGAAAAGATTAATTTGAAGTAAGAAATTTGGGACTGCGGTTTATGAATAGTTCTGCTAGAAGCTCCATTTTCAACAGTCTTTGAGACCAGTTTAGATTAGCAAGTCAGAGATGTTCTAAGTATGGCTGGCCCATCTGAGAAGAAGGGACTGTATTAGACAAGTTCTTGAGGCAACTTCCATCTTTTTTTTCAGTGATTGAGGCCTTTTCCTAACTTTGCTATCCATATGTCTTGCCTCCTAATTCCTGCTTTAATTTCCTAGGTTCTTCTGGTCTGGTTCCAGAATCAAATTCAAAATAGAATAAAACACAGATGTTCAAAGTGTATTGAGCTTCCTGGATTGTAACTCCAGACAGGCCATTTTTATGGCTTTCCACAGGAGCTCAGGTGCCTACCTTCAACAATGTTTGCATATTATACTGACTGCGTGTCCTTGTCACCTGTTCTGTGCTTCCATGACATGATAATGGTGAATTAAGTGGTCTCCTGAGCCAATGATGCTTCAAGAACAATAGCTTGAAGACAGTTTGCAAACCTGAACTCTGGAATCCTTTAAGATGTGCTTCATCACAAAGCTATTGTGATAAAAGATTACCCGAACAATGCAAAAATAATATATACTTGCTATGTCATTTGATAGCGCTTTCTCTATTAATTATTTATACCAATATATGCAATAAGTTCTACTTAGTATATCTGTTACAAAGTCCAAGACAGACAAAGACAGGAACTTTTTGTCTTCTAATGGACTATCTATACTGCTAATGAAAAAAAAGTTTCTTAAAATAAAGGGGATTCTATGTCCTCCCCAGTGAAATACATTTAAATTGTGTTATGTGTTGTTATCAACACCAGTATCTAAAAATTTATTGACTTAATTTTTTTCTCCTCATCTTTGGCTGACTGCAAGGGTACTCAGTATGGTGTGGAAACTTCAAATTTTGAATTGGGACTACCATGTGATTTTGCAGTGTGATTTTACAGTGTGAATGAAAAAGGCACCACATAACAGCGTTTTTCCCTTCCAAACTAGATGACGCTTAGCACGGAATTCTAAGGAAATTTTTTCTAAAGCTCTCCAGAATCAGACTTTATCCTGACGATCCATTACCATTCTTGTTGGTTATTCTGCTACAGTTTCAATTCTCATACAAGCTCTGCTCTGCATTAAAGAGATAACAAGCACTACATTTCTTGGTATGTCCATTTGTCATTTCCATGTTCCCCTCCTCTCTCTGCAAGAAATGCCAGCAGGATTTTTAACCTACTAGAGCCCTGTGCACAAATGTTTACTAAGAAGGGCTTTTCAGCAAAATGTTTTCTTCCTGCTGTTTTTCCCTTTCAACAGAAAATGCTTATTCATCTCAAGGGAAACTTTTCTAATTAGAATGTATTGTTTTTCCAAGATGTTGCGCTTGGAAACTTCTCAAGAGAGAGGCTGTAAATCTGGGTCAGAGGAATTCCCCTCCATTGCTGAATAGCCCAAAGCACTATGGGATAAACACAGACCAAGTCCTTTGTTCCCCCTCTGCATCATTCAAGACCAATTCAATGAAGGTAGAGCATCATTTTTTTTTTCCATCAGAAGTTATCATATGAATAACTGGAAAACTAGTTTCTTCTTTTCTTTTCTTTCTTTTTTTCTTTTTTTTTCTTATTATTTTTCCCTCCTCCATAAAGAACCTCGTTGGCAGATGTTTGTTTTGTTTTGTGTTTAGAGTAAGAGAATCACATGTTAAACTTAAATCAGTTAATACACAAGATCAGAAAAGGAATATGTTGTTACTTGCTCAGACTAATTTTGAAGTTCATAATTTTTACATTTGTGTGCTAAAGTGCTAGCAGTTGTGGGGTGGGGAGGGAGTGCAATGTGTTAGCGAAGAGAATAAGAACAATGATGTAAATAAATGGTGAGGATATACATTGTTCTTTCAGCAAGATTCACCCAAAAGAAATCCTCTGACTGCAAGAAAATTAAAGAAATACCTTCATCTCTTTATAGTGTGGTGGCAAGAATGAGTTGTGAGCTTGAAAGGCTCAGCTGTGTTAAGCTGAGAAAAGTCGTGAAGGCTATAGGAAATTCTACCTTCATTTACACTCATGCAATCTGACTGACTTCAAGTTTGAATGAAGGTACTGTTAGACCTTTCAGAGTTATAGGAGGCTCATGTGGACTCCCACAAATTGCACTCTATTCCTTCAGTCTTGCTGGGAACACTAAAAACATACAGAGGTAGAACTTAGTGATATTGTTTAATGGTGGACTTGGTAGTGTTAGGTTATAGGTTGGACTGGATGATCTTAGAGGTCTTTTCCAACCTAAATGATTCTGTGATTCTGTAACATAGAGGATTGAAATATCAATACTTTGATGTTGTCTTATCTGTTTCCCATCAATGCACAGAAACAGGATTCTGGGCTACAATGAATGAGCTATATTTTAGATAGCTCAAATAATAGACCTCTCTATAGGTCTATTATTAATAGATCTCTCTCTAATAGACCTCCCTATAGGTCTATTAATAGGCCTCTTCTACTTGTGAGTGCATTTAGTTATTCAGGAGAAAGAGAGTGGAGAGAGCCTAACAGTCTATGGGAGTCTGAATCAAAGTATATTAGAAAGAAAATACTTAATTTAGAACTTATATTTCTAGTTCAAATCTGGTATGAAGATGGACAAACGTTTGTGTAAGAAGGAGAAAATGCCATTTTGTTTTACCCATTTCACTCATGCCATTCAAAACTCAGTATTTCTCATCCTCATAATGTATTGCCATCTAAATGGTCAACTATTTGGTACACTTTGGAACATATGAGTATCAGTTACAGCAGATGTACAAATGAAACTAATCTTCAGTGATAATAGCACCTATTAAGAACAATCTGATAGATTTGAAATATTTATCTGCTCTTCCTCCCTCTCTTCTTGTATTAGCATAGTAATCTGCCTTTCCAGTTCAAATGCAGCCTTTGTAGTATTACTTTGCAGTATGTTTCTGATGTTTTCTGCCCTTGTCTGTGAAATTCATGTTTGAAATTCAACAAAAGATTTCAGAGAAAAAGAGAGCTATATAAATCCTTCCTTAAATCCTTCAATCTTCAGATAAAAAAAAAAAAAATCCCTGCATTAACGTTTGTAAACCCAATAATGGGACAAGGTCCAATCATTTATGGTTACATTTGAATTAACTTCTCTGCTAACATGAAGATTAAAGCAAGGACTAATTTCCATCCCCAAAAGCCACTGTTTAACTACATGAGCTCTCAGTAGCCAAAGTATGCTTTGATCACTGGATATGCCAAAACACAAAAATACAGGAAAGAGCAAAATGGTCATTTCTGATATCTCTTCTTTAAAACAAAAATAAAAACCATTTTAAATGCATCTGTACATTTCTTCCATGGATTTTTAAAAGGTGAGCTGCCTTGGTATTCTGTATGGCCCCACAGGACTTGCCGAACTACTCTTCTTGACCCCGTCTTCGGTGGGTAAGGAATTGGCTGGATGGATGCAGCCAGAGAGTTGTGGTCAACAGCTTTATGTCCAGGTGGAGGCAGTGATGAGCGTTGTCCCTCAGGGGTCCGTCTTGGGGCTGGTGCTGTTTAATATCTTTATCAATGACATAGACAATGGGATCAAATGCACCCTCAGCAAGTTTACAGACAACACCAAGCTGAGTGGTGCAGTTGATACACCAGAAGGAAGGGATGCCATCCAAAGGGACCTGGACAAGCTGGAGAAGTGGGCCCACATGAACCTGATGAGGTTCAACAAGTCCAAGTGCAAGGTGCTGCACCTGGGTCAGGGCAATCCCAGGCATGAGTAAAGACTGGGAAAAGAACTCATGGAGAGCAGCCCTGCAGAGAAGGACTTGGGGATTCTGGCGGATGAAAAGCTCAACATGAGCCAGCAGTGTGCGCTTGCAGCCCAGAAGGCCAACTGCATCCTGGGCTGCATCAAACAGAGGCATGGCCAGCCGGTGGAAGGAGGTGATTTTCCCCCTCTACTCTGCCCTCGTGAGGCCCCACTTGGAGTACTGCATCCAGGTCTGGGGCCCCCAGCACAAGAAAGACAGGGGCCTGTTAGAGCCGGTCCAGAGGAGGGCCACAAAGATGATCAGAGGGCTGGAGCACCTCTCCTATGAAGAAAGGCTGNGCTGAGAGAGCTGGGGATGTTCAGCCTAAAGGAGAGAAGGCTCTGGGGAGACCTCACTGCAGCCTTTCATGGCTTATATAAAAGATGGAGAGCAACTTTTGACACAGACAGGGATAGGTGACAATGATAGAACAAGGGGAACAGTTTTAAACTAAATAGGAGGAGATTTATGTTAGAAGTTAGGAGGAAATTCTTCACTCAGAGGGTGGTGAGGCACTGGAACAGGTTACCCATAGAAGTTGTGGATGCCCCATCCCTGGAAGTGTTCAAGGCCAGGTTGGATGGGGCCCTGGCCAATCCAGTCTAGTGGGTGGCATCCCTGCCCACGGCAGGGGGGTTGGAACTAGGTGATCTTTAAGGTGCCTTCCAACCCAAGCCATTTTATGATGAGTCTATGATTCTGTCTTGTTGAAGTTAAAAAAAATACAAAGGCACCAGCTTTGGCATCTTTATGCTGAGGGCAATTTGACAGTGTTACTGGAGGTGAGCTTCTTCTCCTATGTGCTGACCCAGGCTAGCAAAATGGCAGTCTGATCTGGCAGATAAACAAGTCTGTGACAAATAGCACTGACATCCTTGTCAAAAGAAAAGACATGACTCAGACCCGATATCTACACACAGACCAGTGCTAGCTTTCTGTGACAAATGGCTTTAGTCTGACAGTGTGTTTCACTGCTTGAACTTTCATCTATCAAAATAAGACACAGAAGCATGGGGACACAGACAAGAAGAAGGGACCATGAGAGAAAGTCACAGATAGAACGGCAGCCTATGCTCTTATAACGGTACTTAAGTTCTTTCCCAGTCTTTTATAACTTTTATCATTCCCTGGTGAATGTTTTGCTTCACCTCCCTATTTTTCTAAAGTTTAAAAAATAAAATGAAATTTAATTTTCATTATTTGCAGATTCAGGCATTAGAAAACCAGAAAAAAAATAATGATTTTTTAATTTAATCTCTCACTGTATAGGAAACTAAATCCCACTTAGCGATGGACAGACTCTAACAGTTAGTGTTAGACTAGTGGATAATTTACATGTGGCTGGAATTTATCTACTCTTGCTTTGAAGACATCAGCAGAGAGACAATCAGCACCAGGCACTTTGTTTTGGCAGTTAATCACTCAGTTAACAGTTTAGATCTGGATTTCTAATTTGGATTTGTCTGTGCCCAACTTCTAGTGATCAATTAATTGCAAGTTTTTCTACAGTAGATTAAAAACAACAACAACGACAACGACAACAACAACAACAACAGCAACAACTCAGTGAACCATTGGTATTTTGTGTCCCTGCCCAGGTATTGACAGCAGGGGCTTCAGGGCCGCTGTGGGCAGAGGCCGGGGCTGCCCCATGCCAGACACAGCCGGTTCCAGCCGGCTCCAACGGCCCCACTGCAGGGCACAGCTGAGCCCAGCAGCCAAGCTAGCAGCTCATCAGGGGAAAGAGATTTCAGAAAGGGCAAAGCAGGCACAGGCCAAGGGGGAGGCACAGGGCCAGGGAGAAGCAGCAGAGGGCCCAGGCCCGAGGAGGAGGAGGGCAGCAGGGGCTCCAGGCCCGCAGCAGGGATTCCCCGGCAGCCCTGCAGAGCCCCCGCTGGAGCAGATCTCCCCCCTGCAGCCTGGGGAGGGCCCACGCCACAGCAGGGGGACATTTCCTGAGGGAGCTGTGGCCGTGGGGAGCCCCCGCGGGAGCAGGGTGTTCCTGAAGGGCTGCAGCCCGGGGCAGGGCCCCGCTGGAGCAGGGCCACCCCCATCATCATCTCATTTGATAAGGAGTCTTATTTCATAAAAACTGTATTATTGAAGAATGTTTTTACTGGAATTAACTCAATTCCTGTATTTTATTTGTTCATAGTGTGAAACTTGAGTGGTAATGTGAACTTGAGTCTCCCCCTGTACTTGGCTCTAGTG
>VXAA01004828.1:0-28400 GCA_013399115.1 Anseranas semipalmata
CCGGCCTGGCTGAACAGGGAACTTTTGATGAGTCTCCAGGAGAAAGAGAGAGTTTATGTCCAGTGGAAGAAGGAACAGGCAACTCGGGCAGAGTACAAAGAATTTGCTAGCATGTGCAGGGAAAAAAATCAGAAAGGCTAAAGCTCAGCATGAGCTCAACCTGGCCACTGTAGTAAAAGATAACAAAAGATGTTTTTAGAAATATATTAACAATAGAGGAGGGCCAAGGAGAATCTCCATCCTTTACTGNTCCATCCTTTACTGGCTGCGGAGGGGAACATGACTACTGAGGACAAGGGAAAGGCTGAGATTCTCAATGCCTTCTTTACATCCATCTTTAGTAGTCAGACCAGTTATCCTCAGGGTACTCAGCCTCCTGACCTGGAAGTCGGGGATAGGGAGCAGAATAAACCCCCCGTGATTCAGGTGGAAACAGTTAGAGACCTGCTACTCTACCAGGACTGTCACAAGTCCACGGGGCCAGATGGGATCCACCTGAGGGTGCTGAGGGGGCGGATGTGATTGCTGAGCCGCTCTCCATCATCTATCAGCGGTCATGGTCAACTGGAGAGGTCCCTGATGACTGGAGACTTGCTGATGTGACACCCATCTATAAGAAGGGTCGTAAGGAGGATCCGGGGAACTACAAGCCTGTTAGCCTGACCTCGGTGCTAGGGAAGGTTATGGAACAGATCATCTTGAGTGCAATCACACAGCATGTGCAAGACAACCAGGGGACCAGTCGCAGCCACCGTGGGTTCATGAAAGGCAAGTCCTGCCTGACCAAGCTCATCTCATAGAATCATTTAGGTTGGAAAAGACCTCTAAGATCATCAAGTCCAACCGTTAACCTAGCACTGCCAAGTCTACCACTAGACCATGTCCCTGAGCACCACATCTACACGTCTTTTGAATACTTCCAGGGATGGTGGCTCAACCCGTCAAGTAAATATGAAAACCTACAGATTCCATTTGGATAAATGATTTGACTTAACCAGATAAACATTTTTTTTTTTTTTTAAAGAAGAATCATGCAAACATAAATACATTGATATAAAATATCTCCTTCTATGACCAGCTGACCTGCCTGGTGGATGAGGGAAAGGCTTTTGATGTGGTCTACCTAGACTTCAGCAAAGCCTTTGACAGCATTCTCCTGGAGAAGCTGGCAGCCCATGGCTTGGACTGGCATACGCTTCGTTGGGTTAAAAACTGGCTGGATGGCTGGGCCCAGAGAGTGGTGGTGAATAGAGTTAAATCCAACTGGTGACCAGTCACAAGTGGTGTTCCCCAGGGGTCGGTATTGGGGCCCATCCTGTTGAATATCTTTATTGATGATTTGGATGAGGGAATTGAGTGCACCCTCAGTAAGTTTGCAGATGACACCAAGTTGGGGGGGAAGGGTCGATCTGCCAGAGGATAGGAAGGCCCTGCAGAGGGACCTGGACAGGTTGGATCGATGGGCAGAGGCCAATGGGATGATGTTCAACATGGCTAAGTGCCGGGTCCTGCACTTTGGTCACAACAACCCCATGCAACACTACAGGCTTGGGGCAGGGTGGCTGGAAAGCTGTGCGGAGGAAAAGGATCTGGGGGTGTTGGTCGACGCTCGCCTGAACATGAGCCAGCAGTGTGCCCAGGTGGCCAAGAAGGCCAACAGCATCCTGGCTTGTATCAGAAATAGTGTGGCCAGCAGGACCAGGGAAGTGATTGTCCCCCTGTACTCGGCACTGGTGCACCTGCACCTGGAATATTGTGTTCAGTTTTGGGCCCTGTCTACAAGAAGGACATCAAGGTGCTTGAGCATGTGCAGAGGAGAGCAACGAAGCTGGTGAAGGGACTAGAAAACAAGAGTTATGAGGAGCGGCTGAGGGAACTGTGGTTGTTTAGTCTGGAGAAGGGGAGACTGAGGGGAGACCTCATTGCTCTCTCCAGCTATCTGCAAGGAGGTGGCAGCATGGAGGCTGTCAGTCTCTTTTCTCAGGTGACAAGTGATAGGACATGAGGAAACGTTCTCAAGTTGTGCCGGGGGAGGTTTGGAGTGCATATTAGGAAGAATTTCTTCATGGAGGGGGTGGTCAAGCATTGAAACGGGCTGCCCAGGGAAGTGGTGGAGTCCCCATCCCGGGAGGTATTTAAGAGACATGAGGACATGGCACTAAGGGACATGGTTCAGTGATTGACTTGGTGGGCCAGGTGGATGGTTGGGCTTGATGATCTTGAAGGTCCTTTCCATTAAAAAATAAATGTAAAATGTCATTTAGGTCCTTTCCAACGTAAATGATTTTATGATTCTATGAAAAAGCAGTATCAGTTACCAAATTCATTTGTTCTTTACTCTTTCCCTCATGTCTTTCTGACCTACTGGGTCACATGCCAGGTAGGTAATTGGGTCAAAATCCTTCTCTAGGAGGACTACATGCACATGCCACAAGGTGGTGGAAGTGGCAGGCACCTGGAGGTATGGACCTTGTATCGGGGAACACAGTGTCAAAACCAATTGTGTGTGTCCCCTTGCTCAAAATGCTCTGAGATAGGTTTGTGGGGTGAGGTGGAAACAGGATGTCATAACAGGTTCGTGGATTTGTATGTATAGGCAATGCAGTTGATCCAAAGCTCTTGCTCTTTTTGAGACCTCTTGCTCACCTACAAGGCCCTGTAGCTTCTGTCTGAAAGCAAAGGTCCTGTCATAAACACTTCTGTGAAACCTTGCTGTGCCTGGCTCTTGAAACTCCCCAGCTCAGAACCTTAAAACTCATTTATGGGGGTATCACTGCAGTCTGAAATGATTCCCTGCTTGACATATCCAGTGGTTCCACCAAAAGGGGCATGAAAGTGAACTGGACATCTCTTTTTATTAGTTCCTTTTGAGGGAAGAATCGATGTCTTGGGTACAGGCAGCTGCCATCACTATTACCAACTAGTTGTGAAAGGGCTTTTGAATAATCTTGGTAATGGTGGTGTTTTTGGTGACACTCTTCGACACTGCGTTAGCTGAATTGGCATGTCCCACTGCTCCCCTTCCAGTGTAGGAGTGATTGGGTGGTTTATCTTCAGGTGTGTCTGTTTTAGTGTATGCAAATAGAACTACAGTCATCTGAATAATATTCCAAGCACCAGCTGTATAAGCCATCTAAAGTGAATCCTTTCCCTGGTGTTACCTTTCTGTATCACCGTGAACACTACATTTTTGTAAATAATTATATGACACTTTAACTTATCCTAAATCCTAAAGGATTACATGGTGTGTAACTACAGGGGAAACATAAATCCAAGTATATGTGTGTGTGTGTTTTTTTTTCTAAAAATAAATTGCGCACATACAAAATAATGCATCAGGGTGCTTTGAGCAATCCACGTTTTCTGTCCAGCCTCTGCAGTGCATCCTTCACGTGGCAGCCTGTAGTGACTGCACAGTGATAAGCAGCTCCTCATGCCAGGCTGGTGTACTAGCCCCAAAAATGGCTTTAAAATCTCACAGAACTCTCATGTACTTTGCTGCCAGGGACTATCTGTCATAATTTTGTAGTTGTTGAATCAGTAATCCCACTTTAAATGAAGATCATGTATTGCCTGCTAATGATCACTTCAGTGCTTGTCTGCTTGATGCAGTGGAGCTGTCACTGTTCAGGTGTCCTTCAAGACCTCAGAACTAGTAAAGCCTAAGGTCTTAAACTTCTTTGCAGATCATTAAAATCAAGCAGGGGTTAAAGGTGCTCTCTTTCTCTGCAGATGAGGCTGCAGGTTAATTACCTGGAACTTTTAGAAATTTTCTATATTGTGCTAAATTATGCCCGTCCTCTAAATTAATCATTTGATTACAATTGTTACTTAAATTGTGTTGCTTTTTTGCCATAGGGAAACACAGTATGGGGTAGAATGATCAAACTGCAATGCTACTGTGTGTGTTTGTTGGTATGTTTCTTGTGTTGTTTTTTTTTTCTGTGACTCACTTCTGGTTCCACCACCAGTCCGGTGATTTGTAATTTATTAGTGTGAGAGTAGACCTTTCACTGTTTGAATTCCATGGCATACCGCATGGCAATTCTAATGTGTAAGCTTCCTATTGTCAGCTGTAGTGTAGCACTTGAGGGGCTATCTCAGTTTGCTTCCCAATTTGTTTCTGTTTTAATTAGAAAATGTACAGGGAAGAAAAACTGTCACTTATTCAGGCCTATGAGACTTGTGCAGAAAACAGTGCATCATCTGACAGATCTGGCAGTTACTGCTTTTCTCCTTCAAATTTTAAGGGCTTTTTTCAGATGTACAATACTGGGTGCTGTTTGAATAAGCCACCAGTGTGAGAAAAAAGCTGGGTCACCTGCAGCTTTGCTCATGTTCTTTCTTCTCATTTTTGATGTAGGAAAAGAAGACTGAGATACACAACAGTAAGAAAAACAGTATGATGGATTCAGAAGGTTTTGCCCCTGCAAATTCAAAGGGAGATCTAAGCAGTGACATTACAGATACCTCTGGTAAACATTACCTGTGTGGCTACTGTGCAGCCTTCACAAACATAGCAGTTACTTTTCCCATCCAGAAGGTCCTCTTTCGACAACAGTTGTATGGTTTGAAAACAAAGGATGCAGTACATCAACTGCAGAAAGATGGAATTCGAAATCTCTATCGTGGCATCCTTCCTCCATTAATGCAGAAAACAACAACGCTGGCTCTAATGTTTGGCTTGTATGAAGATTTCTCCTCCTTGCTCCATAGCCACACAACTGCTCCTGAACTCCTCACGCGCAGTATGGCAGCAGTGCTTGCAGGGACCACAGAAGCAGTTCTTACACCTTTTGAGCGAGTTCAGACTTTGCTTCAGGACTACAAACACCATGATAAATTTACAAACACATACCAGGCTTTCAAGGTACTGAAAGTCTATGGGATGAGAGAATATTATCGGGGATTGGTGCCTATTCTGCTCCGAAATGGACCCAGTAATGTACTCTTCTTTGGCCTAAGAGGACCTATTAAACAATGTCTGCCTGAAGCAACTTCTTACAGCACTCATTTGGTCAATGACTTCATTTGTGGAGGTCTGTTGGGTGCCATGCTGGGGTTCTTGTTTTTCCCAGTGAATGTTGTAAAAGCTCGCATGCAAGCACAAATTGGTGGTGAATTTCAGTCCTTCTCAACAGTTTTTGTGAAGATCTGGCTGGAACGTGATAGAAAATTGATCAATCTTTTCAGAGGAGCCCATCTGAATTACCATCGTTCTGTCCTGTCGTGGGGCATAATCAATGCAACTTACGAATTCTTGCTAAAGCTGTTATGAAAAACATTTATCTTCCTTCGGCCCTTCTGTTCATTTGGGTGTTGGCATGTTTGATGTCACTTAATCCCTGGGAACAGTGCCTGCATAGCGTGAAAGGTAATTGGTCTTGACCTTCGCTACATATGGGGTGAATGGTGATGCATCTAAACCTTGGTGCAATTATGACTAGCTTTTTAAAGTATTTATTTGCTGGAAGGTGAATTTACCCATAATGAAACTACTAGACAAATACAAGGCATATATATAAAAACAAACAAAAAACCAAAAACCACCTGTGTATCCAGCAGCTTATTCCATGTCACTCCCAAAAGTTCTAACACTCCATGACTGAATGCGCTCCACTGTGGACATTGTAGAACATGAAAGTCAAGGAGGGGCTGATGAAAATTAATTCCCTTGCTTGATAAACTTCAACAACTTCATGTAAGAACTACATTTACAAATGTTTTAGGGTCCTAAGTACTCATTATTGTTTAAAGCTAAATGCACAAATCCAGATGGGGATGACTAAGTTTTGGAATTTTATGCTTAAGCTAAGCCTACACAAACTCTTCTGCCAGATGTTTTGATGCTTGGCTATAACAGAACATTTCATTCAGCAGCATAAAAGTAGTTACTGAATGTTGACTTCAGTGTAAGCTGACTTAAGTTCAAAGTGGGATTTCTGTGTGTGTGTGTGTGTGTGCGCGTGCATGTGTGCACACCTTCATGTGAGAAGGGAAAAGTGGAAGGAATGAGACAGCAAATTTACTGAAGCTTTAAAGTGTCCTTCCTTGTTAAAATTCCTCTACTTGTAAATGGGGGGTTTTTTTTGTTTTTTTTTTTTTTTTTTTTTGCATTACTTCTTTTTCTGTTGTTCTGCAGCTGTGGGGCCAGAAAGAAGATGGCTCTTTTTGTAATGCTTATAAAATAGTTCAGCTTCCTGTTGTTCTGAAAGCAGTTCACAAACACCTCTTTTGTACTTGAGGTATCTTTTCTTTTTGCAAACTACTCTTGTTTCATCTGGGCTATGACATAATTGATCACAGGAAGATTTTTTTTTATGTGAAAATTGGAGTTTTGTCTCCTTGATGTGTACGCTTAACAGTTCTGTAAGACAGAATTGTACTGCAGCACTGAGAAGATGAAATTTCTGGGTCTTACCCACGTTGGTGAAGTCTGTGGTTATAATACAGAAGATACCAGAAGGCAGACAAAGATAACCTTAGAAGCAGCTAAATGGGAAAGATGCAACACTTGGAGAAGCATTAGAGGACTTCTGTAGGCAACTGCTGAGAAAGACTTTCAGAAATGTGCAGTATTGTTTGTCTTACAGATTTGGAAGTTGAGATGGGTAAGACTACAGGCTTAAGAGAAAAGGACGGGAGAGGGGTAAGCATAACCATGAACCAGGGGAGAGTCTTAATGAAAAGCGTTTGATTCCCCTGGGAACTTTATTTAATTAAACTGTATATTTAAAACCAACTATTTTGGGAGATGGGGGGCAGGAAAGCTTTCAGAAACTTTCCTGAGTTGTTCTTTCCATAAGCTTTGTAGTGGCTATTATGTTTTTTGTTTGCTAAACTGTCCCAAAATACAGGTTCTAATCAGTGTGTTATGATTATAATCATAATATAGTCCCTAGCTTCACAGTCAAAAAGGGCCTGGCATAAGTGAGCATTGCATTATCTGAATGTTGTGGTTATCTGCATTTAAATAAAATGTATATTGAATGTTTGCTACTGGCAGAATCTGATTTTTACCACTGTATTGTTTTTTGTAATCACTCCTTGATGGAATAAAAAAAAAGTGCATCCTGTTTCTCCTGTGGAACATATTGTACACTTCTTTAATGTTGGGAAATTTGAAGAGTTGAACATAAGAGTTTAACATAAGCCTGTCTCTAATTGGTGGTGTTCGTTACCGTAGCAAAAATAACAATTACACATCTGTTGCTGTCTCTGCTTATGTGGCATGGTTCAGTGGAACATGGTGTAAGTGTGTCATGATAGAACTGCGTTCAAATATAATCTTTGCTTTGCTTTATAACTACTGACAGTTTTACAACAGAAAGTAACTGTATGTTTAACAAATTACAGATCTTTCATGTGTAAGAGGAGAGAAACTCATGAGTGAAGAGAGAGGTCCAGTGAGCTTTGGCACAGTAAGTCTACACACAAGTTAGAGTGAGATGGAAAAGGATGTGTTGCCAGTCTTGGAAGACAGCAGAGAAGGAGCCGTGATGCTTCAGCTAAAACTGAAAGCAAGTTGGTTCAAGCTAGTTTCAAGATTGTTTTCCCATATTAACAAACTGATTATAACCAGGCTAACTTAACTCCATGCGGGAATGAAGAGTAGAACTGGCACATGCATCTCCAAACTAATCACTAGCTGGCAGCATTTCTGTGTGTTGTCTTGTGTGTAGGCCAGGGTTACCGCAGGTTAGTGTGTGGGAGAAATTGCGTTAGAAAGAGGTGTGCCTCAGAGAGCACCCTTTTCCATCGGGTAGCTCAGGAGTATGATCCTAAGTCTTTTGTTGACTTGTCTCTTATCACTGCATCTGTACAATATATACTGGATGTAAAGGAAAGGGGCTGTGTCACAGGACATTGCCTGGCCAGCTAGAGGGGTTAGGCCTCAGTTCACAGAATTACAGAATCACAGAACCATTTAGGTTGGAAAAGACCTCCAAGATCACCTAGTCCAACCTATGAGCTAACACTACCAAGGCCACCACTAAACCATGTCACTAAGCTCAACATCTAAGCTAAACATCTAAACGTCTTTTGAAGACCTCCAGGAATGGTGACTCAACCACTCCCCTGGGCAGCCTGTTCCAATACTTCACAACCCTTTCAGTAAAGAAATTTTTCCTAATATCTAACCTAAACCTCCCCTGGCACAACTTAAGCCCATTTCCTCTCATCTCCTGGCATGTGGAAGAAGAGACCAATCCCCACCTCGCTACAGCCTCCTTTGAGGTACCTGTAGAGAGCGATAAGGTTGCCCCTGAGCCTGCTTTTCTCCTGGCAAGTTGTTGGCTTCTGTAAAAAACAGGCAGCTGTGGCTACAGCCACGTTTGACCAACCTCTAAGGCAGAATATTGAATATGATCACTAGCCTGTCCATTGCTGTTCTTGGGGAACTACAGTGATCATTTCCAGCAAAAGCAGGGAAATTCTACTGACAATGACAGGAATACTGCTGTGTGACAGTAGTAACTAGAAATTGGGTGATAACTAGTTTGAGCACAGAACAGCAATATTGCAAAATACTGCTCTGTTCCTTTGAGGCATATCTCTGTTTTGAAGACCTTGTATACCTGTTTTAGGCTAATTAGGCAAGAGCAATTGCATTTGTCTCAGATTTGGCCAGTTCTTAGTTGTTTGCATTGGGGTGGGGGTGGGGAATGACACCTTTTGCAGGGGAGAATAAATGACAATGAAGGTGACAGCAACAGCTCTCAGCAGCTCTGAAATGGGAGCGTGTCTGGAAAAGGCAAGATGCTCCAGTAACAGCTATGAGAAAGAAATATTATGGGTCAGTCATGCTGTGATAGTCCAGTTGGGTAGTTCTCGTAGTAACCAATGCCTTTGTTTCTCTAATGACTAGACAGCTTTCCCCTCATTTATTATGAACTGTGTCATGAGGGGGCAAGAGAAAGCCACAAGTGCTCACAAGACTGAAAAGCGTTTCTGTAGAGTCACGGATATACTGGATATAGTATATTTTAGGCACAGTGCAGGCTTTTTAATACTGCCTGCTATGGAGGTCTGCCTACAGCAAGGCTATCATATAGCTAACAGTTAGCTAGGTTCAGAGTCAAATTTTGACTTCTCTTACCTCATTAAGCTTTGGGAAAAGTTTCAGGAAAAGCAGTACAGCTGGGTCTGTAACACAATAGTAGTTAAATGTTATTGCCATTACAGCACAGCTGTTTAGCTGTATTCCTTCTCCCCAACTCAAATCCACTTTCTGATGTAAATCCAGATCATATTGAGCCAAGGCACCATTCCCCCTGCATGTGTTACAGGAGATGAGTGCTAGTCTGCACCTCCCTCAAGTGGTGCTGTGATGCTGAGGCAGAACTAGCTTTTTTTTTTGTTTCAAATGCTGTTTTCATTGTGCCTAACGTTGAGTGGCTTTACATGAACCTCAACCTTTGCAAGTGCAAGTGCGACTGTCAAGTGTCACACTTCACAAGAACAGCCAGCAGTCCCCTGCTCAAGCACCCTATCCCCGGCCGAGCTGGGGGAATCAGGTTTCAATTTTATGCTGTCTGGTGAGGGCACACAGTGGCCTTTCATCACTGCACAACCTCCTTCAGCAAAATTTTATAGGAGCAGCAGTGCTGTTGGGGTGCTGCCTTCAAGGGCATGAAGAAAGGGAAGCCCTTACTCTCAGGCAACGGATTGATCAGCAACACTTAGTTTTGTGATTATTGTTCTAGCTTGAATGTATACCCTGCTTTCTAGGCTTCAGGAATGAGGTGCTTCTTCCCACGAACATGCTCAAGCAAAGAAACAAGTAGAGGGAAACGTGTATACAGATTTCACTCCAAGCACTGTTTTTTTTCTCTTGGTTCTAGTGAATAGGCAAGAAGCAGCAAGTGTTATAGAACAAAGCTCAGTGTAAGATAGATACATTAAAATAGATTTTAATTAACTGAATTATTAAATGTTTAATTTATTATGCAAGCAAGAGAAACTGTCCACAAATAGTAAGTTACTGTACAGCTCTAAGTACAATATATTGAGCAGTTCGGGTACTTTTTATATTGTATTAAAAAGCTACACTTTATACTATGAAATCTCAGGTATTTCAAAATATTTACATGCACAATTTGTTCTAGTATTAAAAACCTTACACTTAAATGAAGATACTTAATGCATAAGAAAATGCACCATTGACTAAGATCAGGAAATTGGAAGTTTCTTCTTCCTGCAGGACAAAAATATTATGGGTTGTCAACCACCTTCTTTTACCCCAACTTCTTAGAATCTCGTAAACTTTTTTTTTTAAAAGCTTTCATAGGGCAAATTTATTTCTTCTTGCTAAGGGTTCATATTTCATAGAGCAACAGACCCATTTTTTTTATGGTATCAGGACCTATTACACGTCAGTGTTACCCAAATCAAAAACAACAAAACCCACAAAAACCTGATGTTTACATTCTAATTCTGGTAGCAGGCAAACTGTCCTTACCAAGTGTCAAAGAGTGCAAACAAACGTATGTGTGTCAGTATCGCTGTGCTTTCCCCCCTATCCCCAATAATTCTGTTGGAGGTTATATTTTTCCCTGAACTAACCATGTTTGACTGATGCCCAGTGGCTGTATATATACTGAAATACACACATGTACCTCATCGAAAAATTACACATACATGAATGTCATTTTATAGTCCCATTAACAGTTTCTCTTCCCTCCCCACAAATGCGTAACAGTGCTACAGTGATGTAAAGACTGACCTCCAATGGAATATTGAAAAATGCATTTACTCCCACAACATACAGTCACTGGACTATGAGGAGTGACAAAAGGAGTGCTAGCTTCAAACACTAGTTTGGTTCCTGTAATACTGCTGTAAGTTCACATTCCCATGGAGATCCTAATTATACAGTTTTTCTGCTTCTGCTGACCAGCTATGCTGTGAATGAAGGAATTACTTTACTATGGAAATCAATAAATATGAAACCATGCTTTTAAAAAACATATGCATGCTTTACAATCAAAGAGCTCCGTCTTCATTAGAAAAACTATAAAATCTATTAAGTGATGTAATACTTCAGCGGTCGAAAATAAACCAGTTTAAAGACACTGGTATAAGTCACTACTGTACTTCGCTACTAGTGCAGTCTTTAATATACCATTTGAAACAGTAATATTTGAGACTTTTATATAGCTCTGCCCCTTAGAATTTTAAGGGTGCAAGGTTAAGAATTTGTCTTTTGAAACATAAGATACTTATTTTTGGCTACCTAGAAAGATCAAAAGCTCATCAAATTACTTCACTAATTCAATAAGGCAAGGTAATTATTTAGAAAGACAAACTGAAAATCACTCCTTCCACCAAGCTGTAACTGCAAGGCATATCAGTTATAAATCATTAAATAGTGTTTCAGTAAGTGTTTTATGAAATTTATAGATAAAATATATTAGCTTTAATTGAAAATTTCCAAGTACTGTTGAAAAGGAATAGTCAAATAATCACAATATAATTTAATCTACTTTTTCTAGTTCAAACTTACCAGAAATGTAATCAGAAGAGCTACATAAGATTTCTACAGCATACGCGGACAGAATCCTTTTCATGAATTGTGTTCTGTACGCGCAGTTCCAAAAGCATTCAAAATGTACGAGTGCTTGAAACTAAAAGTGATGCTCTGTTTTGGAAAATAAGGCATATCCCCATCTGTGGTTTCATCAGTGTAATTTTGAGTACAAGGCAATAGTTTCAGCAACAACAGAATTGCTCAGAACTTACAGATCTAAAAATGTTCTAAGGCATGACTTGCTATCTGAGAAGACTATGGGCATGTATCTGCATTGAAAGTTAACTGACTGTATTATCCCTCCTCCAGCTGGGATGATAGTCTACTTAGACAGTAATGCCAAATAATTCAGTTGAAAGCACGTGAGACTAGAAAGTTTAGGACATTTACTGAATAACAGGAATTTTGTCAGTTTTGTATACTTGACTACTTGAAGGTACTCCTTTAGCAGCCAGTTGCTAAAGGAACTGAAATCCAATGCAGGAGTAATTAACTAGTCTTCAGATCATCAAATATCCATTACTGAAAGCTGTTTATTACTAGAGAAATTCACCAAAAATTTAGAATCATAGAATCACAGAACGGCTTGGGTTGGAAGGGACCTTAAAGCCCACCCAGTTCCAACCCCCTGCCATGGGCAGGGACACCTCCCACCAGCCCAGGCTGCCCAAAGCCCCATCCAGCCTGGCCTTGAAAAATTCCAGGGATGGGGCATCCACAGCTTCTCTGGGCAACCTGTTCCCATGCCTCACCACTCTGAGAGTAAAGAATTTCTTCCTAGTATCTAATCTATATCTACCCTCTTTTAGTTTAAAGCCATTACTTCTTGTCCTATCACACACCCCCTGACAAAGAGTCCCTCCCCAGCTTTCCTGTAGCCCCTCTTTAGGCACTGGAAGGCCACTGTAAGGTCTCCTTGGACCCTTCTCTTCTCCAGGCTGAACAACCCCAACTCTCTCAGCCTGTCTTCACAGAAGAGGTGCTCCAGCCCTCTGAACCAGCTCTAACAGGTCCATAACACATAGGAGCCATAAATGCCTTAAGTTTCAATGACTTCACCACTACCACCCCGAGTATGCTACCTTCACAAATCCAAAACCACAAGAGAATCATCAGGTTTATACATTTCCAGCTGTCTTCACAGATGTCTCCTTTTCCCCTGAGCAGAATTTTTGCAAAAAGGCTTTTTAAGAGGCAATCTTTAAAAGCATGCTCTGTAGAACTGTAGAAAGTGAATCTGAATAACAAAATGACAGCCCTTTTATGGTAGTTTGCTACTGAAATCATTGTATGATTTGTCAACAAAATCTTAGTGAAATATTCACAAAATATCTTAGAACATTTATGTGGTAATAATATAAATTCATATGCACATAAGAGACTAAAATAACTGCACAGGATTAGCTATATTACAGTGAAATGACAAGGCTGATGGGTAAGGGAAGAGTGGGTATTGTCTACCTGGACTTTGTAAGGCTTTTGGCACTGTCCCCCTTAAGATCATCTTAGAGAAGCTGCTGATGTATGAGTGGGATGGCCAATGAGGTGGATTGAAAACCAACTGAATGGTCCAGAGGGTAGCACAAACTCTAGTTGGAGGCCAATAACTAGTGCTGTATGCCAGGGGTCAATACTGGGTTCAGTCCTGTTTTACTGTCACCATTAATGATCTGGATGATGGGGCAGTGTACCCTCAGCAAATTTGCAGATGACACAAAACCAGGAGGAGTGGCTGATATGCCAGAGGGTTGTTCTGCATGCAGAGGGACCTCAGCAGGCAGGAGAGATGGGCTGTTAGGTTAGGAGCCTCCTGAAGTTCAACAAGGGGAAGTGCTGAGTCCTGCTCCTGTGGGAGGAACAGCCCCACGCACCAGGACATGCTGGGGGCCACCCAGCTGGGAAGCAGCCTGGCAAAAAAGACCTGGGGTGCTGGTGGACACCAAGTTGAATATGAGCCAGCAATGTGCCCTTGCCCTAAAGAAGGCTACCAGTACTCTTGGCTACATTAGGCAAAGTATTGCCAAGCAGGTCAAGGGAGGTGATTCTTCCCCTCTATTCAGCACCTGCGAGGCCACATCTAGAGCACTGTGTGCAGTTCTGGGCTCCCCGGGGCAAGAGAGACGTGGAGCTGACAGAGGGAGTCCAACGAAGGGCCACAAAAATGATTCAAGGACTGGAGCATCCGTCCTACAAGGAAAGGCTGAGAGAGCTGGAACTGTCTACAGAAGGCAAGGCTCAGGAAGGATCTCATCAATATCTGAACCGAGGGTGAAGAGAAGGTGGAGCCAGGCTGTTTTCAGTGGTGCCCAGTGCTAGGAAAAGAGGCAACTGTCACAAACTGAAACACAAGAGGTTTCCTCTGAACATCAGGAAACAAACACTTTAGTGTGTAGGTGACTGAGCATTGGAACAGGTTGCTCGGAGAGGTTTTATAGTCTTCCTCCTTGGAGATATTCAAAAACCATCTGGGATGTGGTCCTTGGCAACCTGCTCTAGGTGGCCCTGGTTGAGCAGGGGGTTGGATCAGATGACCTTAAAAGGTCCCTGCCAACCTCAACCAGTCTGGGATTCTGTGATGACCATGAGGGATAGAACTTGGCATTCATACTTAATATGTGATTTAATGGTAAACATTAACATTTTTCAGATGTTATGATTAGCCCAGTTAAATCCAAATAGATCTTACTTAAGACCGGAATGCTTCTAATCCATTCCCATACTGACAATACATGTGAACAAATACTTACCCAGTTATACTACAGACACTTCCTAGATGAATTCCTCTCATAACAATGGTGCCCATGATTTGTAGAACAGTCAGCGGAGATACAACCTTAACATGAGCAGAAAGTTCTGCAGTGTTAATTCTCAAGCACAGCATGAAGGTTTCTGTAACTGATGTGGAAAGTTTCCCACAAGAGAAACCCTACTGACTGAGGAGTAAAAGATGCCCACTAACCATACACATTGGAAGAAACATTCTCTTCAGTTCATTTGCAGTGGATACAGCACAAGATGTTTACCTATTAAGCTCTTGTTTTGCTGCCCCAGGCTTTTCCTACTAAATTTTGAGGAAAAAAATGCAGCTACATCTCCATACAGAACCTCTTCCTTCTAGCAATAATCATAAGATATGCAATTAAGGAAAAGCATCCTAAAGAGATTTTTAAGTACAGAAAAACATTACAGAAAGTTGAATAATTTTTCTAGCCAATCACAAATAACCAAATCAGTATATAAGTGAAAACAGTTTTTTTCCTCTTTTTTTTTTCCTGTCTTTTTGTGCCAACTAATCTAGCATGCACAAAACCTGTTCATTATCAATCATTGCATAATGGTTTCAGCAACAAAAAAAGGTCTTCTGGAACAAAGAGGTGTTATACCAAGGAAGCCTGGGTGAGTTCTGGCTGAACTCCTACCTGCACGCCGTCTACATTTTTTTCAGATAGCCCACTTCAAGTCATGTTGAAGAAAATTACTTGCAAGTATTATTGTACAAACCAACCAGAATGATGACTGACTGGCACAGGATCAGCAGGAGCAGAGGTCTGCCTAGAAGGCTGAAAACACAATGCATGAGCCTGACTTGCAGATGTGGTATGAGAATGTATACAGTGCTGGACTGGGAACTCATATCATTATTATGTTCTGAGACCATAGTAACTATGATCTTATCTGGATATATGGGATTTTGAACACACTTCAACTAAACTGAAGTAATTAAAACCACAAACATCTGAAGGTCCTGTTGATGCACAATGCGCCTAGAACTTTGGCTGATACAAAGAAACGCGTCCGCTAAGGCACCCCGAGGCAATCTGACAGTGAGTTGGAGAAAACTTTGTTGTCAGTACCACATCATTGTGAGAATAGAGGGAACGGATTTCTTTCAAGGGACCAGCTTCTTTGGGCAAACAGTCAACAAGTTCACTGCAGTGTGCGTCAAAACCCAACAGGCGGATCCCAAAGCCATGCGGGGATGAAATCATCCGGCCATCAGGACTGAAACAAAGCTCTTTGATGTAACCCCGGCCCACATTGGCTTCTTCAATGCAATGAGTCAATCGCAGGGAGCAACGAGGTGAGACAGGGCGCACAGGGGCTCCTTCCTGGAATTCATAGACACAAGTCCACTAAAGGGAGAGGCAGAGAAAGGAACATTGAAAGAAAGTAAAGCACTGCAAATACGCATTCACTCCTGCTGCACATAGAGTAAGTAACAAAGGAATGACCCCAACACAGTTGCTTAACTACTCCTTGTTAAGCATTTACTATGAGACACTGAAAACTTGCAGGTTCCTTGGTATCTTCTTCTCTTTGAATGGTCTATATAAACCAGATTTTTTTAAATTAAATGGTTGCTAGAGATAATCTTTTAAATCTAGGTTTTTTTTCTGGAAAGAGCAAAACCTAATCCTCTGAACTAGAGTCTGCTCTAATTTAGTAAACATTTAAATGAAATCTAAATAAAGTAGAACTCAGCCTTGTGCAATTTACAACTGCCCTTTGACATTTTGTGCCCTTAACTTGAAAAGGAGGAAAGCCTTGAAACAAGACAGAAGTCGATTTTGAAGGAATGTTATGCACAGCTCTGTATCCAGCTTGTTACCTGTGAGACAGCCAGGGATTTTAATGTGTAATCTATGTATCTAATCTCAAACCAAAATCAAGATCCACTCCATGACAAACTAAATTTGCATCATTGTGGAAGATTCAGATTCAACCACAAGACAGAATAAACGTTCTTTGTTCTGTTCAATGCATTCTGTTAAAGTGAACACAAAGGGAATAATACTAATGAGTATTAATAGAAAAGAGTAAGGCAGATACTTGGACTCTGGGAATTTACAACTAGGTCAGTCATCACTATCAACTAACCCAATATGGTATTTGCATTTTCAAAAAATTCTGCATTGTATAGTGGTTTGATTGTAAGTTTACAGAACCAGCACTGAAATTTCTAACAAATCTGCTATGTTTCCACTCAGTCCTCTACACAGCTGTAGGCTGCCATTACAAAGAGTGGCTTTTTTCCAAAAGAAAAAAGATCAATTTACATAATTTACATCAGCTATCAGATTAACTCAACTGTTTATTAAGCAATTAAGTGTTCTAAGAAATCAAGTATTCAAAGAATTATTTGTAATTTTGAAACAAATATAGAACCTCTGTGTCTTAGCAGATTAAACAGGGAGATCTGCATAACTGTCAGAGCAATAACATTGAAATAACCTTAGGAGAAAAAGATGGTTACAAGATGACTGCCTGGTGTAATTTGGGTGTTCTGAGGCTTTGGCTGAGATTTGAGTTATAAGTAAACTTGAGTTAACCCTGAAAGTTACTTCTTCAAAAGCAGATACTCCCAAACAAAACCTGCAGGCCCTGGCTTTCTGTATACAATCCATGAAGAAGGGTTTTTTGTTATTTCTGACTGCATTACAGAGTGCTTGCTTGTCTTAAAAGCGTCCCAGTGCAATACAGCAGCCATTATGTGACAATTCACAAATACAGTCTGGGGAATGCAATATAAAACTAGCCACAAGGTCCACTGTAACTTCTTTAAAGCAGTATTTAGGGGATTGAAATCTGCAAATTGCAAATGAGCTGTACCTGGTCTGATGACTTAGTATTTCAAATAAAGGCTTGAAATGGATTCTGCCACGAAGATCACTGATATCCCATCTATTTTTACATTGCAGAGTTTTTAAGATGAGAATTGAGATCTCTTTGAAGTTACATAAACATCACTGCAGTTAATAAGGTTCAAACCTATAATGTGGCAGTTTTGAACAGATGCAGAAATATGCCCTGAAATTTTTGCAGAGTGGTGCAGGAGCAGCCTCTAGAAAGCATCATCAGCACAGAAGCACTTCATCCTTGCAACACTGATGGCTATGCAAAACATCTGAGGCACTTGAGAAATTCAGAAGAGCTTCTCTGCTCAACTTAAAACATGCTCACCACTACACAACTGTGTAACCCTGTATCTTTTCTAAGTTCCTTCCTCCTGTATTTGGGCAGATATATATATATATTAAGTCATATATTTGGCAGCCCAGGAACTGTTTGAAAACTTTTAACCAAGCTGTACCTATAAAACGTATTCCATGAAAAAGTTAGGCAACAGGAATACTGAATAAAGGACACAAAGTGTTGTAACGGAACTCTTTAAAAAAAGAAAAATGCTTCATAACCCTAGTCTAAAATTAATTGTTTCTGCTTACAAATGCACTAATTTATTCAAATGCAACTTTACCCCAAAATAACAGATTTTCAATATAGCTGTATGATTGATGCATCTTACTCAAAAGTATTTCCTAAAAAACATTTGTTTTACCTCCTGGTCATCTGTATTACTTGAGCACCGAAGAAGAGTAGCCCACCCTTTTGGATGTAGCTGTAATGACGTAATGCAGTTGCCTCGGTCTCTCTCTCCAGGAACCTCTGGCGTTAAGACCTCCAGACTATTTCTAGGCGATCCACCTATGAAGGGAAGTCAACTGTAAGTCTAAATGAATTCTATACATTGATTTTCACCTCTCTCTTCAGTCTACTGCTGAAACTAGGTCAAGTGTGTTGACACCCTCATCTGACTGCTAGAAAAGACTGCACCTTATGAAAGGATAGATCAAAGAGAGGTTATACTAACAATTGAAGTTAATACCAATGAACTCAGTCCTGATTCCAAATGGCTTCTTTTTTTGAAATTCACCTTCCAAGACCTGTGTTAAATCATCCTATATTGTGGACCAAAGTCAGGGTTAACCTTCCACACAAACACATCATTAAAACAAAATGTAGAATGCCTTTTTTTGTAAGAACCGGCAGTTCTCAAACTTTTACAATATCCTTTTCAAATTCTTATAAGTCTGCTCAGCTGTGTGCAGCTTGCCTCCCTTCTTGCCCTCACCCTGAAAGAGGTTTTCACAGGTAAATCATGCCCTGGGGTCCAGATAAGCTTCCTTCTTTCATAACTGTGTTTGAACATGTCACAAACATAAGTAATTAAAACTTAACATTATCCTTATGTTAAATCGGCAAGCAATTCACAAAATATTTATCAATTTGCCAAGTTCATGCTGACTGTTTGAAAGTTTATCCTAGATTCAAAGGAAGTCTGCTAATCACAGGATCATCAGTGTTCATAGTTCTGTATTTAGGTAGGACTTGCTTTGTAATCAAAACTTCAAAAACCAATCTGCCAACATTTCAGATCCATTTGCCCATTCTTTTTCCATACTATCGAATCCTCATGGAGAAACAGCAGATACATGTTCCCGTCATTAAGAAAACCAAAAAGCAAAACACAGCTATGTTCTGCTCTGTTGATTTTTTTTCCCTAAAAGTCATTCACATGAGGTTTGCTGGAGGAAAAAAAAAAAAACACAAGGTAAAGGCAGCACGTCTGCATAACAAAAATAATGTACTAATATAAAATAAAATCTCGTTGCTGTTTTCAGACTTTTTGGAGAAAAAAATTATTAGATCTCCAGATTTTGGTGTGCAATGATATTTTATTGATTTAACAGAAGTCATAGCAACACTTTTGAATGCCACAGAGAAAGACACAGTATTTCCACAGTATTTTCACAGATTATACTCTGACCTCTTTTGGCTATGATGACTTGAAATCCCCAATTAGTTACTTATTTATTTTTTATTTTTTTCCTACCTTCTCGCTGCGAGGACCGTGACATCTGTTTCTCAGACAATGGAGCTGAATCATTCTGGTGACACGGTGAACCAACAGCTCGAGGAGCAGACGAACTCGAAGATGTTATATCTGCAAACATCATCAGCCACGTGAACTTAACAACTAAGAATAGCCTGTTTACTGTATATGTCTCCTTCACTTAACTCTTCCTAGCAATGTTAATTAAAGCTTAAGGGGAAAGCATCTTGTTAACAAAACACCTTCCAAAGATCAGTTTACAGCGCAAAAGTACCATTCTGATGTGCCTCATACAAATAAAATGCCAGCATAGCAAACTATTGGGAATAAGGAGCGATTTGCACTCCTTCCATCTCATGCACTTTCACTACTAGAAGGTGGGGTATGAACTCTTCCCCCAGCCACTCACAGACATCCAAAACAACAGTTTGCCACTGTTTGGCTGTTATTGACACAGAGCAGGAGGAAGCAGTGAAATTTTAGAGCATATGATACTACCAGGTCTGCTTCCGAGAGCAACTCACCACCACTCAATTGCTGGAGTGTGCGCAGTCGGCCCACTCAATGTGGGTTAATTTTATTACAGGACCAAGGATGCTAGATAAATAACACTAGAATACCAGCCTGAGGTGACAAAATACCACAGACTATGTCCTGTAATGCTCAAGTCTCAATACCAAAAATCACTTTGCCTCACTGAGTCAGTGTTGTTACATGACAACACAGAAGTGAGACCCCTGAAGAACAGAGCAGCTGTTGTACCAAAGAGCTCCTCTGCAGAATCCTTGTGACTCCCCCTCTGCCTTCTTTTGCTAAGAGTATCACACAGAACACCTCTATCATAGAAGCTGTTACAGACTTTTCCACACGCATTTACCGGAACTTGATGTAGTCCTCCTAGCTCTTAAAATTGGGTAGCTGCCAACCTCTAAAGATTTGTTTAGATCAAGGTCATGCAAAATCAGAAGATATCCAGAGGATGTTGAGATCAGCATTTTGGAACAGTCTGGTGTCAACCTCATTCGCATAAGGAAACGGGTATGAAAAAACTTCTTGTGGGGACATCCATCTTCTGTGCACCTGGACAGTGGAGGAAAAAAAACAACCAAGAAATTGCTGCAATGAACTCTGACTCAAATCCCTGATAATGTCCAGAGCAGCACGAGATATGCTAAGCATCTTTGTCCATCCTAAAACTCTTTTTGTATACTGTCTTTATCCTATTTATTTCATTAAAATCTGATCTATCAGAAGTCACATTTTCATAACATCTTGATGGTGAAGACATTTTCGAAAAGGATGAACTACATTTTTGAGTGTCAGCAAACAAAGCTCTCTTCTCTTTTTAGCTACTGTACTATTATGATATAAAGCAGATGCAAAGTCTTGGCAAGGGCTAGAAATCTAACAGCGCAAGCACAGCTACATACCTGTTTGTGTCCCAGATGATCACATTTCCATCAAACCCCGATGTTACTAGTAGTCTGGTATTGGTATCATACTCAATGTTCTTAACCCAGCTGGTGTGACCATGTAAAGTGCACACTTTTGTGTTCAGCTTTCTCAGATCCCAAAGTGCTATTGTAGTGTCATCAGAACAAGTCGCAAATAGTCGATTATCTAGAAACCTGAAAACGGGAAGAAATACCATGTCTGCTTACTGCCTTTTCTAAATTAAATATTAGTAAAATAGGATTTAAGCTAACACAGGAAAAGCAGAGTGGCTGCACAAAAAAATTAACGTATAGCAAAATATTTGCCAATAAAATTTGCAGTTCTGCTAAAAAACAGTACTGCACTACTGTTTCATATCCCAACATCTCTAGTAACAAAACAGTAAACCTGTAGAAACATAGTACGCTTTTTTTGTTTTCCTCTTTTTATAAATGAATCACTTAAAGATTGCACAACCACCAACGCGATGAATGCACACACAGGATCCCTGTGGTGATTAAAGCAGTTACACATCTGGACAATATTCATCTTTAATGACACTTAGCAAGTCTTTATAAAGCACAAATATCCTAGGACTAGCCAGCTCTTAGACCACTGGCAAGATGTTCAAATTGACTGCTTTTGGCAGTCCCTGCAATAGAAAGCTGCTAGCCTAGGCAATTTTAATGTATGCCTTTCATCTTTCCCGTTATTTGCCAGATCCCTTTGCTACTAAGATCAGGCAGCACCAGAAGACACACAGATTCTATGTGGTTTTCAGACTACACAAAATACTATCAGCTCGTAACAAATAAAACCCTTCCTCTTCTTGACTCTTCATTTGTACCCACATATCCACTCTCAGTCTTCCCCTACTACTCTTTAAGTCATCTTCTTTTTCCCCCACCCCAGACAGAAGTTCTCTCTACTGAATTTTTTTTTTTTTTTAATAAATACCGCTTTTTGTTATTCCTACTGGAAATCCCCTACCGCTTTTAAACCTTGCTGCTCTGTACAACACAAATCCCACTGACTTTGGCAAAACACTTTGTGCCCACACCTCCTTTAGTTAAACTCCTGAACTCCTCACTTTGCAAGGCTTGTCTTTGCTTGACATGACACATTATTACTTGGCATCTGATTTAGTCAGTTACGACTGAAATACCACACCAGATCTTGAACCCCCTATAACAAACAGAACACATCACTTGTCACAAAGCTTGCAATAGAAGTTGATTAACAGGAACCTGCTTTCAAAAATGCCCTGCCTAATCACCTTACAGATACTTGCACAAAAAACTGGTGACATCACCCTTGCTGGAAATACTTAATACTAAGCTTATCAGGGTGCTGGTAAATGAATCTAAAGCCCTGTTTTTATCAAAAGGTTGGGTCAGGTGATCTCCAGAGGCCCTTTCCAACCTAAACTTTTGACTCTGACTATGTGACATGACTACAGCTTTGTACAGACAGCTGAGACAAACTGCACTCCTGTACTGAACACACTGAAAATTTGGCCCCATTGTTTCACACAGGATATATAGCAGTGCTTTTCCGAGAGAACTAATCAAGCTGATTAACTAGCCAACGTACTGCTTGCTTTACTAACCATATGGTTTATATTACATACAATATTGCTGTCTTGGAAACATTTATTAGATTAAAATCTGAACACAGCCATTGTTTGCTTATTTCACGACAACCTTAACTGAACTTCAATCCTTCTTTGTCCATCTTTTGCTGCAGAGTCCATCCGGCTTCACAAAGCCCTAAAAACACTGCTCACTCCAGCTGCAGAGCCAGGAGAAGGAGCCATGTAAACCTCCTGCATCCAAGAAGTTTCTATACCCCCTGGAACAGTCTTACCAGTCTCCATCAACAGGCAAGGGGCTTTTGCTCCCATTTTTCTGCCTTTCCTTTCCCCACAATAAAGTTTGTGTATTTGAATTTAGAAGCAGACATGTGAAAATGGGTTTCTCAAATGCAAAAAAATGGGTATGCATATCAAAAAAATGTTTACAATGAGAATTTCAGATCATCTGTGGAAATAACTTCAGAAGTGGCACAAGCTACCCAAATTTATTGACTCCTCCAATACAGATGTGCCTTAGAAGATAAACTGAATCACAATGTAATGTGAAATTCTGTTAAACTACTGCAAGAACTGCATGTATAGTGCCATGTATTTCACAAGATATTTGCAGAGTATTCCTGCATCGGACAGTAGTGTAGAACTACTCTCTTCCGATGCAGGAATGAATATGTATCACATGTACAGTGTTCAATGTGCACTGCGTATGTTCTGCACTTAACAGGTCTAGAGTTCCTGCTCACCCAACAGATGACAGGCTCGTCACAAGGTAATGTAAGGAGAAGATGAGAAAGTAGAAAAGAACATGGGTCATACTAGTTGTATTACTACACTTAACAGATTTAGGTCTTAATATGATCAGGTGGTAATTCTTTATCCTGGTAATCTTGTCTTCAGACAAAATTAAATGTATGTAATCACTCCAAACTGAGGTAGCATAAGGCTGCTTGACCACATTCAAGTGATTGTATGAGGAAGTAATATCTGATATAAAAACGTTCTAATGTTCTATCAGATAGAGGATAGAAGGGCTGAAATTGGCAATAAAAAGGCATAGCTGGGAATTACATACAATAAATTGAGTCTAAAGGTTCCTGAGGACAAAGCTGAACTATTTTCAAAAACACGAGGTGAAGACAAAGCTTCATTTGAAAATGTATTTAGACAAGTTCTTTGGCTCACTGAGAAAATCACTGGATAAAATTATTTACCTTGCATTACACAAATCAAAGTTTATCATACTCCAATCCCGTTGTAATTTTTCAGAAAAACATCAGAAGTAGCTGAGGAGAGCCAGAGTTTCAGGGAATTACAGCAGTCTAACCTACTGTAGTTACAAAGTCAAGATGCTAAGGCAACAATGATCTACAAAGAGACGTGTGGTAAGTTACCCCTAGAAACCGGATTTTATCTTCTAGAGTTGGAACCTAGCTACACCATGTAAAAATAGCAACAAGTCCAATCACACATAACCAACTATAGTGGGAAGAATCCAAATGTCTACAGAGTAAGTTTATGGCTTTTTCATTTGTAAGCACTTCCTTAAGCAGTATGGTGAAGCAGTAGGATTTTAATTGCCCTTACGCACTAAGCTAGAGTCAGTTATACATGTCCATTAAAATATTGTCCTACAGTGGTATCACCACAGATGCCAATCATACAGCAGCTGCACTACATGCATGTCAGTGAAATAACCACCGCATTCAAAATGTGCATGTCATCAAAAAAAACAGGCAAACGGTGAGGTGGCACAGTGCTTAGCTGTTGAGAACAAGACAGACAACTGCCACAAAACAATCCTGCAATACTGAGCGTGCAAGCCATGAAGTGAAAAGTTTATGTCCAACCTACATAAACATAGCTTTCTTCACAAGTGGATCACAGCTCGATTTTTAATCTTTATAATTAATGGGCTCTAACTCGTAACATGCCAGAATAATATTCCTGCAGCTGTATTGGGCTTATGTGGAAAGGCTTTAGTGGTGAGGGGGCTGCAGGGTTGGCTGCAGGGGTGGCCTCTATGAGCAGAGCCCAGAAGCTGCCCCATGTCAGCTAAGAGCCAGCTCCAGCTGCTCCAAAAGCGAGGTGCTGGTTGCACCTTTGGGAGAGCACATTGAAGAAAGGGGAAAAAATGCTGCGCAACAGCAGCTGGTAGAGATAAGCGAGCAACTGAGAAAGAATCCTGCAGCCAGCAAGGTCAGTGCAGAAGGAAGGCAGGAGGTGCTCCAGGTGCTGGGGCAGAAGTTCCCTGCAGCCCGTGGAGGATCATGCCGGAGCAGACTCCCGGCCAAACCGTAGCCCATGGGAGGGACCCCACGCTGGAGCAGGGAAAGAGAATGAGGATGAAGGAGCAGCAGAGACAAAGCGTCACGGACTGACCACAACACCTAATTCCCCATTCCGTTGCGCCGCTTGGGGGAAGGAGTTAGAAGAGGGTGGATGGGGGAAGGTGTTTTTAGTTTGCTTTTAGTTCTCAGTACTCTAGTCTGTTAGCAGTTGGCAATAAATTAATTTTTCCTATGCTGAATCCGTTTTGCCCATGATGGTAATTGGTGAGCAATCGCCCCTTCCTTATCTCAATCCACGCGCTTTTCACCACTTTTTCTCCCCCTTGTCCTGTTGTGTAGGTGAGTGAGAGAGTGGCTGTGTGGGGCCTGGCTACCTACTGGTGTTAAACTGCAACAACATCATGTCTATTCAATGCTAAGTAACAATCAGGCAAAAAAAATCAGATTTTCCGGAAGAGAGTGAAACAGACTACATCTCTTCACTGTATAAATCCACCATTTGCCTTGATCTTGAATGCTGCATGCAACCCTGCTTCATCCACCAAAACAGGTTTCAGAAGAAATGGAAAAAAACACAGGGAGATACAAACGGAACAGATTTCATGTAAGGAATGAAAAAGTACACTAGGACTCTTTCACTTGAGAAAGTCCTAATTGAAGGTGCATATGATTTAGGCATATAAAACTGACTGAAATGGAGAAAGTAAATAGAGATGAATGGGTCATCATCTCTCCTATTTAAAGGACAAAAACAAAAAATAGAGCACCTCAAATTAAGCAAGCAAGTTTTAAAAACCTTCTTAAATATGCCTGGAAGCACACTTTTGCTGTGGAACTCTGCCACAGGAGGTGTGGCTACTAAAGTTTAAATAAGCTCAAAAATTGACCAAATTCAGGTGCAAAAGATGTCTACCTTAGGTGCTTATACACAAATCCCCAGCAAGTGGGAGACTAATAGAAGAGGACCACTACATACTTCCCTGTTCTTACATACCTCTGAAAGCACCTGGTACAGGGTACCCCAGTAATAATATTCATAGCATTGGAAAAGGCTGCCCAGGGAAGTGGTGGAGTCCCCATCCCTGGAGGTATTTAAGAGAGGTGTGGACGTGACACTAAGGGACCTGGTTTAGTGATGGGACTCGGTAGGTCAGGTGGATGGTTGGACTTGATGATCCTGAAGGTCTTTTCCAACCTAGATGATTCTATGATTATAAGGAATGCTATTACAATGAATATCTGTAATGTTGCGCTAACCACATATTACAGAATGTAGTTAAGTTCCTCGTAACTAAGTTTATGACAACAAACAAATAGGGACATACAGGAAAAGATGCCAATATCCCGCAAAAACAAAAGAAAAAAAATCTGCATTTTCATAACAGAAAAGGATTTTCTCAACACCTCTTCTTCTATTTGTGTTAGATAGCTTTCACTTTAGCTTTTCTGAAAGACATCCAACTGATGGAAAACTTTGGTCTCTTCTAAAAAAGGACAGGCAGCTTGTGAAAAACATCCATTTACCTGAAGAACATGTGAGGACATTAGTACCCCATATTTTATTCAGTCTCTTGGGGCGGAATTTTTTTTTTTAATTATTTTTTTTTTGCTTTCAGAAGCTGAGCAAAGAGAGGCCGCAATATTGTCCATGAGGTTAAAAAATGCATCTCAAGCTCAAGTTCAGATGTGAAGTCTATCCTCAGATTCCAAACAGGTAAAAATAATAGAATTAGAAAGGAAAAATATCACATGACAAAACCACAGATATTTTAGTTTTCTGTGTTTGCTGTTTCCTACTTCATCCCGAGAAACAGGCAACTGATTTACGCCGTATTTTTTTTTTTCAGTTGAATTGCAGAAGCCATTGCATTTTCCTGGCTCTTCTATATATTTAAAGTAGCCAATCTTTGTTTGGAAATTTCCATGCAACTATGGCAATTACAATTCAAAATACCAGCCATATTCATATAAACATCTCATCTTGCCACAGTCTTGGACTTGAACTTCAAACACAAGTCATAAGCTACTTGTTATGTTCTGATTTACCATGTCCATTCAGGGCATGCCAAAGGCCAATTAAAACAGGCACTAATACCATAAACTGCAGCTCCTCCATTAACAAAAACACCTGGCAGCATTATATTCCACCATCACTGCTTTCAGATTCCTCCTCTTCCCCATCTCAGCCTCCAATGCAGAAGAGAAGGCAAATGACACAACGTAAACTGCAGCCTGGTGGCTACACAAAATCTACTCTCCCCAAAATAGCACACAACACAAACTTACTACACTCTCATAAGAAAAGCATCTAAGAAAAAAAAAAAAAAGATGAGAGAGATCTTTTCTTCCTTCTGACTGACCTGATATTATTTACACAGTCTTCATGAGCTTCAGATAGAGTTTTGATGTGCTTTGAAGATATTGGGTCAAAAAGCAGCACTTCAGTCTGTTCACAAGCAACAGTCAACACTGACCTGCAGGGAAGTAGAGCAAAACAGAAACATTTGCATTTGGTAAAAGAACACGACATTTGTGCATGCTCAACTAACCTTCAGTCCCTACATTCGCAGAAACACAACTTCATAATTATTTCGTTTGGCTTTCTCTTCACATTGCACAGAACCCACAACAGTGTTGTAAAGGATTGCTATCAGACAACACACGTTACTAATCACAAAGAAAAGAGAGTTCTCTGACAAAAGGTGTTTTCTGAATGCAGTAGTGTTGTTACCATCAAGGCACTGGCACCACTCTAAGTTTGGTATGGGCAGAGACTCAGGCTGGGAAAGTGGCCGTTATCCATGTTTTTTTAAGATTAATTTGGCAACAGTGATTTAACCAGGCTGCCATTGCTACTCTAAGGACATAGGAAAGCCTGGAGCAAGATTTAGTATCTTACTGTATCAACTAATTCATTTCCCAGAAACAGGACAACTTTTATGAACTGCAATATGAAGGACTTACTTTAACCAATCTTAAAAACAAAACAAAACAAACAAAAACTTTTCTTCACCGTATGAAGACCTCCATCTATCCACTCACAGCTTTTAGTGGAGATGAAAATCGAAGACCTTTTCCAGATTACCCATTTTTTGTGAATGAGATCAGAAAAGTTTGCAGCAAGTTCAGAGGTCCCAGAAAGGCATCAAAAACATCCACCGATCACAGTTTTGGCAGATTGTCTAGTTTTGCATTAGCCTATCCTAAGGTATCAATATTTATTTGCTTTACAGACGTTGAAAGTCTGATTTTAAATACGCTACGCTACAGTGACAGTGAAGTTTGGCCTAATAAATTATGAAGGCGACCTCCATGAGAGCTAGGACATTCCCCCATCACTGCAACAACTCTGACCAGTTATGGGAAGAGGGCAGCGCACCCCAGCAATCCTTGGCCAGCAAGCAAGGTCTGGAACAGCACGTCCCCACAGGGAGGCCATATCTAACTGGTACTGCACAAACAGCTCACAGGTGAGATCCCTGTCCCCATCTTGGAGCAGTACTTTGAGAAGTCAGAAACCAAGAGAACGGGCAAGGAACAGGAACACAGCACCGCTCACCACAGTTGGCACTGCTGAAGGAGGCTACCAAAGGAATCAGAAGTCACCAAAGCACAGCACTGTTCTGGTCAGCACAGGTCAGAGCAGGTCTGCAACTAACCGTCAGAGAATTAAGCAAACGTAAACAAGGCTTAGGCTGTTTCATCTGGTATTAAGATAATTGAGGTTCAGTGCTAGCTTATGCCTAACACCACTTGTGGCATGCTGAGACAGGGAAGACATCCCTGTGTCACCACATCCTTTTTGCTGGATTTGTTTCTGAACAAGCAAGATCTCTGGTTTAGCCACAGTGCAGCCTCTCGAGCACCAGGCTCGAGGCGGGGGGG
>VXAA01004832.1:0-16755 GCA_013399115.1 Anseranas semipalmata
TTCAGGGTCTCTTCAACAATTCCATCCTTAGATAAAAATGTATACTCCACATTTGTTTTTCTTTCCTGATTCTCTTGCACATTTTAAAACTGTATCCTGTGTCACTGAAAGCAATGGGGATTTTAGCACTTATTTCAAAGGTGCATAATACGATACCGTCAAACCTACCTGATCCTCATTAGAAAAGAAATTTTTAAATAGTAGATTCATGCTCATATGCTCAAGAGAATTCACAAACTGTTATGAAGCATGTCCTTAATTTATTTGGAAGAAAATTTATCTGTGTAAAGTAAGAACATGCATTAAAGGACATTTTTTTTCTTTTTTTTTTTTTTTTTCCCCCTGAAGAAATATTTGTTTTCCAAACTGATAGGTACTGTAATCACTTAGTCCATGAGAATTACCTTTAATTCAAGGTGAAGGGGGAGTCACAGTCATCTGTAGTATTTCAGAGAACATATTAGACCTGGCACATAAAAACCCCGTGAGTGACACTTTCAATGAAGGCATCCTGGCAGGAAAACCCAGCAGGGTGGCCCGCAGGCCCCCTCACATACACTTTCAGACTGCAAGATTTACCTGGGCACCTTGGAGTTCTGTGCTTGTAGGTAATGGGTAAATACATCTCACAAAACTTAGCTGTTTAGAAGTTAGACATCAAGTTAAAGCTATTTATCTAGGAATTCTCCATAGTCAAGGCAGACACATCTATAGTGTGATCCATCCCATCTTAGAATAATTGTACATGTCAATCCTCCTCTGTTGAGAATAAATGGTGTCTTAATGACAAAGACAGGTGATTATTTTTCAGACAGTTAATATTAGATTAAAAGACTCCTACCTCAAATCTAACATTCCCAAGACAGCCTGTTCAACCTTCGTTACTACACATGAAAATTGTAGTCAAATTGCACATATATGAGTAGAAGACTGGCATCTGATGGTCTAGTCCTGTATGCGGAAGGAGCTAAGGGGCCTTTGTGGCCCAGAAGATGGTTTTCCAGTTTCAAACTTATAGATTATTCAGTTTAAATGATTTGGGATTCTACAGCTCAATTCAAAGCACCTGATTCTAGGTACAGCTTCTACAATGTACTTAAAGATTTACATAAATTAAAGCTGTTATAAAAGAAGCAATATCTCTTTCAGATGGAAATCACACATTGTAAATCTATTAAAATTATTTTATTAATCAGAGATGACATTGATGTCTGATCTGAATGATGTTGTGTGTTTAGAATTCCCCCCCAAAAATCTTCATTAGATACATTCACTAAAAGTTCTTAAAGAAATTATGATGTGATAGAGGGGAATTTTTTCTAGTGGATCTTGTTACTAACTGTTAAAATGTAGGAAAAGTGAAATGGGAATCATTTTCATTTTTTTTCACTATAAAAGTGTGCTACCAGTGGGGTCTCACAAGTACCTTGTGCTCTTCAGTATATTTGGAAGTGGTCTAAAGATAATGAATACAGAGGTGGCAGAGGTTTCTGATTAAACAATTATGGAATGATTTTGAATAGAGTAAGATAAATGTACATGAAATGAATAGTTGAGAGATCTTATGATACTAAGGATAGAAATAATCTAATCTAACTTCAGCTGTCTAGAAGTTTGATATCCAGCCTAAACTTGGCAGTTAAGTTTCCAGTATAGTATGTGGAAAGAAATATGTGTTTTAGGAAGCACATATTGGAACATCCATTTCAGCTTACAGAAAGATGAACTACCACCTTCAAAGGAGATGCAAAGTTTGAAAAACCATATCTGGATGTTTTCACACACCCCTGACAATTTGCTTTTTACTAGTCTCATAGCTCTTACACATGTAATTCCATTTTACACATTTTTTTTGTGACTGTGTAAAGTTGCATGGATGTGGATATTCTTTCTGCACTGAACACTATAAGCACAAGTATTTATTGTGAATGGAAATGTAATGATATCTCATTGGACATTGTTTTTTGCTGTTAGTAGGCAAATAGGCTGGCTGACTGGCAAGACAAATGACCTCATTAGTCCTTGTTTCTTGTCAGGATAATCTTGGCAAAATAAAATTACTAGATTGCTGGATTTCTTAAGTCTGTATTCTTCCCTTTAAAGAGTATTCTCTTGTTTACAAAAATGGCCACAGCTTCAAAATGAAATTTTATATTCAATTCTTAATGGCATATACTTTTAAAGAAATTTACTGTCTAATGTCATTGTCATGAGTTTGCTTTTTCCACCTGATTAGTATTTCAGATCAAATTAAATGCTTGATATGAAGCATATTGAAATCAAACCCAAAGTCTTCTAATAAGAATAACAAAATTGCTGGAAATTTTGATGAAAAGGTCTTAGTAGGAAACATGCAAAGTGCAGAAGAAGATTGAAAGCTGGCTACAGATGGATAGCTTACTTTGGTAGTTTGACTTCAAAGAATCACTGCACTGCACTGCACTGCACCACACTGCACTGTTTTACACTTACATTTTTAAATTCTTGTAGTTACACACCATCTTGTACAACATCTTTGGCAATGGTTAAAAGAGTGCAGGTACAGTGCATTACTCACAAGAAATGCTTATTCTAAGTGGCAGTAGGAATCATTGGTTAGACACTGCAAAAATATTTTGATTGCGGAAGTATATGTTTTGGCTGATATTTCTAGAATTAAGTAGCCTCAAGGGATTTGATTGAAAATGTCAGTTGAGGTATGACAGATAGCTTGTAAAAACATTACCAGTGTTTAAGGTTCTACCACTGTTCATTATGTTTAAACTAAAAATCTCCATAGATATTACCTGACAGATTATTTAAAGATGGTTCCCGAAATTCAGAGATGAAATGTTTCTTCTGGGCAGGTACATATGCTTTGAGATTTGTTGTACTATTGGGTAGTAAAGATAGAAAAGGTAATGAAATTAAAGTTGGAAACTAAGTAAATTTTATGAAAGTTAATTTGTCTGCTATTACACAGATTTACTTCCTCTGACCCAAACATAATATTTGCTATTGCCTACTTGTATTCCAAAATTCAAAAAGATATTACAGAGGTTCTAGGAAGAAGATGACTGTTATATCATATATTCTACAAGCTTAAAAAAAGATCCTAAGCAAAAACTATTCTAAAAACCACCTTTAGAAGTCTCTTATAAGAAAGTCTGGTGTTATTTTTTTTGCATCCATATTATGTCAGAAGAGAAAAAATCTCTATAAACACCCACAATAAGAAGAGTAATATTAATAAAGTCCACAGACTATAATTTTCTTTTGGAAATCTTTGTATCACATATGGTATGAACTAAACAGAAAAAGAACCAGATCAGAAGTAGAAGCATGACAATATTGAAAGTAAGGCTTACTATATTTATGGAATGAAACTCAAAATACTGGCTAATTCTAATGCTAGTCAGTTTATTTCTCATGCAGCAGGAATACAAAGTATGCCCTGTATATTCCATATGTTCTTATTCACAAGTGACTTAATATTTTCTTAGAGCAATGTTGTTAGCTCAGATAGTCTCTTTCCAGTTTATGTCTAACTGTTCATCAGCTTTGTTGTCTACATCATCATACACCAACCATTCTTCTGCCAGGCAGAGATTGTGCTGAAAGATAAAATTGCTTTGGACTAACATTGCTAGGGATAAATAGCAGATAGTGGTAGCATCTGTTAGGATACTCTATTTCTTCCTGGTGGGGAAATGACCGCTACCATGCTGCTTGCTAGATTGACAGAAAGAGAAAAGAAGCAAAGTAGCTTGCATTCCTCTGATGTATTTTCAAAGGTGACAAAACCTCAAATTGAGTACTTTGTTAGTATATTTCACCATTCATTTGCCTTTCTATTTTGAGTTGTTGAAAATATTAGTGAAACTGTGCTGTATTTGAAATGGAACATATATTGGAATTAGATGCAAGTTTAACCTGAAACGGGTAGCTTAAAGCTAATGATATTCTTCCTAACTTTGAATTTCCAGCCTCAGCATGGAATGTGATGAAAACACATTGCTTTTTTTGTCATTTGCAAACTTAAGCTCTCTTCTGCTTGGAAAGAATANGGAAGGATTTGCATTGTCCTGGAAGTATAAGAGGCAGCGCATACACAAGGTACAGGTGTATCACACCTATATTTAAAGCACATTAAATTGTTGTGAATGTGCTTCACCATTCAAGTACAATAGCTTTAGTGAATTTTAAACAGAATTCTAGCCATCTTGGGCTGCTTGTGTATGTGTCAGAGATACTCTGTACATTTGGAGAGTCTGTTAGACAGAATGACTGAAAGTACAAATTGCTGTTCAGGAAAGCATATCTGACCTTAAAAAAAGTAAGTAATTTATGGTTCACACATTATACGATCAAAAGGGACAGTCAAAATCATATATCTGGATTAGATAAACATTTGCATATGATTTGGATGAAATAATTTCTGTAAAAAAATATTTTTTGTCACTAGAAAAACCAAACCAAACAACTTTAATTTAAGAATATCTGGTTATGTAGAATCCAGCAAACTTCATTCATAAAGTATTTTACTAGGTAATAGGTCTTTGCAAACTTTAAATATTAATTTCATTCAGACTTTCTTCCAGTTACAGTGTCTTGTTTACTAGATTGAAGAGGTCTGTATTATCAAATTTCTGTTTCCTGTGCCTCTTCAATATCTCCTTTGAATCTTGAATCTCAGAACAGACCCAATAGTCATGTAGTGGTTCCTTCACTGCCAAAAATAGGATAATATAAATTCCTTATTCTTACGTAGTCTACTTTGTCTACCCTAAGGGTGTCTATGGAAGGGCAACATTAGTTTTTTAGTCACAATGAAGAAGTAAGGTCATTTTCAATGGTCATCCCCCACGGTTAAATTATATTATATAAAATCATATGATTTTATACTAAACGAAATTACAAAGCTGAAATCTGACCCATTCTGAGTAAGGATACCAAAATTTTACCTGCAAATATGTTTGTTTTATTTATTTATTTATTTATTTATTTAAGATTTCATATATATTGTTCATTTGTCCCACAGAAAGGATTCTGGCAACATAAAGTCAATCTCTGGCAATCAGAACATGAGGATACAGAGGAAATTTTGTATTCATGTTTCACATTATGCTTACAAAACACATTTCTTTCTACAGACAAAACGCTACAAATCTTGGAAAATGTGGTTTAGCTGAAAAATCAAAGTCCTTCAGGAACTGTCAACAAGAAACAAATGAAAACACACATGCACACACAAAGAATAAAGCTAAAAGATTATAATAATTTGTTTGTGAAGTACAAAGCAGAACAGCTACAAATGCTGGCAAAATACAATTCTTTCTTATGTAAAAGTGCATGACATAATTCAAGAGCATAATACTTGCAACAGCTCTGTCAAATGGCCCACAAACAATTCAGTCCTTACCTCTTTTATTTCAGTCCCTTTTCCACCTTTAGTTGAGCAAAAGATCACAGAAATCTTTTGTATGCCAAATTTGAGGGAGAAAGAAAAACAAACAAATCGGTAACAAAGTTGAAAAACAAATGTGAAAATGAAATAAAACTGTGTTTATATGAATAAAACCTGTGTTTATATGAATCATATTTTTATTCTGTTACTTTTATTGCTGTCATTTTATACTCTGAATCTGGTAATTGCTTTAAGTAACTAAAGTAGCTGTCAAGAAGTTTTTTTTGTTTATTTTATTTTTATTTTTTATTTTTTTTCAGAGACATCTATTGAACATGTAAGCAAGAATTTTGTTTTATATCATGTCCAAGTTACTGCTCCCCAGTATAAAAATATGATAATATAGAATCATAGAACCATTTAGGTTGGAAAAAACCCTTAACATTATCAAGTTCAACCATCACCTAACACTACCAAGTCCACCACTAAACCTTATCCCTAAGTGCTACATCCACGTGTTGTCTCTTACGTACTTCCAGAGATGGTGATGCCACCACTTCCCTGGCCAGTTTGCTGTAATGTCTAACCACCCTTTCTGTGAAGATATTCTTCCTGTTATCTGATCTAAACGTCCCTTGGTACAACTTGTATTACAACTATGTATCTTCATAAGTCCTCCCCTACACTCCAGAAACAAACAAACAAACAAACAAACAAACAAAAACATATTTAATAAGACCAAAAAGTGCATTCTGGAAACCATTTGCACTTTTACAGAAACTAACATGTCTCTGAAGAATGCAGCATATTCATTCTTGAACACAATCTGCTGTTACCTTATATATTATCTAGCACTCTCAAGATAGGCACTTGCATAGAGTTCTGTCATGAAATTATTTTAGCCTTCAGATTCCCAGATTTCTTGAAAATAATCACAAATCATAAAAAGCACTTGACACATAAATAAAAATCGTTCTAGCAGTTTCCTTATGAACTCACAGACGTTCAGATATTTACCTCTTGTACCAGTACTTTAAAATATTAAGAGTGTCTTGATCACTCTTCACACACTTTTTATTTGTCTGGTTTAAGCCCTGTCAAAAGAAAACCACTATACTTGCCCAAAATATTAAAACTGCATGCTTTTTGAGAAGATTATATGTATCCCATTGACCCAGGATAAAAGGGTGAAGATATACATTTCCTCCTTTTCAGATGGCTATTTCCAAATATATTTTCTTTTTCATATCTGCTCAGAATTCCTTCCTACACTACTATCCTTTAGTTTATTTCTAATTACACACGTAGAAATGTGTGTTCTACACTAAAATTGTGTAGAAAACATAAATCAATTCCCTATTGCATGGATGCATTTCTCCCATAGAGCTCCTGAGTCACAACATCTGCTATATAACTGAAATTGCTGGTCTAAGGCCTTCTTCTTATCTCTGTTCATAGCACAAAATCTATTTACTTTAGTCTACTTACAGGAGTAGGTGAATTTCACCCTATTGCAATATCTGTTTAAATCATGTTTGATGTGATACTAGAGTAATCATATGTGCAAGAATACAAAAAGAATTGCAATTCTATGACAATCATCATTGGAGTAATAGTCTCCAACTCCCATAAAAACTGGTCCAATATATGAGACCATTATGATAATGATTTTTTTACTAACTTGGCTCAAATCACAAAGCTAAATCTCTGTATTGTGTTTTCACTCTTGGATTGCTATAGTATTCTCAAATTCTTTTCCCTGCAGCAGTTACACATTCCAAAATAGTATTTTGATCTTACCTTCTTTGTTGGTCAGCTGTTTGTGACAAAAATGTTGACAAATTAGCTATGTTCAGAAGCCAGCTCCATTGACCTATTGCCGTAAAACAGGAAAAAAATATTACAAATCTCTGTCCCTGGAGTGTGTTGATATTTAGGGCAAAGGATTACATTTGAAGTAGGTAGTTCTTCAATTTAATGCTGTTTTTACACAGGAGGATGCAGACATCAAGAAAAAGCAAACAAATTATCACGACTGTTTTTGTTGTTGCTGACATTGTTTTGCAGTATTGTTATTCTATGAGAGGACCTACCAAACTCAGACACTTTCTAAAAAGAGTTCCTTTTAGGGATTCTGGGGGAAAGAGAAATTTTTATGACAAGCCACATGGGAGATAACCATTCACCATGGGACTAAAACAGAAGGCCCAATTGCATGCCTACCGTGGCTAGTGAGGTCAGTGACTACAAAAACTCACCTTTTTTAAAGGCATACAAACTAAACATATGCATAAACATATATGCAGGTACATTGCTTGGTGTTGTGTGGTAGGCTTGGTGTCTCCTGGCCGGCTTTATTCTCTCTTTCAGGTAAATACATGCTATCCAGACATTAAATTTCAGATAGCATTCTTTAGTTGCTGGATGAAATTTCTGTGTAAATATACAAAGATTAAGGTATTGTGCCTGGTCCCTATTTACACATCAGGATAATCGGGACTGCACAGTTTGAGAAGGTTATCTTTGGGCTTCCTGCATTCGCACAAGGAAAATCTGCAGATGTCTTGTCAACCTGTGTTATGTCCATTTCCATCAGAATGCAAAGCAACTCAAATAGTCTTACTTTAACAACACTTAATCCTTCCTTGAAAGACGAGTAACATCATACGCATTTTAGAATTCTTTTCCAGCATTTGTTTCAAATAAATTTTGAATTAAAATGGCTCCTTAAATGCTGTTTTTATTTTAAATTGTTTCAAAATATGTGAGAGCAGGAGACTAGGATTTTGTAATCCACAAACATATTTGTGTATTGAAGCGTTAAGCGTTACATTGTCCAATATCTACCTGTTCCAGTTACCTAAATCAATCATGTTATCAAAATTGAAATCCAGGTTATGCACAAAATGCATAAGAAAATTCAAACTCTGAAGAAATGGACCAAAAGGTCTATGGGGCTTTTGGATCCTGTCATGGTTTTCATCCGCTGACCCACTCACTCCATAAGCACAGTGATATGTGAAAAGATAGAACTGAAATGTGCTTTTGAATACTGACATTGAGCTTCAAATAATCATAACAAAGAGCTCTGCTTGCATATATTGTTTGACAGTACAGATGTTTTTGACTGATGCTGATCTAAGCTCGAGGAGAGAGTTGATAATGAACACAGTGAAATGAATATCTGAGGTCAGCCCTTTACTTAAAGAGTTGAAAAATGCACAAAGGATCGAAGAAGTTCTTAGAAATTTAAGAATAATTGTGGAATGGAATTTGGTAGGACACTGCCTGTGCCAGCATAAGTACTTGGAAAATGCTTGATGGGTAGACATGCACCATTTCATCTTTTATCTGACATTTATGATGAAAAACATTGAAAACCTATTAAATACACAATTTCTACAAGACAGCCAATCATAAAGCATATAAAAGCAGATGACTGACTAATTTTACAAGGTTTGAATATTTGAATCACATTTCCTTATGTCAAGTTTCAACTATTTTTTATTTAGATAATCCTGTTGGCAAATGATGGATTTAGAGAAAACAAACAAATGAACAAGACAATGTAGAAAGTTTTCCTAGAGAAACAAACAATTTGAAGATGCATACTTTCTAAATGTGTATGAAGTACACTATTTGAGAAGAGTGTATCCTAAACTTTTCATGTTAATATGATTAACAGAAACCAATAACAGAAGTTCATTGAATGGATCAAAAGAAAATATACAGTAGAGGTGAGGTCAAAGTGGTTATTTTTCTCATTCTAACAGTTAGATATACACAGGGCAATTATGAAATTGCCATCGACAACCTTGATGAGGGGATAGTGTCCACCCTCAGCAAGTACGCCGATGATACAAAGCTGGGAGGAGTGGCCAACACACCAGAAGGCTGTGCTGCCATTCAGCGAGACCTGGACAGGCTGGAGAGCTGGGCAGGAAGAAACCGGATGAGGTTTAACAAAAGCAAGTGTAGAGTCCTGCACCTGGGAAGGAACAACCAGATGTATCAGTACAGGCTGGGGGATGACCTGCTGGAGAGGAGCTCTGCGGGGAAGGACCTGGGGGTCCTGGTGGATGACAGGTTGGCCATGAGCCAGCAGTGCGCCCTGGTGGCCAAGAAGGCCAATGGTATCCTGGGGTGCATTAAAAGGAGCGAGGCCAGCAGATCAAGGGAGGTGATCCTCCCCCTCTACTCTGCCCTGGTCAGGCCTCACCTGGAGTACTGTGTCCAGTTCTGGGCTCCCCAGTACAAGAGAGACAGGGATCTTCTGGAGAGAGTCCAGCGGAGGGCCACAAAGATGATACGGGGCCTGGAGCATCTCTCCTATGAGGAAAGGCTGAGAGACCTGGGTCTGTTCAGCCTTGAGAAAAGAAGACTGAGAGGGGACCTTATCAATGTATATAAATACCTGCAGTGTGGGGGACACAGGGATATGGCCAACCTCTTTTCAATGGTCTGTGGGGACAGGACAAGGGGCAATGGCCACAAAATGGAGCACAGGAAGTTCCGCACCAATATGCGAAGGAACTTCTTCACGGTGAGGGTGACGGAGCACTGGAACAGGCTGCCCAGGGAGGTTGTGGAGTCTCCTTCTCTGGAGATATTCAAGACCCATCTGGACACCTACCTGTGCAACCTGCTCTAGGGAACCTGCTGTGGCAGGGAGGTTGGACCCGATGATCTCTGGAGGTCCCTTCCAACCCCTACAATTCTGTGATTCTGTGAATCTGTGAAATAATACCTGAGTTATATAGTTGCCTGTCTTCTGAAATACGTGCAACAGACAGTACCAAAATGATCATGACCTCATTCGTAGAATCACAGAATCATAGAATATGGGAAGTTGGAAGGGACCCACAAGGATCGTCAAGTCCAACACCTGGCTTCACACAGGACCACCCAAAAATTAAAACCATAATCATTCCAATGAGGTGAGGAAATCTCTCTATTTTATATATTTCTATTTTATGGCTAGAAAAGCTGAGACAAGTGTAGTTGAAATCTGTTTTGCCAAAGGTTCTGGCAGAAGTATGTGTGAAAGCTAGACCCGGAAACCAGATATTTTGATTCACAGTCCTGTATGCTATTCAGAAACCTCACTTGACTGTTTGTGACAATATTTCTCTAATTTTCTACTGACATTGGTACAAAGTACCATTGTCTGAACAAAGAAATTATACATACTCATTTGCTATATGGTGAGTTATTTTCTTCTTGTCTTAGAAATTTCACCTAAAATTGTGCTGCTGATTATCCTGTTATCTTTTTGAATAATTTCCAATCATTTTTAGTGATTCAATCAGGAACAATATTATAAATACATAAAGGGTCTTTTCACCTGTATCATCAAGAGGTACTAAAGGAAAATATATATCTACAGTGGGCAAACCCTAGTTGTTCTGCAGACTCAGATGCAAGGCATTATTATTATTATTATTATTATTATTATTATTATTATTTTGCATTGTGAAATAAGGTTTTATTATCTCTCTAGTATGAAACCTAGGGAGACTGACACAAAGGTTGAACAATATATAAGACCATTTCCTTGGACATGGAAAACAGTGTGGGGTGAAAATAAAGTATGGTGTTAATTATGGCCCTAAGATATGGATCAAGCATTGCAGTCAGCACAGGCCCTTTCTGTTGAAGTGTTCCAGTCTTACTGACAACTTGGATGTTAGTTTTTCTATTAGTGTAATCAGAACTATCTTTCTTTCAGGTTTCATGTTTATCCTGCATTTTTCCAAGAAAAAAATTAAGGTTGATAATTACATTAACTTTAGAGTTTGCTTGAATACCTTATACATGCATAAATACATGTATAAGTCTGTGTACTATACTTACAACATTTTGCAAAGTGGAGGGTAATAAAAACAAGAATGAATAAGAGAATTTGTGAGAGACATTGACATTTGTTATGAATTGTTCTTCATACGGGCAAAAAAACTAACATCTTTACAACTTGTCATTTATATGATGTTTAGGCAACTATTTTCATAGGTTCTTAGACTGATAGCATAAAAACTGGGTTCTGTGGAGATGCATGAAATTTTGTAACTGGTTTTAATGCTCTCAGGCTTGGAAATATTTATTATATGGTATGTATATACCTCAGATTTTGCTCAAAGTGACTTATTTCCACAGTAAAGTGTTTCCACATACCAGTAAATAACCCACATTCTCTGCATTCATTTGTATGCCTTTGCAACTATCCTACCTTTCTAGACATTTTATGAATTTTCTCATCTTCCTTGAATGAGCAAACACTTTGCAAATGCTACACAACATCTATTATCTACTAGATTGTGGCAGAATGGTAACAACAGCTGCAACTAAAATGGAAAAATAATTTCCATTATAAGACCCTAAATTTAAATGGTCATTTCCTAATATTTCCTTTTAAACTAGATTTGCCATTTTTGTTACTCGCTGGCAGATTTTATTTTCTTTGAAAATAAGAATGAGAAAATGGGCTCCAAAAAATTGACTCAGATGTTTTTGACATAGTTATAACTGACAATCAGGCCATTTTCTTGAATGTTGTATGAAAGTTTTATTGCTGATATCTACATCAGCAAACAATGAGGTACAGGAGCATAAGTGTCAAGTGCCGGGCAAAGAAGTGTCAGTGAGATGTTAGAAATATTAAGATGGCTGTTATTACAGACTGGGATTGGGAAGGAAAGCTAAGGAGAGGACTGACATCTATTCCCAGGTGAAGATATTGAATCTGGCTTGCCTCCAAATGACAATGGCTGTTACAAGAGAAGTATCTAATTCTTCTCTTTCTATATTATCATTGCCTTTCCTGAGAAAGTAGGGCTGGAAGGAGAAATGAGAGTGTTAAGTCAGGTCATATATAGCAGTCTTGTAGTAGTAAATGAAAAAGAATGTAAAAATACCTGGGTTTGTTTCAGTCCAGTCACTGAAAGCAAAAACTTCTATTTCTTACATTATTAGGCAATATTTACCTGTGCCTTTTTGATAGCTACACACTGACTTAGTCTGTGGTCTTGGATGGGCAGACAGTGGGATGGATATCTGAAAGGATGAAAAGCAGATCTCCCATGCCAGTGGCCACATGGGAATAATTTGCCAATGAACACCTTTGTGCTAAGTTCACTCGATACTAGAACTACTCAGGTGTCACTTAACAAACACTGTAATTATATATGTTTGTAAGACACATAAACAGGGCTTGCATTGTTTCTGTGCTGCGAAAACCTGACGTGAAATCAACCTGCAGTTCACACCTTTGACCTTAATAGTATATTATATAATTCTTCAGTTACTATGTGCCACATATAGCTCTAAAGAACATGTTTAGTGTAGTAAATCCCATACTGTGTGCTCCAGTACTTGCACCAGTTACTCCTGTATCTTTCATGATTGAGCCACCTCTTCCAAATCTGAATCTTGGATGTAATATTTTTCTGGTGGGCTTGGATGTTCAATTTTGTCACAATACTCTTTGAAAAACAAAATAACAATCTGATAATAGTCTGGAGACTATGTGTGCCTTCTACATGTACTAGCATATATATACATATATAATTAAAATACTTTGCTGCAAACGAGAGGTTCTCAACATTGCGCTTCAAGTACAGGCATAACCCATTTTTATACATCATTTCAAAAAGTGTAGATAAGGTTACACTTAAGAAAATGTTTCAATGGTCTTTGGAGAAAATGAGGGGAGAAAACTTGGGCCTGTCAACCCTGAGTATGTGCTTGAACTTGTGTTATTTGTGATATTCAGCCTGGTACTCCTCTGTCTTGTCCATTTACACTGAGTATTGTGATGTCTGATCAAGTGGATAAATAAATGATCCCTGATTTCATTATCCAACAAAGCTCATGAGATCTGTAAGTAGCCACATCTTTGGCTGCCCCTAAATGCATAAGGAAAAACATTGCATACTGCAGATTGCATGGAGGAATAGTGAATGCAAAATTGTCTTTAAATTAGAAGTGCAAAAGGAGCAAGTGTTGAACAAAGTAGTTAGTGCTGGAGATATGCACATTGTGTGCACTTGGGTGAATTTAATTTCATTTTGCTCTAGCCTGTTTCCAGGACTGATGACTATTAACAGACAGAGAACATTTAGATGCAGTCCTGGAGAACATCTTCTGGTTTAATTTCATCAGAAAAGAACCCAGATTGTGACCTTTGAGCCCATGCTAATTTATGTGTGCAATAAAAAGCAAAAAGTGGGATTATCAGAAGAGCTGAGTGAAAACCACAGTTCTTATTTGAACTAAAATGCTACTGTAGACACAACAATATAGCACTGAGCAAGAGTATGTTCTTCTTTTAGAATCTGCTACATTACATACTATGTAGATTTAGCCTAAGGGTCTCAGCAATGGGAGAACAACTGTTACTGGTGACTCTCAATACTGTTAGGTAGGCTGCACATAAACACTTCTCACTGTTTCCCATATAAGAGCCATTCTGGCCACACTGTAATCAAACAGGACCAGGAAAGTCACAATGCACATTTTGGGCACATTTTCACTTTTTCATCGCTGGTTCCAAAATTACAGCATAATACTTTAGTAGGTAATACAACATTTTTACTTTTAATTTTACCATCATTCCTTTTAGCCCACTGTCTGTTCCTTAACAAATGCTGATTTTAAATGCAAAGTTCTTTCAGTGATCTGGATTGCGTTCTTTTCAAGAAATTAACTTCTACATCCTTCTCTAACAGCCTGAATGCAAGAAAATTAATCAATACAAAATATTAGTGTCCATAATGTTCTCTTCTCCTGGGGGTTATTGTGCACACATTTACCAAAGAGTAGCACGTTGAACTACCAGAAAGCCTCCCTTATGAAAGTAGGGCTTTGTGAATTCTTTTGTTCCTAACTGCAGGTGCTTCTAGTTCTGAAAAGATCCTGTGATCTGATAGCGGTTTTTCACATTCTGTGATCATGGGCAGTTTGCATAATATGACAAAGGTGGAAGATTGTTGCCTTCCCCAGGGTTGTTTAAAGTTACAGTCCTGATCTTTTGACCTTCAATTTCAGCAAGTTTGATTGCTCAAGAAACCCTGGTGTGCATACTTGGAGGTGGTATAACATTTTGCTGTTCAGTTTATTCTGAATGTTTTAACACTGATATAGTTTTAAGAGAGCAATAGTTTCTGAGGGTCTTCTGCATATTATGGCGTTAAACAATAACTGCCAGCACAGAATAACCCCCAGACTCAGAGTATGTCATGGGATACAAAATATACTGTTCTGGATATTATAAGTACTGACGTGTCACAGAACAATGGTGCAAATGTCAGAGGCTGTTTGTGTTATATTCACCCAATGGGTGAATATAAGACCTAAGCAAGGGACAGTAGAGCTCACAGAAGAGCACCAGAATAGAGTTTAAGAATAAATTATAAAAATAAATGTTTTTTTTTTTCCTCTGTATTAGCTTAGCAGATGAATAAGAGAACAGTAATAACAACAGACAAGATAGGTTGAAATAGTTTTCCTTACCAAAATTTGCTGTTCTTTTACTTTTTTTTTTCCAAGTAAAATAAATGAAAACCTCCCTTTGCTATAATATAAAATGTTCTGAAAATGCCAAAACTATTTTTAAAAATATTTCCCAAACACTTTACTTCCATTTTTTTTTAATGTATTATAGCTGCAGTTTTTAGCTAGGAAATGATTCACCAAGCAAAAATGTGTCCAGTCAGGAATCCTTAAGGCACATCTCTTTGTCTGTACACTGGAAGCATGGATGACCCACCAAATGATCACCAGAAACTGCCCAATGACTTGCAGCATCACAAGGACAAACCATCTGCAGTGAACAGAACTATTAACTCTGAGAAAAGATTTGCTCAAGTTTGACTATTGGCAACAGCGGACTAAAAATCTAAGTTTAATCCATATTAATGACTCTATAATATGGTGTGGCAAAATGAAACAGAGCTATAAGGGGAAATATAACGGGACAAAGAAAATGATATAAACAAGTGAAAAAAAGCTACAATTATTTCCATTCTCAAGAGCAGTTTGAACCAAAGAATGGTAACTGAGAACAATCATGAGATTCGTTTCAGGAGAAGAGTCTTAGCTCAGACTAAAAGATTTATGTAGACACACCCACAAAGCCCTTTAGATTAATGTTGTTCAGCTGCCCCATTAAGCATCACTGCATTAAGTGGTCCTCCATGTACAAACCTTGAGAACCACTCAACATGACAATGCCAGTTGTCTAAATCATCCTATATTGCTTCTGAAGGACTAACTAGCATAGAGAGTGTTTGCGATTCTGCATACCGCCTTGCATTATAATGTATGGCATAATTTGGCCACTTTCTTCATAGGCACCAAGATTTCAACCATGCAGCTATTAAAATAAAAATAATATCAATTATTTTAGCAATAATTTGCAAAGAGCAAACAATGGAAATCTTGGTGAGACCTGTTTGCATCTTCCCTCTGTTCCTGGCAGATTTCTAATCACGAAGTCTCTCATGCATTCTAACAGAGTAAAGAGGTTGCACTTTTGTTTGATTTGTTTCACAGATATCTTATGTTAGGTTCTCTATTTTGTTTCTGTTCTCTTTTTTTTTTTTTTTTTTAAATGGCCAGGTCTTCGGGTCAACGGACTAGGTATTAATCCCATCTTCTATGAAAATATTAAGTTTCTTGTCCTCGTGGTTATGAGGCAAAACTTGAATGCATGACTCAAGTGCAACTCCAACAGCTCAAAGCCAGGCGCAACAGAAAAAACACAGCTTTTATTATTAAAATGTTGCAGACTTTAAAATGTTGCAGAAGATTATTAATCTTTTCAATGTGAATTAGTTACATCTGACTGCTGAACAGTATCAGCTATCTTCATTTTATATTTAGTGGAAATCTTATTGTCCAGTGATCTGAACTTCTAGCATACCCTTGAACTCCTATTGAAGTGTTGATTTTAGATGAAATTTTTAGTCAGCTTGGAGTGGAAAATAACCAAAATGCCAGCAATATCTATTTCCACAACACTTATTTTTTCTAACCAAAGATGAAAAGGTTTTCATCTTTTGCTACATTACTCTCCTCTTATTTTCCAATTAATTAAAAACTAAATTCAAAAAAAAAAAATTGCCTCGGTGTTCTCATTATTTTCCAGTGACTCCGTTAAACTCTTTGCCCAGTTCTGTCAATGAAGACAAACTGACTTGAGGGAGTCTGTCTCTGAAACAACCAATTAAGTCACTGCTGTGTTGTTTAATAAAGAGAAAATCAATGTCAGAGTAACTTTTGAGAACAATTGCTAAAACACAGTGTTTATTCTAGTAATGGACTTTTAAATATTGAGATGAAAAACAGCGATCTCTGGTAAAAAAAAAAAAAAA
>VXAA01004832.1:31768-61005 GCA_013399115.1 Anseranas semipalmata
TTTTTTTTGCCCCTTTCCACTTTACAGAAACAGATTTTTCACTTACCTCCTACTACTGTTTTGGACAAGCACACATGCATTTTGGAGTGAGCCTAAACCTGTTCTTGTTGGTGTTGGTGTTGTGTGTGTGTGTTTGTGATGCTTTTGGCAGCACTAAGTTGAGTGATTTTTTCTTCCTATATCTTACACAGGATACTTATTTTATATTTCCCACAGACAGTGAAGGAGAGAAGTGTCTTCCCCTCCCTTTCCAACCAGTTCTGTATCCAAAATGGAAGGTCTTTTTTACTTCCTTTTATCAATTTATTTTAAAATATGCTCATTTAAAATGATGATCAGCTTAATGATAAAATGTGTTAATCCAGATTTGTTGAAAATTGATAAAGATAAACATTTAATGGAACATTTTCATAGAATCATAGAATCATAGAATCATAGAACGGCATAGGTTGAAAAGGACCTTAAAGATCATCTAGTTTCAACCCCCCTGCTCTGGGCAGGGTTGCCAACTACTAGAGCAGGCTGCCCAGCGCAGCATTTTCTTTATATTGATATTTATTTATACTTATAATGTATTTTTAATATATGGATATGGCAATAATTATGAATATTTACCTTGTATAAATAAGGAATCATATGTATTTATAAATAAATTTACATATAAATTTATGTTTATATTTCAGTATGTTTCCTAGTTTTTCAATCTCCCACTAGGAAAGTCTAAACATTTTTAGAACATTTGTTCCACATATTGTAAACTGTTGCACTAAGATGAAACATTTTACTGAATCATATTACTTGACAGAATCTATCCATTTATGATGTGTATGATATAGGTGTAAAACTTAGCACCATTAAGTTAAATTAATTCTCATATTTGTGAATATTTTTGACAAAGTATCCACAGATGATCTGGCTTTTGGAAAGACTAAGCAACACCATGGTTAAAAGCAGAATAGATGTAGTGCAGAAGAGGCAAGCAGAATGGTCAAAGCTGAACATCATTACAGTATTGGTCTTCACATTGTAGAGTTTGTTTGCCTTTAAATGTCCTGATATTGGACTGAGAGACCACAGTCTCTTAGGTTAGAGACTTCCCCTGCTCCCCAGCTATCCCTTTGTCAGCCAAAGATGAGAATATAGTCCTTCCCATCAACTCTGGTTAGATAGTTTTATTACATTAATCATTTCTATGGCATCTGAGAACTTACAAAGAGTTGTCACTTAAGATAACTTGAAATTTCTATTGATGCAATATGGCATAATCTTTATATTACTTGTTGTTTGAGGATAAACTTATCAGCACACTCCCTTGGCTTTACAGAGTGGTAGTGTATTTGGCCTTCTCATATCTTCTCTGACTGTGAATCCAGGCAGAGGAGAGAAAGCTGCAGCACAAAAAGAAATATAACTAATTTCTATATCGGTTTGCCAGAACTGGCACAGGTGGGAACATCACTGAACAGGAGTATACTCTCTTTGCAGATATCTTCAGGGAGAAACAATTAAAACTAGGTCTTGGCATGACTACAGAGCTGGCAAGTAAAACATTGCAATGGAAGTTTTCTTTGAAATCAAATCCAATGCTTATTTTGTCCATGAACTTAGCACATGGCTTCCACTTAAAAGTCCCATCTCTCAAATATAAGTGTCAGTTGCTGCTGATACACTACAGTTTGAATGGTGCAAAGTCTCCTTTAACACTCGCCATTCTGTCATATCGCATTAGGGACCTTGCCATTAGACTGTGCCAATACACAGAAGATACAATTTCAGATGACTGGACAGTTGAAACATAAAAGCCAACAACATTGACTAGCTACCTGCTGCTGGTCTAGTGTTCAGGCTGGCTAGTCTGCAGCTGAAACCCTGGTAGAGCCAGAGAGAAGACAGCTGGAAGTCTCTTGGCACTTCACTGCCCACTAATTTCAATATGTCCCCCAGATATTGCAGGAAACAAGCTACTGCAATGATATTTAGAGACAGGTTATTTATTTTAAAAAGTTTGTATTTTTTAATACCTATATCCACAAAACAAAATAAGCTTTTAGTTTTTATTGAAATCACTATTAACTAGGCGATTTTTATTAAAATCATGTAGTTTCTTAAAAGGAGACAAATGTAGTCACAAAACAAACAAACAAACAAACAAACAAACAAACAAAAAGGTCTCTAGCTACTTAACAGGCATCACACAACAACAGCAATGTGAGTTTCTACCTTAAATCTACAATTGTACTCTATATCTGATCCAGACAAAACATTTCTTGAAATATAAGGGACATACAATTTCCTAATAATTGGTTCCAATGTTTTATAAACAAAGTCTTAGTACCCTATACTATGCTTTGATCTAACCTTTGTTGAAATACAGGATGAGAAAGATGATTTTAGGTTGTCATGTCCATTTCTGTGCTGTCACAGCCACCATATATCTTAAATTTGTAACTCCTGAACAGCAGGTTGGTTTATTTGTCCCTGTGGACTTATCGAATGTCTGCCCAAAATCTATGCTTTATTGAAGCTCAGGAATATTCTCAGCCCATCACAGCCCAGTTCATTTGTTCCTACACCAGCTTCACATATCTGTTGTTTATCTTTTATGTACTTTACACGAGGTAGTCATATCTCCTTACACTCTTTGCTAGAATAGCCAAATCAAGATTTTCAGTTCCCTCTTGCAAAATATTTTTTCTGGCCATTTTATATGTATTTCTGTTCAAGGCTTGATTAATCTTTTACATGGCTTCTGAGAGATTGCTAGCAACTCCTATCATGTACTTTTGTTGTCATTATGCCAATCTCTATTCAAATATCTGTTCAAAAGGAAAACCAGAATTCTGTCCTATTTTAATAGCATGAAGGAAGCTATAACTCTTATGAGATTCTGCCGGGCAGGAAGACATTGGCAAATGCTCTGGACATTATTGTTGGAAGGACAATGAATTTGGATCAAGATTCCTGAATAGATTGGACAATTTGTTGTTTGTGTCTGGAGAAGTCTATGTTTGCACTTCTTGCATAATTACTTGGAACAGATCTTCCATAACATCATCTAAAGTTTAAGAGGTTTCATAAATATTGTGGAGAAAAACAACCAAACAACGTCACAGGTAAGCAAAATTAAAAAAAAAAAAAAAAAAAAAAATTATAAAGCCACTCCTTTCTTTTTTTTTTTTTTCACTCGAAAGAAAAAAAAATGTTTTACACCAAGGATTGTCTACTAAACAACCTAATCAAAATATTATTAAACAATTACACTGCAGTATGCTGTTTAATTAAATGTTTTCAGTGTGGTTTGAACGTTAATAGCAACAGTGTTAAGCTGCTTTTGTGCTCTGTGTATCAAACAGCCTGGAGTAATGTGAGCTGACTAACAGCCAAATAAAATCTTGAAGCGCCTCTGACAGACAATATACTTGTGCCAGTCTAAATCTTGTCATGCATTATTATTGAGCACAGAAATGACAAAAAGGAATGTCAAGAGCTTCTACATAGTATATATCATAGTTAACTCCATGATAATGGAGGGCCTCCTGCATTCTTTCTCGTGGCTGCCCTGTGCTCTAATGGGAATTTGAATCTGAGCAGGAATTTGAAGCTGCATATTCTGTAGCTGTGTGAAAAGAAAGTTTAGATTTCTATTCAGGTTCAGAAAAACTCTTGGGCTGTTGCTAAGGGTGCTGCATCAGCATATAACTTACAGATAGTTGCTGGATCCCAAAGGTTCAATTGGCTTTAAAAGGAGAGAGGAATACTCGAGCGAATGAGGAAATGGCCTGTCTGAATCTTTGCTGACTAAAGCTTTTCTAAATCTCAGTATCTGTGAAATTTTTGCTTGCTTTAGCAAGAGGCCAATGATAGGATATCTAGCCAATCTTGAATGGAGAAATAGGCATAGTGTTTCAAGAGTTTGTCCCCAAAGCAATAATCAAATTTCATTAAGAAGATCCATTGTTACTGAATATCAACAAAGAGGGAAATTGATAGAGTGTGAAAACACAGAGCCAAATCTAGATTTAAATCTGAACTTCCTCAGGATGGGTTGCATTACCATTAGCATAAGTGGAAAAAAATAAAAAAGTGGATAAAGTGAAAAAATATAATATTTCAATAATCCTTCACAGTTATCCCAGTTATGGAACTTAGAGCTGTGGCTCATGAGCTAATGGTGAGTCATCTTTAAAAGTGATTGAAGATACTGTCAGTTCTATCTCTCTGCCACCCTAGAGCAGAGCTGTCCCAAAAGAAAGAATGTCTGCACTTCAGCTGGCTTCTGTAGAAAGTCCTCATCTTATCAAACTGTCAATAGAAGCGGGTTTAGGCTGGGGTGCTGGACCTTGTGCTGAAGCACCTGAGCTGAGGGCATACTTTCTTTTCCGGTAACTCTGCTGCAGGTGGTGGGCAAAGAAGCATAGCTTTTCACTGGTTGACAGAATAAATAGCTAGGCTCTACCACTTTTTAAGCACCCCACTACAAGGTGGCTGGGACATTGCCTTCAAATTGGGCCTATGTTTATATGGATGCCTATATGGTGAATTCTGCAACCAGAGTAGCTCACAGTGGCGTAGCCCAGGAGAATTGCTGAAGCAGTGAGCAACTATCGCCTCTGCCTGTCCTCACGTTTAAAGGGAGGCTGAGCTCCATGGTTCATTTCCTTTAGTCCCAGCCTGTTCTGCCACTGCCTCAGTGTTTCTGTACATGCACTTTGCCATAAGTGTTTGTGAGCTTTCATAATTTTATTACACTGCCACAGCAAGACTGTAACTGTTGGTGTTAAGATGTGGGTAACAAGCACTATGGTAAAATATAATGTCACCTTACAGCAGTAAATGTTGTATAGTACGGAACCTACTAGTCTCAAAGAGATGCAAGTTGCATTGCAGTTGTAGCAGGGTAAGAGTGTAGGAAAGGTTAGTGAGCTTTAAATAAGCCCTGCAACTTACATTGTGAACTTCCTCTACAACAGCTTGTTCATTTTTTTATGATGCTTAAGTATTTTTCGTCTTCTCCAAGAAGCTCTCATCTGAATTTTGCTGAAATGTAAAGAAATTGCTAGGCTGAAGTATTTCTTTCTTAACAGCTACTGAAGCCAACAAAGATAGAACAATGTTTTCTCTCCTTTCCAACCTAGCAACACAATGCACTGATTACAGTAATTCTCTCTTCCAAACAACATCTTCCTCCACTTCCAAAAATATCTTTTTCCACCCATCATCAAAGTGTTTCCTAATAGCAGAGAGAGAGCCCTAATGGGGTGGTTGCCATGAGATAATTGGATAACATACTCCTGAGATCTGAGGTGTCGGAGGCATGGCTTAGCTGTGCTTTGCCTCACAACACCCTGGAGATGTGATATAGGCAATTGAAGTTTCTGTTTCCACTTATGCCTCATTGCCTCAGCATGCCAGATCACTCTCATGCAAACCTTGATGACACTTCTGGGTCTAATATACTCTATGCTTATGGGTTCTGCACCACAACAATTTGAACAGCAGTAGCTATAGTACGATACTACAATATTAGATCTGGCCAAAAAAATAAAAAATATAAATCCAAAAACACAGGTTTTCATTAGCAGATGTGGATTTTTGAAAAACAAAGCTTTTCATGGGAACATCCATGAAGGAAATTACCAAGCTATTTATCTGCTCTTCTCATCATTCCTATTGGAGGTATTCCACTGCCATATAAATATTTAAATTCTGATTTGGGCTCAGAAAAAGTGCGGCTACACAGCCACTGAATTTGGGAACACCAGTTTCGAATTCCTGAGTGTCTCTTTCTCTGTAACTAAGGAACTATGAAAGAGATAGCCATACCGAAACCGATTTCAAGGTCAGATTGGGCCTTTAGGCTTGTTCACAGTTTTGGACTTATTAATTATGGGGAAAATCATCACTACTTTAGACACTTGCCAGCTCTGCCAGCAGTTCTTCTTAACCAGAAATGCCCAGAGCTTCTGCATGAATCACAGAATAGTCTTGCAACAATACTTTCTCATCAAAAATCACATAAGAGGTTAGAAATATAATGGAGGCAGCACTCCTGACTCACATTGGCTAGCAACAATTAAGCCTGAAACAGAGAGAATTTGATTAAAAGAGATTAAAAGAAAAATTTGCATTAGGGGAAAAACCTATCTGGATCTTTACAGACTTAACATTTGATGAAAAAGGTATTGAAGATGAAGAAATGGGGATCCAAATCTTCTTTTCTTTGTGCCTTTAACACACTGAGAAGAGGGAAAAAAAGAAAGAAAAAAAAAAGAAAAAAAAATAGTCCCCTGTTCAAATTACTCCAGTTTTTCAAACCTCTAGGCCATGAACAGTCAAATATTTACTTCCACTAAGTTGTTTGAATTACTGTTTTTACACACATGCGCAGAAATCTTTTGCAATCTGCAGGAATCTGCAAAAACATTGTAAAAAATATTCAATATTCATATTTCCCCAAAAAACTTCATCTAGTGATCTGTAGTGGGAAACTTCCTGGCTGATAACATTTTTCATAAATCTTTAATTTTTCCTCCTTTTTGTTATTTTTGTTGTTGTTGCTGTTTTTGTTTTTCTCAGTGAAAATGTGATTATAGACTAAGCACTGCCTTTCAGAATACCATTGACAATGTCTTTAAATTACTAGGCATGGAAGAGCAGAGCTTTTTAAAAAGCCTGAAACCTGAGACCACTCAAACTAATTGATTTTTCATCCTTAAGTACTGGTATTACTGAAGTTGGATGGTCCCCAGTATGGCACAGTTTATCCTAGGCACCTGCAGTTTGGTAGCATTTTGCTGCATAAAAGGAGTTTTTCTGCTTTTGCTAATTGTGTTGATTTTTGGGACATACTCTTAGGAGAAGAAAAAACAACGATGACACGATGAATTGATGTATTTAGAAAGTGGAATTTGTTTCTTAAACATCACCTGCCTTGCTGTCACCAGGTAATTAAAAATAAAAGCAGATATATCACAAACCATTTCAAAAATTAAAATCAACTTTGAGTAAAATTGTGACCAGATAATATGTCACATAATGTCAGGATTATATCATATTCTTTCCTTAAGATCAGTGTCTTAGGTGTTTTCCAGACAGAAACAAAATCCAGTGTAGCTTTGTGCCTAATTAAAAGAATAAACTCCCTTCAGTAATGAGACAAGGGTGAATTATAACTTATACTTGGAATTATTTTTATATTTTTGAAATGCTTATATGTGTAAAGATGTATATATCAGAGATGTTTGGGTATGTAGGATATACTCACATCTATCTACCTACCAAATACCTACCCACCTACCCATTAAACACAGCTCTGTCACAGGCTCTGACATCTGAACCTTGTGGTAACAACCCTCCAGCTACAGGTGAAGCTCTACACCAGTGTCGATTACAACCTCAACCTGGGTAAACCATGCATTTATTCACCTGATGTTTCTATTCCTTTGGGTGGTTGCTAGGTAACCAATGCAGTATTGCCAGGTTTGCATGTTGTGTATTAGCTGCTGTCACACTTCATTGTGTGCTAATGTGTTATAAATGAATAAAGGGTTAGGGCCCAAAATAGGATATTTTCTTTCAAACAAACAGGGTATGTTTTGAAGACCACATCATACATCAGCAAGAAATCAGGTTGGCTCTAATTTTATTGATACAAGTATCATGACATAAATCATAAAACCTAATTCTTAACACATTTAATGTGCCTGTGATGCTAGCTTTCTGTTCTAGAAGTGAAGTCTTCACTTGAACACTTTTTTACATTTTCTTATAGTAAATACATATTCAAGATGAAGCACATCATCTCTTCTATAAAACTCGCCTAGAAATTATGTTGATATGACATGATGCAATTACTAATCAAGAACAGAAGTTGTTTTCCTATTTCGTGGGCATGAAATAACAAATCTCTGAATAATTGTTCCAGTGCCTATTTGTGTGGCACCCAACAATCAAGTTCTAGGCTGAATCACTAAAAAAATAGAAGAAAAGATAGAATCCCTGAAGAGGGATTGTTCCACTGACAAGAATGACTTAACTGGCAGTGACAGGACTAGATGGGCATCACATGGATGCATACAAACATATGTTTTTTATTAATTAGAGAACGTTTAATTCTATTAGACTCCCCCAAAAATTCAAACCTAAATATCTCGTAGAGCTAAGTCCAAACTCAGAGCAGAGAGTCAAAAACAGAGCATTCTGAAATACACACACATTGTCTCACTCTTTGTATTTTCCTTCACTTGCCTCTTCTTGTTTGTCATGACTCAGAAATGCACCTGTATCCTACTCGATGTTTAAGCAAGTATTTAAATTATACTCCTTCATGGGGTTTAAATCATATCTTAATTGCTTTTCTAAATTAAAACTAGGTTCACTATATTATTAGTGCTTTAATATTTGGCACAATCTAAAAGCTACCTCATAAGCCATCATAAGCCAAGACAATATCAAGTTTGGCTGTGCAGAAGCTATATACACAGTGGATTCAATTTATGAGTAGGAGGGAAGTGGGTGTGGTACTGAAGATCTTTACATTCTTCCTGAAGAATGAACATGTCACCAGCCTTGTGTGTCTTCCGTCTTTTTTATTCACTTGTTACTTTTGTAACCTTCACAATAGTTTGAATTTATAGACTTCCAAGAGCTATCACAGATTCCCTAATGAATTTATGGATTTTCTTTCTCAGTTGTTTCTGGAATCCCTGAGACTATTAATCTTATATGATTTCAATGTCCATGTTGACAATGTGGAAGATATGTTTGCTTTCATGCTCACCCTTAGCTTCATAGGCAAAATCATGTGTTTATTGGGTTTGTCTATTATCCTTGCATGATTTGTTTGTCTTCTCTCCATGCTCATCATTGGATTGAATGACAGTTCTTCAATCTCTCCAGTTATATGGTAGCATTCACAAACATTCTGCCTAGTTTAATATCACCAACTATGAAACCATTCTAGCCTTTTCTATTTATTTTCTGTCATCTTCTGCTTTTTTTTTCTATTTTTTTTATATATATCCATTTGTCTTCAGTAAATGCAACAAATAGTCTTCACAGTTTTTCATGTAAAAGCATACAATATTTTTTGTCTGTAAAGTCAGTTTTCAGATTTTTTTATTAACTTTTCATTTTCTATTTTTCTTTTTTTTAATGATTTTTGTATATTAGTCTGCTTTTTCTTCATAACTTATGCCATTAATATTGTCTGTGCTTGGATTGTGTTTTGTTGTAATTTCCTTAATGTACAGATTCTTTTTATGTTTCTTCTGATCTACAGAAATGACCAGTTTCTAAAAATGTTGTGCCTTGTTTTTCTGGACTTCCTTCGCCCTTACTAGCCTTGAGCAATCTTCTTTGCTTTTACTATAGGTGGTAAAAGGAAGGAGGAATTATTTTCGGTTACCAGTAAAATGAACAGGCCGAAAAGTGGAAGCTGCAAAAATCTGGTGTAAAATTAAGATACAGGTTCAGACTTGTTCTTCAAAATCTGAACTATTTGGCTAATGTTAATTGTTCAAGTTCTTCCTCAGAAATGGAGGTAAAAAAAGTTAAACAAAGATAAAAATGTTCCTGCTCCCTAGAAAAGCAGTATCCCAGACACATCTTGAGATCTAAGCACAGAACTTGGGAGCTACAGTCACATTTCAAAAACGCCAAGTAAAAAACCTTAGCAACATTCACCTGCATGCACAATTCATGCAGTTGGTAAGGAACTCCTAGACCTTGGGTTTGTTTTTCCTTTGGTGCTACATAATAGTAACCACGGGACGACAGACACCCACAGAGGATGGTTTTTAAGCTCTGGCTTCTTGAAATTCTTTGGCAAGAGCCTTGTCAGTGTGAACTGATAATCTTCTTTTACCGTCTCTCTCAACTCCTTTTTGTTTGAAAGAAATATTTTTTCTCCTTTCCATACATGTTGGAAAGTTTTCTGTTATTGCTCTACTCTCTCAGTAAGGGTTTAGTTTTCTTCTGATGATATCCCTGTATTGACACACACATTTTATATTTTCTAAAGATTTCTTTAATTTCCTTAGGGAGTGAGATGCTACCATCTTCAAAACTCCTTTTGAAAAATCACCCACAGTCATTGCACAAAAATACTGTTTTTATTTATTTCTGCAAATAAAATAAATAAAATAAATATATTAAAATAAAACTGTTACAAAAATCAAGGATTTTTGGTGCTGGCTGTTGGCATCTCACAAATGTTTAATGTAGAGCACCACCTTTTGCGTTCTTGTTGAAGTCTTTGAAAGTTTTATCTTTCAGTGCTGTGAGAGTTGCATAGGGCCTGAAATTAAAAAGCAGGAAACAGAAGTAATAGCTGAATTTTACATGTTGGAAGACTGAAGTATGGAGTCATGAAGGGGTTTCTTCAGAATCATTGACAAAACTGAGAAATAAACAAAGAATTTCTCATTCCTAACCTGAGAATCTTTGCTTCTTCCTCTGAATCGTTTAAGAGTTAGACCTTGATGGTCATGGTTAATAACGCTAATTCATGCACAGAACACTTCTCCTCCTTTCTTTCTGACTGCTATAAGTAAAAATTTTCGGAAATAACAAAGAAAAAAAATCACTTTGACTGCATCTGTATAAGTAAACTAACATTAAATTGGACTCTCAAACTCAGTTTTAGGGCAGAGCAGTCTTTTTTGTTTTGTTTTGTTTTGTTTTGTTTTGGTTGGTTGGTTGTTTTGTCTTAGAAGAGTAGATAGTGATTTTAAGGGTGTCAGGCTAAGCAATTTTCCCAAATGGTTTTCAAGATCTGCTTAGGCACAGCCCAGGGCACAGGACAGGAATCTTTCCCAATGTGCCTTCTAATTGGGGTCACCCTGTATTAAACATTATGAAATTTTCGTATTACAGAATGAATAGATGTCATTTAGTATATTAGTATAGATTTAGCTCTTGTACATGGATCATTTCATGTTTCAAAGTAAAAGATCACATTATTTTCCACTGGTTACTGTTACCATACAATCAAAATCAAAATATGAGAATAATAAATGAAAATTTAAAAAAAAAAAAAAAAAAGAGAGGGAGAGGGAGAGAACAAAACACTCAGAGAACTCAATATCTGGCCTTGTGAAAAAAAACAAAAAACAAAAAACACAGCAACAACTAACTGACAACAGAGGAAAACTCTTTTCAAAAGCGACAAACATAGCAAGGAACAGAAGAGACATCTTGGAAGATTCAGACTCAACATTCAACATTAGGAAAATCTTTTTTGAGGCAAGGGGAATGGAGCACTGGAACAAGTAGTCCAGATAGGTTAGAGAACTCTGTTCTTGGAGCTTATCAATACTTAGGTAAACAAGGTCACAGCTGACCTAATCTGCTGTTAATGTTAATCCCCCTTTTCTTGGTCTAGTTCACCTTCCAACTATTTGACAGTAAATCAGGAAAAAAAATATCCAAAAATATAGAGGACAATGCTAGATGTTATTTGATAAAGATTCATTAAATCCATGCTTTTCTATTTATATGTATCCTGTTGTTCATTCTAAGGTTGTCTTTTGTGGTGGAAACATGCAGAAATATCATTTGGATTCCTTATAGCCACAACAGCTGCTATGGTAATTGTTTCTGCTAATAATGAAATCCTGGAAGGATGATCACCTTCGCCTCTGTTCCGACAGTTCACTCTACTCTTGTGATTTCCTGAGCCACTTTTTCCATTCTATTAAAATTTTCTCTTAACTATGTACTTCTAATAGGGCTTTAAAAGCTAACATTAAAGAATAAAACTCGTAAATGTCAGAAAATATGCAAAGTTTAGTGGGCTTGTTTCTCTATTTTAAAATGCTTCTAAGAAACTATGTAGGTGTAGACATACTTGTGCACACTCTCCTAAAGGTAGGAATAAATGCTTTCCATTTAAGACAGGAAATAGCTTCTGTCTGTGATTTTCCTGTGAGTGTTATTTATGAAAAAAAAAAAAAAAAAAAGTCATATAGATTCTTTTGCATTAAATTTAAAATAAACAAACAAACATGAAAACAAACAAACAAAAAAAGGTGATTATCATCACACTGCTAACATACCTATGTAATCATCTGAATAACAGCTTGATGCACAGTCGTTTTCTCTGAATGTACCTTGTAGACATCTATGCTTGGATAAAAAAGACTAATTAACGACTCACTGCAAAATAAGAATCCATAGGCCTCTCCCTGCTTCATCCTATCTATCAATCTCTTTTCCACCGTTTCAAAGGCCCAGAATTAACTAATATCTATAATACACTTTTCAGCCAAGATATACAGACTATTGCTGTCACTTTTTCAATAGCAAGACAGGCAGTTCTGGAAAAAAAGCACTACAAAGAAGTAAGCTTTTCAGTAATACAAAGTCTGCTTTTACCTACATCCAATACTAGGGAGGACTAGTGGTTTTTTGCACTTTAGCATTCCCACAGTTACTGACCTAGCTGAAGGTGAAGAAGTACTAACAACAACAAGAAATTCCATAACATCCATGAAAGTCTTAGAGTACATTCCTAGAAACAGCTGATCCCTTACCAAAACCAAAAACCTTGTGGGGACTTAAATGAAATTTAGATACCTCTTTATAAAAATGCAGTTCTCAAAATGTGCCTGTTAGCTGCTACCTAACTTTTGAAGAATCTGAACAGTATAACTGTTTCAAATGTTACCTTTTTTGTCTAAGGATATTAAGCTTATACGATCTTGCAGTCTACTTGTATCAATTTTTTCCTCATTAATATTTTAACCCAATGGTTAAAGGACTGAAGTCAGTGACAGCCCAGTGCAGCATACAAAAATGCAGCCTCAAGAGCTGCAGAGTCTCAGAGTCCATGAGCCCACTGAGTTCATCAGCAATTAAAGTGTCCAGTAAAGACATTCAAAAAACACATAGTACCAGCCAAAAATAATGTTGTCTTTTTATTCATGGAAAAGGTAGATAATTAGAGGTACTTAATTATAGGTAGATAAGGTAGAGCTAGGAATATTGGGAAAATTAACATAAGATAGTGGAGGAGATGGAAGAATTGCAGTGAGAAAAGGCTGCAGGAAATATATGAATTCACGCTGAAGTTTAATTCAGTTAGGAAGTCAATCAACCATTAATCTCCTGGAAATTAAGCTATATTATTTGTGATGTTTGTGGGTTTGGTGCAATCAAAGATTCCCACGTGTCAAATCTTCTGCAACTGATAAGTCTGACCAGCTCTCTAACTAGATTACATTTAAACTCTGCCCAAAACATAATTGTTCCATTGACTTTCTTGCAGAAAGCCTCATGTTGAGGATATTCCCTATGCTTATTTAATAAAGCATACGTCAGCTACAGTAATTCAGAAACTATTTCTTTTAAAATGTAGCAAAAAGACAACTTTCTTATCTGTATTAAAAGCTCCATGTTTATAACTCTCCAAAGATGTGAAGGACACCAAGTTTGTTCTTTCCTCTGCAAACATACATTTCTCAGCTCTCCAGAGTGTGTTTCTTGATATGGGAAAGGATGAGAGAGCAACATTCAACTCATCCTTTTGAAGTAGTTCAAGATAGTTTTAAAAAATTGGTAAAGTTGTTAAAGAGGGGATGGGGGGATTGTATGTTATATTTCCTCTAAATAAAGCTTAAGCTTTACTGCCAGATATTTTTTAATGCAAATATACAAAGAATCGTTATGAAAAACTTGGAAAAGTGATGATCTTCTACAGCGTAGAATGAGATAAAATGTTAGATATCTACAGAAATCTCAAGGATTAAAACATATACTATTAAAAGATATTGGTTATAATCTATATTCACTTATTTAGCTATTTATTTATTTAATTGCACATGTCATAATGTCCATCAGGTAAAAGAGTAAGCTTTGAAAAGGCTGCTTTTGGAAATTATTTTATGACTTGTCTGAGATTTCTTTCTTTCCTTCTGACATCCTTTACATGGTCATATTATGATAGCCATGTTAAAACCAGCCCATATGGGCCCAAAGGTTTATCACCTTATGTTATCTGTCCTTTGTATGGGCAAACACCTTGAAAAAGTGACTGTGTAAAAGTATGACTTATTTGAGCATAGTTGGATACTTCGATGATTTTGACATTTATGTCTTGAAAAAGTCTCAAACTAAATCGTTTCCTGTATTTTGGTTTGTCAAACAGGACTAACAGATTATTGGCTTATATTTGCAAGGCAATTCTATGTTACGAATTGTAAATTGATGTTTATTTAACATCACATGAATCTAGTATATAATAATAATAACCTTATGAAAGTGTCCTATATGTAATATATTATTGTCACAAATATCTTTTTTATAATTAATTGTATATATAATTTAAAGTTCAAAGGGAAGTTTACAAAATTTCACTTATACAAAAGGAATATCATATTAAATTTTGTAGATTATAAAAGTCTTTTTTTCTGTATAAAGTCTACTTCGTTTTATCTCCATTCAGTTCTGTAGGACATTCCACTAACTCTAGATGTACTTTGCATTGTACAATGAATACTTAAAGAATATCTTTTATATGTCTAATCTGTATTCATTTAATATGCAACTGACTCATTAAAATTAATTGTATGCTTTAAATTAATTAACTGCATTGAATTTGAAACAGTGAGAAGTGTTGGTCTCAAAAGGTCAAAACGAGGTTAAAATTTAAAAAAGGGATTGTAATAGTCCATTAGACATGTTCACAGTATGTAAAATAGTTTTCTGAGTTCTGCAGTATTTGCTTCTTCTCTTCTGCCCCACTGCATCAGTAGTGGTTACTGGCAGAGTCATAACTTGATTTGATTTTGATTAACAAAAGTTAATGTTTATGTGTTGTCACACTGTCCTGCTGAGATGTTTTCTTTCACTGGTCCCACTATTTGTCATACACATGATTGTATAGCATCCATCACTTTTTAAATTGTTTTGCTTAGTGCAATTGTAAGATCATTAATAATTAAAAGAGAAAGATTAATAAATAAACAGTATGGGATATAACTTAGCTGAGCTGGAGATTTCATCAGCTGTGAGTCAACATTTACTGCTATTAAAAAAATATTCATGACATTAATGGAAAAAGACCAGCAACAGATTTGGGTCCCAAAACATAGGTGTCTTAGTAGAGAAAGAAAAAGGAAGGAAGGAAGGAAGGAAGGAAGGAAGGAAGGAAGGAAGGAAGGAAGGGAAAGAAAGAGGGCTTCCTGAGCACATGCAGTTTCAACTAAAAATAAACAAAAATCCCTCATGTTTCGGTTTCAAAACAAGAGGGTAGTGTACCTCACATAGTTATACCTCAAGATTACAGTGGGACAACTAGGCTTTCAGTCTTCTCAACTGGGAATCAGATAACATAAAAATGACTTTTTCTCATTCATGAACTTAATATTTTTCAGCTGCATTTACCTTGTGGGTTAAAAAACTTCCTCCTAATAAAACAGGTTACATGTATTGCACAGTCCTATCCCAGCAAGTAAAATAAATGAGATATGTCCCTTCTTAATCCTTAAATGAAGAATTTTCTTCTTTTTTTTTGCTCAACAAACAATAGATTTGTCACTGTTCAACGGTCACCTTCAAATTCCACATACAACATTTATCAGCAGGAACCACATGAATGATACTTAAAGACTCTTTGGTTTATAACCATGTATATTATCAAAAGCATATCATAAAAAGTTGTCTGTGAAAGACTGAGGATTAAAGGTATGCAAATACTGTTTTGTTTTGCTTATGTGAATAGGCTAGCATTTCCGTACATTTCATCAATAAGTTAACCGTGAGTTGAATGAATTGCAACTCGTTCAACAGTCTAAACCTCAAAGAAGCTCAGTTTTCCAGGACAGAGAATGTGTCTGTCATTATTTTTTACATCCCAACTAACATAACCATTTCTGATGTGGGTCGCAAATGCTACTAGCAATCATGATCATTCCGTATGATTCCATACATAGCAAAGAATATACATTACTCTGAGTTACAATAACAGGAAAATAAAAATAACTCTGACGATTTTGCATCTAAACATGAATCAAATACTCTGGACTTCCAGGAACATCACTAGCTTGCTAAATTGAACTAAGTTTTGATTCCAGGTTTTAAGGCTAGAAGATCCACTTTTATCAAAACTGACTTCCTGCATAGTATCAGAGATAGCATTTCAACAAGTAATGTTAGTATCAGGTTCAATAACTTGTCGCTGAAACAGAACAAGCTTGAATCAAAGTTCCTAGGTGACAGAATATCTGTCATATACCTTTTAAAGCTGTTAAAATCCTAAATGGCAAAAAATATGCACTTCACTTCCATTTTTATTTGTCTAGCTTCTCTTTCAACTATTGAATGATGTCTTTGTGGATTAGAGAGCTCTCTATCTACTCACTGGCAATGTATCAGGCAAAAAAAACCACTAAATTATGTGGGTTGTCTCAAAACCTTTGATGATATAAATAGATGGAGATTCTCTTCATTTCTCACAACACGATATGTCTTCCAAGGACAATGATAACTCTTGAAGCTGTCGTGTAACATCTCCAGAAAGACAGTTTTTCTGTGATGGTCTCACTTATGCTAAGTAACAAGGCCACCCTCCAAGCAGAGGTAATCTAAATATTTTGAATTCACACACACACACACACACACACACACACACACACACAAAAGAGTTTTTTTTTCTTTTTTTTTTTCTTTTTTTGAGAACAATTTATCTACTCAGTTTGAACATGACAAAGATTTTAAGCAAAATATTCATCATCCTTATCGGGGGTTAGATTGATAGTACAAGCTAGGACATCTAGTTTTTATCTACGTACAAAGAATAAAAAATTCTCAGCTAGCCACTGTGTCACTTCTGTCTGAGAAAACACAAAACCACAACTCCCACTTATCAGAAGTTACGTGGTACATGGTCTGGGTGTGTAGGAGATGTACTATGTTTTCTCTGTTGACGTTGTTCTACAGTTTATGAATATTTAAACATTCATTGCAGTGGTGTGGAGATGCTGATAAACTATCTCTCAGTTCTGTGTCAACAGCCTTAGACACTTCAGTCAATTGTGTTCTGTCTCAGCAATAATTTAATTCCAATAACAAAGATTCAAGGAGATTTGTTTTAGAATACATTGGTTAGAAAACTTATTTGACATGGGGGAGACCCATTTTCTAATTTGCTTTCTGGCTGATTTAGAGTTAGCTCTTCTGTGTAATGAAGCCCGGGAATGGCATTTATGGTTTTCACTGAGAGATTTGCCTTCAGCTTTTCATATTCCAGTAACCCTAATTCCATTTTAAACTTATCTCTTTCCAAACTAAACTATCATTCAGACTGTAAGACTGACCTACATTCATTTCTCCCAGAGATGTACCTTGACATTTGATTTCTTTAAGTGATATATAAGCTGATCATAACTAGCAACTATTTATGCTACTTTACCAGTCTTAGAGATACATGGACATTTTTTATTTTTTTTTTATCAAGAAAAAAATTTAAGTCTTGCAGGTCGTTGAGTATATACTGTGTAGCCCCCAGGCAAGGCAGTAAAATTTGCAAACATCCCATTATCGTAGAATAGAATCATCTAGGTTAGAAAAGACTTTCAATATCTTCAAGTCCATCCCTCAACCTAACCTACATAGTCCCATCACTGAACTGTGTCACTTAGTGACATATTAAAACAGTGCTGATGAAACTATGTTTCATTGTAGAAGTCTAATTCAAGCAGTTTAGAATAATGATTTTTGACAACTCAATGTATTTTATACATTAATTGTATTATTTTTAACCAATTTTTTTTTAAGAGTTGCCAAATCTAGAAGACCAATAGAGGTGAGCCTGCCACATCTACACATCTGCTGGTCCAGCCAATATTTAGGCCGAGCAAGTATTCCCCATAGGAGCTTGCAGTCTGTAAGGTGCTCTGCAGAGCTGTCTTGTCTTGATGAGTTTCAAATCCATCCCATGGAGCTGACACCTTGCTGGGGTGCCTTGGGAGGAGCCAGGTCAAGGGCCCGTTTCTATGACTAAGATGTTGGAGTGGGCACCACCTGCTGCCTTGCCTCTGCGTACTTCTGTGTATATGAATCTTAGCTTTTAATCACACACACTGCCCCTATGGATCAGGACTGGTTTGTCTGCACCATGGGTGGGACTCCTTGCAAGTTTCAGCTTGTGCAGCGATCGATAATACCTGCTCACTGCATGCGACACATCGTTTATTTGACTCAGGTATAACACAGAAGAGTAGGAAAGCTGTTTTACTATCAGATTAAGTTGTGTGTTTACACTACAGTGCAAATGGTGTAGTTTGCTTGCAGTGGGATGTGGTCTGAGAGTATGTCAAAGTGGGTATCTGGGTGGAAGGGTCCAGAAGTAAAACATCCAGCCAGTTAATGGAGAGACTTTCCCTAACAAAGGGTATAATCTCAAATTGTTAAAAACTGTATTTGACAACCTTTAGGTTTAAGCTGGTATTCTGAAGAAAAATGAATGTAGTTCTAGGCAGTATTTTCTTTAAAATCACAGGTGAAACTAACACCAAGGTTTCCTTAATACGATCAAGCAAATCCACTTATTCAACCTCTTTTTACTGCTATTTTTAAAAAGAAGTCAGCTCTTATTGACTGAACTCATTATCTATTCAAAGAATAAGATGCAAGCAGTTTTCACTGCTATTTATCACCTTAAATGACAAAAGTGTTGATTATCAATAAGGAATAAATCAAGCATGATTAAAAACATAAACATAAAGGTTTTCTATTATGGACATTCTTTAAAAAGTATTTTATCAAAGCTTATGTTTCACTTGTAAGAAGATTGACTTTTTTATAACAGTAAAAAAAAAAAAAACAAAAAAAAACACCACCACCAACAACAACAAATCACAGTTCATAAGCTATATATATAAACTAGTCCATAGATCATATATGCAGGACAAAGTAAAATGGAGTCACAAATATAATACCTAAGAGACGACAACAGACCAGGCTGCACTCAATTGTCAGTTTTGACTACAACGTTCTGGTTGAATTTTAATCAAAAATTTTGACATTTCCTCTTTTAACTCACTTTGAGATACATTCAGGTCAAACAGTCTACATTTCATGCAGTATTTCATACTGGAAGTGCACTTTTGAAGCAAATTACCACTTTGATTCCCTGCATGGAGTAAATAGACTCAATTCCTTTTGGAGGAAAATAAACTAAGGGGCCTGATCTAGTCTGTGGGACCAGACTGGACTCAATCTGACCTCTTGAGAGGTATATAGTGTACACACTAGGTCTTCAGCAACAATCTTTGGTTTTTCAGTTGTTAGACCATATTTAGGCACAACCTCCATCACTTATACAGCTAAGAGCTCTAAGCATGGACTTGAAATATCCACACAATTCAGCAATTCGACAGCATTATGCAAAGAACAAAATAAGAACAGTTTACACATGTATGTATGATGCATACAGGCATCAGGACAGCACATGCCTCATCTTTTTGAGGTTTCAAGGAAATAAATATTTCTGAGTAAGGGTTGAGGCCGTGGACATACTGCAATTGTAGGGGAGTTCAGCGGTGAATCAGCCTTTCCTCCACACCCAGACAGCAATTAAACAAGTTTGGCATGCACTAGAATAGGACTGAAGCACACATGAGCATGTGAGCAGACCTTACACCTAGCTACTAGTCACGTATGAAGTCAAAACACACCTACATAGCTGTTTAACTGCATTGTTTCAAGCCATGTACTTTGGCATTGGTACCAAACTCTATCGCCAGTGGGATATAGACTACAACTGAAGCTATTAATTTTAAATTCTTTCATACCATAAGTCCTCATTAGAGGAAAAAAAAAAAAAAAAAAACACAATAATAAATCTTCCCCCCCCGCCTTTTGGAATTACATTTTACAAAGAGATGTCATAAAGCACAATGAACCATTATAACTTACTTCATTGAAGCCTTTTTCTAGTGCAGCTATTTCAACATTTCATTGTGTAGGAATGACATTTTGAAGTAATGTCTTGCATTTCACCATAGATATATGTCCTAGTTCCCTAACAATATATTTTATGGTATGTGGTCTACCAAGTGCACTTTATTCTCTTTCTTTTTCCATATTAAGGCAATGAATAGGGCAATGAATAAGACGCAACAATCACTTGTTAAATACATTATAATAAAATGAATATATTTGAATTTTAAATTAAAATGTTAACTACAGTGGAGTTTCTTAAGCAAAACAAAAACTTCATCCTTGGCTTCCGAGGTGGTATCTATGACATTCAGTGTTCTGGATTGCATAAAATGTCCCTATTTGGGAGTTTTATTTCAGAGTAGGTCTAACCTGGTCCTATTAACTGTATGTCTATAAGTTTTCATGTTTATTAACTAAGATAGTTTTCATTATCATTTAACTCTATGAACCACCAATATTTTTAATGGAGACCAGCTTCCTGTTCTGCATTGCTCTGAAGAGGAAAGAAGAATTTTACTATTATTTATTTGTTTCTCTTTTCGGAAGATGTAGTATCCAATATAACTTCTGATATTCTCAAGTTTTACATGTGGAATGTCTTTAAATTAATTTCATTCATTCATTGCATAACTAGTGCAGTGGTGACTCTGGTGGAAGGTAGGGGAAAGATGTGTTGCTTTCACATAACTGAGAACTTTTGAACTTACAGCATATACTTCTTTTTCTAGGACAATGTTTTACAGGACAGATTGCATGCAATGTAATTGTCATTTGTCACAATGAAGCTAGAAATATATCTTGTGAGAAAAGAAAACTAACTTGTTCAGCTGCTGACTGAGTTTAGTTAGTTTACCAGGGTGAGATTAATTTTCATTTTTCTAAGGTCTGGTTACTTTGTCTTTAAACCTTTTAATGCACAGTTTTTAGTAGTAAGAATAATAATGGCATTTTTTTCAAGAGTCAGTGGTGCCCAGGTTACATATCTGACAATAAGCATAATATAATTTCTATCGTATGGCTCATTTGTTGCAATAATTGTCTTCAGTTAAATTTTCCTGAATTTTGTGAGCTCTGACAGCACACTGTGAAGCAAGAAATTTAGCACTCTACAAAGACAATCCACACATTTGTTTAATTCTAGGAATTTAACACATTTTTATCTGGTGCTTTTTCTGTGGTATTTACTTTACATTACCCTTCAGAATGACCTTCACTGGATTGAACAAAAGGTGTCATGTTTGGAGAAAATGGAACAGACTGGAGGAGGATTGGGAAAAAGCTATATTTTATAATTAAAATATAATCATACTATTTAAATGTCTTTCAGCTAATAAAGGGACCACTACAGGCAAGATCCTAAACACCTCAATTTGCATTACTTTTAAGAAGTAGTAACTAGCAATAAAGGTTTAGGACATAAAGAGAATGCACCAGAGTATTCATATATTAAATGGAAATGAAACAGATGTATCTTTGTTTTCATGAAGCCTTGCTTGAAGATTTGCCAAACTTTAATGTAAGTTTGTATTAAGTCGCGGTGCATATTTTTGGAGGTAAACATAAAGGGGACTACGATATATTGGGAGCTGGAGGAGTGAGAAACATTCTTCTCACTAAATGTGTGATCTGTTATCATTCAGTGGTTTTGATTTTACCACAGTAAGAAAGAGAGCATTTACAACAATGAAGCTAGATAGATTTCAAAACAATGCAAAGCGGTTCTTCATTCACAATGCAGACTTGAGTATGTGTCACCAACACAGAGGTGGTGACAGGGAGCCCTGCAGAAAAAGATTAATGACACTAGAATTTACCAGCTTAGTGCTTACACTGCACTTTCAGTGTGCAGGGACAAACTGTTTGTTTTCCCTTTTAGATTGCTTACCACTGCTTGATTTACTGGGCAGCAGAGTGAAGACAAGATTTTAAATAATAGTGGTGTGGCTACCATTCTTCTCAGCAAGCAACAGAACTTCTTTTGGAGACTGAAAAAGAGTACTTGTTCCAGGAAAATAATGTAATATTTCTTGCTACCAGGATTTTCTTTCATGAAACATGACCTTAGAGGATACTTCAGCTGAAACTCATTTCAGATTTTGGGCATCTTTGAGATCTTTTGGCCATGAGGAAAAGAATCTGTGAGTAATGAAAGGATCTGTAAATAGATCCCTGAAAAATTGTACAGTCAGTAACATCTTTCATCTGTACAAGAATACATATTTAAAAGTTAAATCAGTTAATACTGTTTTTCAGTGAGTTTAGCAAGTTACAAAGTTCTCACAAACTTCTAAATGACAATGGTACAAAATAACTGGGTGAAAATCTGCAGCTAGGTTTTTCCATTGAAACCACCTTGTTTTGAATTCAGATACAACTGCTACAGATATTCAGGTACATTGTTCTGAATTCAGATACAACAAAGGAAGGAAAACTGACTTCGTCATGTTATGTGATTACAGGTGTAACTCTACTGATACTGAAGGAGTCACACCAAAATGAATTTCATCCATTATGTTCCAATTACAGACTGTAATTCTCTACAAAACATTTCAGCTTCTGGTTGTGCTCCAGTTTAGCAATCCAGGTCCCACTTAGTCTCATATTTGCCCTTACTGGTTTTGCGAGGGAACTGTCACTCCATCTGGATAAATTGAGCATCTTGACAAAACATTGTAAACTTTTCACTGGAGAAAAGGTTTTAAAACTGACTTGATTTCAGACATTTTACCAGGCAGAGAGCTGTCTGAAACATGCTTTGTAGTTCACCTTCCTGATTAGTCAGAAATTGTATTTACTTGATATCAACTCTTCTTTTGAGTGTGCTTAAGGATAATGTCAAGTTTATATTGTTCTATGTATAAAACAAATCTTCTTTCAAAGACTTTCTTCAGATGGACAAAGCTGGGTGGTCTCCTAGGGGGTAGAGGACTGCTCCGTGCCTCTTTGTGACCCCACTAATGAATCACACAGAGAAGGTGGACTTGGCACTTAAGTTGAGGTTATCCAAGGTTTGACTTTATATCATTTGCATAACACTGAAAACTGCAATCTTACTTTTTAGACACTTTTGCTAAGACATTACGCAGTGGGAGAGCAAAGCTAAAATGAAGCAGCAGCAACTGCCCCAGGCAAGCAAATGAGGTGCCATCAGCCTCTAGAGGACAGGCAAGAACAGGGTCATTTCAAAATGATCCTACATTGCTCTGCTATGCAGAATGATAATTGTGGTTGTCTGAATACTGTAAAGAAATGTATTATGCAAAGAATATTGTATGGCTTTCCTTAAACCTCTGCAATTTATTTACACAGGTGTAGGCCAGTTCCATTAGTCACGAGTGGTGGAATGAAACTAAGCTGTACTGTATATAGATAAAAACATCCCAGTCCCATTAATACAAATAAATCTAACCGTTCAAAGGTCATTAGAGTATTCTGAAATGACGCCACATTTCATTACGAGGAAGCTCTGTTTTATCATGTGATTTCCCTTTTGCCTTTTTTTCTCAGCAACAGGATATCATGCTACTGGCAAAGGCAGTAGTTTTGTACTATAATATTGGTCTGCTTTTATGTGAAAAATATGATTTCTTCTAGAAAGGGTTTTATAAGATCACAATCTTTCACTGCATCTGTCTATCTGAGGCTTTCATGCTATCATCTAATAACATTATCTGAGTAACCACTGCAATGGACATGATTGACTCTGCATCAGTTCATCCTACTGGGAAGAACCACCTACACCGTTCCCACCTATACAGTTTCTTCCAACTGGTAGCCCAAATCAAGAAGTCTAGGGCCAAGGTTAGCAAGCTACTTAACTTCTTTTAAGATGAATACTTATCCCTTCATGGTCAAAAAAGGCAAACAGGGCTCACGTCATCTTCAACTGTACCAAGATTATACAGCTTCCTTGGAAACACACTTCTGTGCCGGGGTAGCTTTCATAGATGCTGGACTTTGTGTGCTTGCTCCTAGTCTTGTGCAGACATATAATTTAAAATGATGGTCCAGATGTAGCCTCAGAGAAATCTTAAGCTACTGACTGCTGACAGTTGACATTCTGTGCCAAGAGCAGGCTTTCTAAACCTCTGCCTGAAAGGGGGACTCTGCGTTCACCACAGCTTTAGCCTGGGTCAGTCTGGAACCTCTGTTGTTTTCCCTCCCTAATGTTTACCGCTCTGTATTTATAAACAGCCTTAGCACACCAAGCCATTCATTTTGCCAGGTTAAATAAACTCCTTTAAACTAGGTTCTCAAAATCCCTTATTGCCCTTGCAGATTTTTTTTTTTCTGTGTAGTTGTGCCTTTGTGTGTTCCTCTTGTTTACATGTGACTTTATTCAAGTACTGCACTTGCACTCTTTGCCCATATCTTTGTGCTAGCAAGGAACTAATTGCTAGTTCCCACTAAGAAAAGATGCCCCCATACACAAAGAGAGACCTCTGGGTCTGTTCCCCTAAGATTAAGAGAACATATCATTCTAAGTGAATCCTCTATTTCTAAGTATTTAAAAAACAAGCGGCACCACGATGTCATAGCTGAGCATAAACAACATGAATCCTTCTCTGGTTCATTCAAAAGTGGAGAGACTGGTGCTCTCCTGCAGGAGAGCTCCTGCAGGAGAGAATTTCTGGTTTTAGATCCTGGTTAGCATAAGGGACTGGAGTACTAGCATGGAGTTGTGCTTAGCACTTCATGTCAGCTTTTTCTAGGTTATTATATAACAAGCATTTGAGACCTTTCCATAATATTCTGAGGGGTAATTTTTCAATATAATTTGTAGTCAATATGTAAACTTGCATATTTAAATGCGATTACAGTAGTAAATGGGATCCAACTCACCCAATGCAAACACCTTGAATGTACCGAACTTTAGGTTTGTAGTATATATATATATATACATCCTCTTAAAAGTTTCATATGTTTTTAGTTAAATCCTGTTGAAAGCCTCCAGAGAAAGACAGATGATCTATTAAGCTTAGACACCTCTATGGTGGGATTCATGTCACCTTACTCGAGATTAAGAAAACACCTCCAAATAATAATCATTCTTTACGTCTTCAGATGGGATCAATTGCCTTCTAGAGGTGTCTATCCTTCTTTTTTACAGCATTTTGGATCAGTGTTTTTAAACAAATGTATGATATATTGATCCAACAGCCTATATGGTCTACCTAGATTAACGTGTGCCATTATGTATACCTTTGATGCAAAGACATTCAGTCTACACTTTAAAGGTTCAAATTGAAATAAAAAAATCTGTACAGTCTTCTGTGCTAACTTAACTAAGCAGATTTTTAAATAATGTCCTCATACAAATAAGGTCTTAAACCACATTCTAGTATGTATGTCATCATCCTTGGATCTCTCAAAACTTAGAAACAAACAAATAAATGAAACTCTAGAATTGTTAAAGATGAACTGGTTGTGGGAAGCAGCCACCTCTGTAATTATACTTTCAGATGATGCAAGTGGCAACCTAGAGCAGGCAGCATGTGTGTGGGATGATAGCGTGTGGGGGCTGGTGGTAGACTGTGATCACCTCTTAACCTAGATCAGCACCAGCTGGAACAACACATCCAGCTCTACCCATAATCTCCTATTTTATTTAGGAACTTTTGAAAATTTAACCCAGAAGCTACAATGACTTATACATAAATTAGAAGATACTGCAATTACATTTCCTTATGTCAGAGATTTCATTTACTATTAATTATGGTTCCAGTATAGCTATCGGCTAAGTTTGACATAGTGTCATAAGTTCAGTGCTGCTGTACTTTTATGAGAGAGACATTTTCCTGTGCTCATTTTCATATTTTGATTCTCTGAAATAACTTTCTATGTTTCCCTATATTGGAAAAAAACAAGTGCAAGATAAATCAATTGCACTGAGATATGAAGCACGCAAAAACAAGATTATGTGAAGCAACTCAACACCAAAATTGAAAGAACGTTTATTTCTTAATTAAAAATGGCAAAGCAAGTAGATATATTCCACCTCTGAAATTCTATATTCAGACACAGTAACTTATTTTTACTTCTCTTATTTATTTATTTATGTATTTATTATCTTCAAAAGCCAAGGAAGATGGCACTCTAATTTTACTGGATAAAAAAGAGAGGGAAAAGATTACACCTACCCTTCTGAAATAAATGTCTAAATAAGCTGTAACAAGAGAATACACAACACTACAATGGCACAAGGAGAAAGAGAGCAGCATTAAAAATGATGTGCAATAATATAGCTTAGCCACATGTTTTTAAAAGTCAACTAAAATCAGTAGAAACATTCCCACTGTTTCACAGCCCGTTGGTACAATTACCTTGTTCCAAAAAGCTAAACACCCTGCTTTATTGCTCCATAGTCTTCCAAGTAACTTAACATTCCTTAGAACAATTTCCATTTATATTTAGAAGCTCCAAAAATTGACATATATTTGTTGAAGAAAATGTTTTAGGGAAAATGAAGGCTAATCATAGAACTATAGAGTTTTCAGAGTGGGTCAGTATCTGGTCTCCAGGGGAAAACTATGTGGGAAATTCTGGAAGTAAACCAAAGATAAAGTTTCATGTACTTAATTCTGTCTCCCAGAAGGCTGATTCAGAAGAAAAATTGAGAGATGTTTCTGCCACCATATTTCTTATGAATGAGTCTCCAGTGAAGGGGGTAGTAAATTCATTGCTGTTTGGGGTTTGAGGCAGTGAAAGGATATAATATTTTAAAAATAGTACAATTGTCATTTCAAATATATTCTTCCAGAAGTTCTTACCTTAGCTCCAAATAAATTTACCTTGTATGTGTAGCCATTCACTTGAATACATTCATCATGTATACTAACACAGCTATTAGTTATAGGTTAAAATTAGCTATAGGTTAAAGATGAGACCTTTTTTTTTTTCCTTTTTTTTTTTTTACATNTTTTTTTCCTTTTTTTTTTTTTTTACACTACCAGAACAGTTATTACTGAGAAAAAAAATCTCTGAAATAATCATATCTCCTTCTCTACCCTTCCTCACATTTCCATTTTTTACAGTGAATTTGTCCATTAAAAGAAAATACTTTGTTTGTATCTTGCTTAAATTCCAGTAATCTCATTTTTTCACAAAGCATTCAATTTACAGTAAAAAAAAAAAAAAAGTATATGTATATATTTTTGAATGTGTATGTTTCTAACTTCTTGCTCATTTGCTCAGGGTCATCTTCTGGTTAAAGGAGAGATATGAGTCAGGAAACCTATGTTCTGGTTATCACTCTGCTATTGATTTACTGTGAGATTTTGGACAAATGCTTTTCCCCTCTGTGCCTCACATTCCCATACACGGAGGATGAGAATATTATTCATTAGGGTTTTAAGATTCTTCTGTAATCTCTGAAAAAATTTCAATGTTATGATTATTTTTTACTGTCAATATATGTATTTCAGAGTAATAAACACCAAACACATTTAAATAGCAAAGCTGTTTCTGGCATTTGTACAGTTTTCAGATATGAGAAAGAAAGAAAGAAAGAAAGAAAGAAAGAACTATTTCAAACATAAATTTAATGGTATTCGAAATCTGAGAAAAAACAGAGAATGTAAAACCGATCTTTTTTTTTCCTGTTCATAATTGTAGCTTAAAAAAAAAAGAAAAATAAAAAGAAAAAACTAATCAACCAAAAACTAGTCTCTCTCAGTTTTATCTTTTTATTAATGTCCAAATTTGATTTAAAGAACTACTGAGCTGTACTTACGATAGTTAACCAAATATAGTTTACTAGGAAAGTGGATAGTTGCTCTCTGAAGATATATAGAATGCGAAAGATAGTTATAGTTATAGTTTTTACCTCTAAAAAATAACTAACTAAATAAAATTTCTGATTTCAATACCTATTGTAATTTACATAAAATGAAAGACTTATTTTATCATTTTAAAATTGTTTATCAGATTTGACAGTACATGGTGTAAATGACATCAGTTGATAACTTACTTTTTCTTATGTCTTGTGTACCTAGCCTATTAAAGAGTATCCAAAACTGGACCTCTTTATACAGCATACTATGAACACTTAAAAAAACAGCACCAAGAACAAAACACTTGCATAATAATACTAATTACTCTGAATGAGAAGTTACATTTAAAAGCTGTTTTGTCATTACAGCGTGACAGCATTAACAATCATAGAATCAGATAATAGTTTAAGTTGTACAGATCTTAAAGATCATAGAATCATAGAGTCATAGAATCATTAAAGTTGGAAAAGACCTCCAAGATCCTCTAGTCCAACCATCCCCCTACCACCAATATTACCCACTAAACCGTGTTCCTAAGTACCATGTCCAACCTTTCTTTAAACACCCCCAGGGACAGTGACTCGACCACCTCCCTGGGCAACCCGTTGCAATGCCTAACCACTCTTTCTGAGAAGAAATTTCTCCTAATTTCCAACCTGAGCCTCCCTTGGCACAACTTGAGGCCATTCCCTCTAGTCCTATTGCTGGTTATCTGTGAGAAGAGGCTGACTTCCTTTCAGGTAGTTGTAGAGAGCAATAAGGTGTTCCCTGAGACTCCTCTTCTCCAGACTAAACAATCCCAGTTCCCTCAGCCACTCCTCATAAGACTTGTGTTCCAGACCCCTCACCAGCTTCATTGTCCTTCTCTGGACACGCTCCAGGGCCTCGATGTCTTTCTTGTAGTGAGGGGCTCAAAACCGAACACAGTACTTGAGGTGTGGCCTCACCAGAGCTGAGTACAGGGGGATGATCACCTCCCTGTTTCTGCTGGCCCCACTATTCCTGATACAAGCCAGGATGCTGTTGGCCTTCTTGTCCACCTGAGCACACTGCTGGCTCATATTCAGGCGAGCGTCGACCAACACCCCCAGATCCTTTTCCTCTGCATAGCTTTCCAGCAACCCTGCCACAAGCCTGTAGTGTTGCATGAGGTTGTTGTGATCAAAGTGCAGGACTTGGCACTTAGCCATGTTGAACATCATCCCATTGGCCTCTGCCCATTGATCTGACCTGTCCAGGTCCCTCTGCAGGGCCTTCCTACCCTCTGGCAGACCGACACTTCCCCCCAACTTGGTGTCATCTGCAAACTTACTGAGGGTGCACTCAATAAAGATCATCTGGTTCCAACCCCCCTGCAGGGACACCTTCCATTGGATCTGGTTGCCCAAAGCCCCATTCAAGCTGGCCTTGAACACTTCCACGGATGGGGCATCCATAACTCCTCTGGGCAACCTGTTCCACTACCTCACCACCCTCAGAGTAAAGAAATTCTTCCTAATATCTAATCTCAATTTACCATCT
>VXAA01004833.1:4045-18675 GCA_013399115.1 Anseranas semipalmata
AAAACAAAGCAGAAACAAGAGCTTGAGTAATACAGGGAACATACAGCTTGTAAGACAATTGTAACACAAGCAGCAGCTGAAGAGCTTAACTAATTTTGTCTTGTAAATGAAAGGTGTAAAAATATAGCAACCTTGGGCTAAAAGATTTTCCCACGTGCATTAAAAGAACTACTTGTATTAGAAGCAGTTTCAGAACAAGGAAGGACAAGTGCATGCAAACTAGTGCAGAAATGACAGAGAGAAAATTCTAGTTTTAGAAATCAGAAGAATTAGAAGTTAGAAGGTGGTTTCCAACAGTAAAAGGGAATTTTTAACAAGTCTAGTAGTTAAGGAGATCATAGTAAAAAAAAAATAAAGAAATTAAAAGTTATATATATATAATATATATCTTATCTGCTTTTAAGATAGAATTCAATACATTTATCAAATGGAATTGAGGAAGGCAGGGATTAGAGAAGAGGACCCAGAGGATCCCACCCTATGTTATGTTCCAGCTTCCTGCCACAGCTCCTTTTGTGCTCCAGGAAATATTCCACTATCATCTTATCTTCAAAGCCATTCAACTCTTAAATTATATTTGGCTTCCTTGCCAGATTTTTTATAGCCTTTTCCTCAAGCCATGCAATTACCCTTCTGAGTTGTCCACCTTGTGATCTTCACAGTCCTCCTACTTTGGCTGAACATTTCCAACCCCCATCTCTCCACCTTTCAACCCCATTGCCAAAGATAAGGAGTTTCTCATCCCTTCCCCAGAGGCCTGTATCCTGGCTAAGGACTTTTTTCCCCCTCAGTGGCTCTCAGACCGAGCTCAGATTCTCCTGGAAAATCATCCACCCACTCTGCACCCTTAATCTATCCCAGGTGAGCTAGCTCCCCCCCACCAAAATACTTTGGACCAGTAGGGGAGAGGGTAGCCTTTTTCGAGGCTTCTTTTCCAGAGGTATGAAAGGAGTAACGGGTTTCTTCTACTTCTGAAGAACCATATTTTTTCCCTGGGAATAATTTCTTCTTTCCCAAGCCTGCAGTTTTCTCTTCAAAGGCTCTCCCAAAACAAGCAGGTTTTGGCCTTCATGTGAAATGGAAATCATGGTTGTTGCAGACATCCTCTTACTTCAGAGGTCCAGTACCTTATTACTGCACATTCAAAGGTACATTCTCTATTAACATTTGAGATTTTGCTCACATAATGCTCACTGACAAACAGAACTTCTTTGTTTCAGCCTCTGAAAACAGAAGTTTCAGATACGTTTGAAGTAGAACAGCTTGATTCAAAATAAGTGTTTTAACTCTTATCTTCCAGTTAACACTTTTGGCAGACTCTGAGTTGCAGTCCTACAAGAAAGAATGATATGGTTCTGCTTTTCTTTAAAGAGATTTGGGGGTTGTAATTCTTTTAATTAATATAAGTTATTTCTAGTAATTGGTGTTCTGTTTTAAGGTAATACATAACTAAAACTGTAAGTTCAGAGAGCTTTTGTTATACGGTCTCAGGTATTCTGTACTGCCTGCACAGTCTGGTAGAGACTTGTGAGAAGTCTTTAGCATCTTCTTATATCATCCAGCCCTTTAGTCAGACATTTTATGAAATGAGGATAATTACTCGATTTGTAGAGCCTGATTTTGGTCTCAGAATCAATGTTTCTGACCAATCACCCCAATCCTTGTTTTCTCAGAAACCTCTCAATTCTGTTAGTGCTACTGCCTTTTCATTTCATTTGTCTCACCGAGTTGTGTTTTCATGCAGCACTGCCATTTCTTTGTGCTGCTTTTAAATTTTGCATTTTAATGGCAAGCAGCTGCCTCATTCAGTGAAAAGTTAATTAGCTCCAAGAGTCTAATAAAAAAACAAACAAACAAACAAAAACAAAGGGTAGAGAAGAGAAGAAAGTGCAAGATAATACCATCAGCTCTGTACCAGCAGGTAGGGCACAACACAGGGACTCTTTTCTCCATCCCTTGTAGGCTGGGGCTTTGAGAGTGTTGCCTCATTTCTCTGGAGTTCAGTTTTCCTAGGCTACAAAATCAGTAAAATGATACCCAACAATGAAACTACATTTCCATGACCTGGTGGGGGGGTGGGGGGGAAGTGCTGTATGAGAGCTTATTGTGTGCTGTTGTATAAACTGGAAAAAACATTCATATTTTATTGGTATAACCAATGTCAAATCAACTCTCTAAAAATATGGGATGCACAAAGGACTTATCTCTTGATTATATAGCAGGTATGAGGCTTAGATCTGCTATTTAAAGGAGAAAATAAATCTTCCACTCAAAGGAACAGGATTGAAAGGGCATGAGGAAGGGAAAGAAACAGCGGAGCCTCTAGCAAAAAATGCCAGCTTTACTAGAGAGAAGTAAATAATGCAGGTTAAAGAGAAATACATAAAGGACCTCTCCCACCTAGCATAATTGTTTCTAGAGCACCTGCAATTTCTCTTTGCTGGAAGATACGTGACATGATAAATCTCTACTGATAAATCACTGCTGTGCAGTCTGGCTTCCAGCCCTTGCAGGCTTTGAAATTTCAAGATTGCCTAGTTTAAATACTTTCAGTGTTAATTCTCACAGGACTTGACTGAGAATTCATGCACTAGTCTCAAACACATAACGCAAGGAGATTATTGTCAAATATAAGACCAAGAAACTTCCCCTGAAGATACCAAAATCTCATGGACAGGCCTGGTGGCAAGCTGGATTTTATCCTATGAGGACTTCTACAGTCCTAAGCTCCAACGGAAAAAAAGATAAATAAAAACCAGTGAACTATAATTTCAAAAGTGTGCAGGACCAGATGGTGCTAAGCACAAGTAGACGGCTTTTCAAGTTCACTGAGCATGTTTTCAAAAAAGCATAGCACAAGATACTGTATGTCATATTGTGATACCTATTTATACATGCTTCTGATGTGGTAAAAGTAATAATTTCTCTTTGATGTAGGAAATTTTTTTGATGATGTAAGTGAAGTTTGTGACAATTGTGTAATGAATGTATATTTTAATGAGCATGCTACAATAATGAAATAATAAATAACAATAGTAATAATAATAAAATAATATATTCTTCTGAAATCTCAAACTTATTTTTCCAGCAAGCTGCTAGACCTCAGTTATTAGGGCATCCTGTTTAAAACCTACTTTCCTTTTTTAAAAAATCAAAACAAAACAAACAAACAAACTGATTTTTAATATATATTCATATATCCTCAAGCTCAATTGGGCAAGCCCTAAAAGTTTTCTGAGGTGAGTGATGGCCTCCCATATTGACAGTTCTAGCACTGCATTCTTTTCCTGCCTGACTCTGTTCTAGACAGTCTCTCTTTTGTTAAACCAATATATTCATACACAAGCATCCCCACAAGCATCAGGGCAGCGGGCACTACACATAAGTGATCACAAGGTAGCTCCAAATACATCTCAAATTGTATACAGAATTTTTAGTGTTGGTAAAATGTCAGTGGTATAATTAAAATGACAAAATATTGTAGCGTAGACAAGACAAATGTTTGCATCCTGGTAGTTTTAGTGCAATATTTCCAGAGTGCAAAATCCTAAATCACTGAATGGAGCACACCACCATGAATTGGCTCACTCATTCTGCTCTATGATTCTCCTTTCCCAGTGCTGAAAGCTCGCACTGACCCTGCAGATTTAGTTTTCTTCACTGCAATCACACAAACATGGTCTGAATCATCGCTCAGATGCCTGGAATCTCTGGCAAGAAGGGCTGCTGGTGATTCCCTTAGAAACCTCTCCTGGGGTGGAGACGTGACCCCAAATGATGAGATAGAGGGCAAAGACAGATATTTCTTTGAATACTGGTGCTTCCTGCAGTCTGAGTCTGATACTAGCATATCACAAATAGAGCACTGCACTGCTCTGCCGAAGATGCTGCTTTAAGCAGTAGAAAAAAACATCTGTTCAGGCAAACAGCAAGTTTAATACTTCAATATCAGTTTTGTTCCATAATCTAAGCTCAGCATTTCTGAAAAGCAATCTGTACAGGCTCCAAGGTTCTTCAGCGCCCATGGTGGGGCTGAGGCACACTTGCACTGCAAGCAGTGATCCAGGAGTTCTGCCTACCTTAAACCTTCACTGGGAAGATTTCTGGTGATAAAAGTTATACTGTGGGCCATTCCCAGAGATGCCATCATCTTGGTGAATGTATTCTGTCCAGGGACATTTGGGATATACAGACTCATCAGACTCACAAGAACAGCTGAGATCCTGTTAGGTCTCCATCCTTCATCAACAGGCAGAGCACACCTGAGGCTCCTTCACAACACTGGCCCCAACACAGGACACTGTAGCCTTACTCCCATTCACATCAAAACATTGAGCACAGGTTTGACTTCAAGTCTTCCCATTCCTAGGCAAACCTCCATTCTTCTATGACAGTCCAGAGTGACTTGACACTGTGCCATCCATGCGCCTTAGCAGTCAACCATTTTTAGCTCTGAACCATAGGTTTACATAGCTACAAAATTCAGAGCTTCACTTCAGTACTTAAACTCAGATATATGTCACTTTTATTTCTTAAGCGTTCACTTATTCAGAGGATGTCCTTAGTGATACAAATCACTCCTAACTGTCAGCTGGTTCCTGTGTATTAAGCCAAGCGTGTTTTTCAGACTCAGTCCTGACCACCAAGGGGCTCACCTTTGCACCCAGGAGGTTTCAGAGGGCATCAAGAAGTCGTAGGAAAAGCTTCACCATGCTGCCACATTGAGTTTTCTATTCTCCTGAGACAGCAACAATTCTCCCAGCAGAAGAATTTAAAAAGCAACCATCATTACTGGCTGCAAGTGTTTATGCTAGTGAGGGAACTGCTAATTACCTTTAACAGGCAGCAGCAGCTCACTCTGGGGGGTCACCTAAATTTACATTAAACGTTAGTAATTGTAGCTGTTTTTTGCTTTTGGCTACCCTGGAGGAACCAAGGTCTTCCAGCAATTATTCCTGGCCTGAGCTGACTTTTGATTTAAACTTGAGGATGTGTGGGAAATTGTCTGAAGACACGTGAGCCAAAAGAGGGCAACACTTTCAAAAGCTGGAAAAACACTGCTCCAGAGAATTTATGCCTTTAGTGTGGGATTGTAAATTCCATCACCAAAGCGAGGTTAATGTAGCATTGCTAAGGTTATTATGTCCAAATCCCTTTATGAATCTGGATTTATGTGCCAAAAATTTGTCAAAAATAATAAAACAGAACATTCCTCAGTAAAGGGAGAGAAGTGTGAGATTTCAGCTTACTCTATGCAAAAGACCCCCAAGTCCTTACAGAAAAGCAGTCTGGTCTTAATGACCAAAATCATAGAATCATGGAATCATTTAGGTTGGAAAAGACCTCTAAGATCATCAAGTCCAACCATTAAACAGATAGGGATGTTTCACCATCCAAAGAGGAAAACCATAAGTGGATCATAATTAAGTAAAAATAGTCATTCGTTACATCAGATTAATTCAGAGGTTCCCATTTATCATTTTAAACTATGATTATCAATTTATAATGGAAAATCAAATGTATCTAAGCTACCACAATGGAATATCTTTTTTCACAGAGGACACATTTTTATAATTATTTTATTATATAATAATAAACCACGACTATAGCAAAACATTTACGTAATAGAATATATGCACATGGCACTTTAAAAATGATAACTCTATAGTTAAAAATGATAACTCCATCATTTAAAAATGATAAAAACTCCATAGTTTTCCTTGATCTTCTTAATATTCTCTGTATAATATGCACGGTCAAGTTTTGAATAAAATTCCTGGAAAGGAAAGAAAGTCATGAGGAGGTCTGTTTTTGGCTAATATCTGAACTTAGAGGCATCAGGATATGTTCATCGATATTTCCTGAATAAAGTTTAGTGGGTCATAATATGATAATAGTGAGGTTTATTACTGAAACTTTGGTTTGTGCACAGGGGATCTTGGATGCCCCAAATACAACTGTGATTTTAATTGGGTTAAGGGCACAAATAAAGCTTCAAAAGGCTCAAAGTATAAAAATGGGAATTTCCTCTGCCCTTTCTGGAGGCCTTCCTCTCCCTTTAACTCCCTGCCTGCCTTTGCTTTGAAATGTAAAAGATGCAGGTACTAGTTTCAGCCACTGCTCGTTCTGAATATCACTGTCCTTTTCCCCACTCCTTGTCTGTAAAAGATTTTTCACTTTCTGGGTTTGGCCTCTACATTTCCTCTTTGGAAAGTTTCCATCCCAACAGGAGTGTTGGTGCAGAAATAACCTCTAAGCACTGGGAAGTTACATGTCATTGCACATTACTGCCTCTGAAAAGAGTTTCCAGGTTAAGGGAATGTTGACCCAAAAGGTTTCTCAGAGGCATCCTGGTTGCCCTTATATTAAATGTGGAGGTGTGGGTCATATAGCTCTAGCATAATTGGATACTGCTTTTTTTAATGCAGGTTTGTGACTCAGAGCTTGTCCTTAAACTGGGTAATGGTGATTTGTGTATGCTGTTTTATGCTCAAAACTCACTGAGCTAGTCTTTGCATCAGTTATGAAGTTAGTGTTACATGGAAGAAAGTTCATCTGTCTCTAACCTAAAAGATCATCAAATTTCCTCTACACCTCTCTCACCCTGTAGCTCAATGAAGGATACTGCAGGACAGAAACTCATCCTTCAAGAGTTCGGTGGGTGTATGCCAGCCTGCAGCCTTCAAAACTAGAACTGATCCCATCCATCTCTTGCTAATATTGGTGTTTGGCTATATAGCTCAGTGATGGATATTTCTATCGATATTAAATCACATTGAAAAAGCACATTAACAATAAGAAAAGGTTCCTGTAGATTCTACAGTCCTAAGCTCCAACAGAAAAAAAAAAAAAAAAAAAAAAAAAAAAAAAAAAAAAAAAAAAAATAGAAATAATAATNAGTGAACTATAAGTTTGAAAGTGTGCAGGACCAGATGATGCTAAGCACAACTAGATGGCTTTTCAAGTTCACTGAGCATATTTTCAAAAAAGCATAGCACAAGATACTGTATGTCATATTGTGATACCTATTTATACATGCTTCTGATGTGGTAAAAGTAATAATTTCTCTTTGATGTAGGAAATTTTTTTGATGATGTAAGTGAAGTTTGTGACAATTGTCACAAATTATATGATTACTGAAATAAATAATATGAAGCCTGCTACTTATATTTAAGGATAAACTAGAAAACAATCAAACATACTAAATGAACAGCTCTTCTCTCTCAGGGCTTTTCTAATGATGATCTAGGGGGGTAGGGCTAGGATTTATGATGTATTTGTTAGATTCTTTGTTAGATATTTTTTCCTGTACTTGGAGTCTAACTGTAGGTTCTTTGGAATTTTTTTTTCTGGAATCCTGCATGATTAGCCAGTCTTGACATAAAGCGACATTGAACTGCACTGCAGTATGCAACATGTCAGTGATAATTGCACTCCCCTTCAGTGTTCCCAAACCAGTTTCCTTTTCGAATGGTTTCCTGGAAAAAAAAAAAAAAAAGTCTTATTTGAGAGGGGATGCAAACAACAGTGGTCACTTGAGTTTCCTTCTTATCCCAAACAGTTTCGCCAGAGGCAATTTCACAAAAGAGTCAGGAGACATTGTAAATTATGAATGTGCAATCACAGAAACGAAACTCTATATTGCAGCTTGGAGAGCATTAATCTATCTATCTGAGTCAGAACTAAACAGTCCTGGAGGAGCACCAAGAACACAACCTTTAATCATGACCTAAGATTACTTTTCCCCTTCTTTTTTTTTTCCATGCTGCAAAAACTCAGTACTGCTAAAGCTTCAGCAGAGTTTTTGGAAAAGCTGCTGTTGATTTTTTGTTCCTTGTGCTTCTTGTTCTTCTGTTAAATGGAAATCAAATAGATTGGTTAATAAATAAAGCAATATTTAACCAGCCTTACCAGCCTTGGACATCTTCTGTTATTTGAAACAGTAATAGTTCTCTCTATCAAAGAGAATTTGCTATTAGTACATACCTAGGCTGGAGAAAAGATAAAAGGAAGTAATTGTTTTCCTACTCTTTTGCAACACATTAGAAAAAAAAAAAAAAGAAAGAAAAAAAAAAGCAGACAAATCATATAGTATCTGCCAGTTTCCATACGATGATGTTTTCTTCTGTTTGTGTTTTACTCTTACTTCTGGTTTTCTAGGTCTTTACACTTATGTTTGCAGGAACAGGCAGCCTTGTTAACTTTGCCCAGGGAGGTTGTGGAGTTGCCCAGGGAGGTTGTGGAGTCTCCTTCTCTGGAGATATTCAAGACCCATCTAGACGCCTACCTGTGCAACCTGCTCTAGTGAACCTGCTGCGGCAGGGGGGCTGGACCCAATGATCTGGATCTGGAGGTCCCTTCCAACCCCTACAATTCTGTGAATCTGTGAACTTACCATATTGTTTCTCTACATGAAGCAGATGATCTTGAAAGGCACCAGAATAGTATTATGTGCAGGCAGGAATGATCCATCTCTGTGAAAATTCGAACTTGAACAAAATTATTATCAAAGGAAGACAGAATCATGCAAAATGACATGATGTAGGAGGATCATGTAGGAGGACTGTAAGCCTTCAGAACTGCAGAGTTTATAACGGGAAATCCATTAGACCAACTGCTATCATTGGAGAACATGTATGTTTTTGATGCACACACTGTCAGGTCTGAAGGAAAGAAGCAATCTTTCAATTAGAAAGCAATTTTTCTGAGATTAATTAAAGGTATCAATCAGTCAGAGCTTAGGAGAGATGGAATAGTTGGTATCTGTGGAGCAGAAGGAAGTGTTGGCAAGGAGGTATAGAGAAGGTGGTTTTCCCTTATGAGAGAGACAGACAGAGAATCAGAGCTGTCTGTGCAACACAGAGGGTTACAATTTGATAGTCAGGAAAAATAACAAGCAATAAACATTTTTTAAGTCCATGACTATGGTACCCAGTTCAGTTATGAAATCTTTTTTGGAAATATATCCTTCATCCTGTTTTATGGGATCTCTTATGAAGATAAGGATTCAGATATCAGAGACAGATTAAGTGGTTTTAAGAAACATTTCCCCACTTTAATATAGACATTTCTAGCCTTTTTCAGTTGTCTGGATGGAACCATTCTGGGGTGCTGTGGTTGCTCAGTTCTGGCCACATGGTTTCCATGAGGCCATTGGATGGCTTGGACAAAATACACCCCATGAAAAAGTGCAACAGAGAAAGCACAGACCCTGGTGGTTCTCTTGTCTTGGGTATTCATTGGGGTGGTTGTGGAGGCATCTTGGAGATTTATACATTATTGCTCAGATAATGTCTAGATCAGTTTTATGTAGACATTTAATCTATGGATGTTTGTTTCTGATACCCAGTCTGATTTCACAATCCCACTCAATATTGCAATTCTCTATTAAAGAGCTCATATTATTATGACATACCCATTATTTAAAGTAGGGTACCTTGATTTTTTTATGTTATGTGTTAAAAATAATCAACTTCTGCCATGAGGTTGTGGACTGTGAATAGGATAAGTCTGTGTCACCTTTGTAAGTCTTTATACAACTAATAAATAACACTAGCACAGCAAAGGCCTATGTACTTGCAAGCATATGCTTTCCAGTTTAGTGATGCATCCTCTTGGGACCCTCTTCCTCCCTGTTATCACTGTTCTTTCCAAAGGTTAAATACTTTGCAATAGAGATCACTAGTAACGCTGTAAATGACTAGTGGTGGAACTGTTGCAATCACCTTCCCCACTCGATAATGCAGTTCTGTGCAGCTCCCCTGGGCACCTTCAGTGGGTTTGGAGCTATGTTACTAAAATTAATTTGGCTCGGGTAATTATTACTGGGCTGCTGTGTCAAAAAGCTGTAGAGAAAGCATGAAATGTGTGTGATTAAACTCATATATATAATATGGAAGGAAATATAAAAATTTGTGCACTTTCTGAAAAATGTACTTTTGTCAGCCAGCCAACACTCAAATAATGGATCAGTATAATGGAAGAATAAAGTGTAATAGAAATAAATGTGCATACAATAACTTGAAAGTGTTATTAGGCTTGTTCCTTCTCAAGTGATTAGTCAAGGGCCAGTTCATTACATGTAATTTAGTAGTAGTCATAATTATGGTTAACTATGGCAGCTAAAATATTTTCATCTCAATAGTTTGAACCAAACAAATTATATCCTCTGCTCCTACCTTATTAAGATAATATTTCTCCAGTAAATTGAGTACGCAGGTATATAATGAACACAAGGACCAAATTGTTGCAGACAACCCAGAGCATGCTGAATTATCATGGGACAGCTTGGGAAATTATCACAGCCAAAGGAAAATCTATCTCCTGAAGAACATAAAATGTGGTGTAAAGGGGATTCAGGCACCAACACCCAGGAGCACAATGCACAAAAGCCTCACATATTCTAGCAAATTGAAAAGCAAGAGGCATCTAAAATTTTGCCTCCAAAATTGCATAGGCATTTAGCACACTCATCACAAAACCCAGCAGACACAGACAGCTCTCTCTGCTGTATGCATTTTGCTCACCTTTTGTAGGCACCAATCTCATTCAAGCACCACAATACCTCGGTGATATATTCCTTTTGGGGTTCAGAATTCACTGCTTCCCTCTCCCAGAAATGTGTGCTAAAGGCAAGTCCCATCCTCTCTCTTGAAGATCTGACTGTACAGAAAAGGGACTGGAGTCTTTCTGCAGGAATATGATTCTTTTCTAATGAGTTGTTTGACAAAATGCACTCCACAGAAAGGTGGGAGATTTAGGTTTGAATTGGCTCTGTCTGATAAAGCTACAGACATTAAATAGCATTCAACAGACCTTGGAGTAGTGACAGAGGATATTGAGGTGAATTATAGAGAATACAGTGAGTTCTCTGCATCTTCTCTGTGCTCACAAGGCTTGAAACAAATACTTTGGAAAAACTCCCAATGAGATACACTGATGCTCCTGGATGTTGTCATAGGATGGATTTTAGCCAGACAGCTCCACTACCTGTCACTCTAACTTTGATATATTTTCGCATCTGCCTAAGGCACTTCCAAATATATGTGATCCTGTGGCAGTCTGGTAGATATGCCAGGCACAGAGGAAAACACTTGTCTCAGGGCCAAAAGAACTCCTTTGTGGAGCACTCTATAGCAAAGTAAGGAGGACAGATGCTTTGAGGAGGAAAGGGGAGGAGGGTTCTGCCATCAAATGTAGTAGTCAAAGAAACAGGACAGAGAACAAACATCACAGATAGGGCTAAAGGCCCATTATGTCAAAATCATCATTGATCCAAAATGATCTTCTTGATGCAATGGCTGGTCTAAAACAAGGGCCAATAATGTTCTGCACTCTGTGATCACAGTTCTATCATTTCACAAAGCATGATTAGCAAGTTCTGTCTTTATATGCAACCTACAGTTCATTCTGTCTGAAAACAATATACTGTCTTGGGATGTTAATATTACCCCACCTGACAGAGAGGTTAATAACCTCACAATGATTTAACAAGTTACCTAGGTTGTAGCCAAAGGGAGTAATCCTTACCCAAAGGGACATTTTATTTTCAACTCTGAAGGTAGGAGACACTGCTTCAGCAATTCCTGACTGAATCAAGAATGAAGAAATAATGAACAAAGAAAGGACATGAGGACTTAGTGAAGAAGTAGCTCTTCAGCTAAAATGCAAAGAAATATTTTAATAGCTTTTCAGCTGAACACCACAGAAAGAGACTTCTAAGCTATTCTAAGTGTTAGGGTGTGTACGGTACACTGTTTTCTTTTCATTTACTTTCACTCCTCCCAAGATGTTTTCAACAATGCTGTTCCTATTTGAATTTGTGAATACATTCCCCATTTTGTTTTATTGCAAGTTGCTTTGGCTTAAGGATGATTTCATGGTAATAGAGAAGTTGGGATAATGGAAAATGCCTTCACAGCTAGTCAGGAAAATTCCCTGTGGGAAATAGATAAGAGGCAAAAGTGCTTAACCTTTGGTGATTGGACACATAAACGGAAATGGCAAGGTGGGACTGATAAAATCTAAGGGTGAACCAAGATTTCAGGAATTAAATTCAGGAACTCAGTGAATCTTGTTCCAACAGAAAATAGACAAAATTAAAGAGGAATATCAGCAATGCTAAATGTAATTAGAGAATTAATTAACAATTAAAGAGATATAATCAGTTAGATGTTTGCCTACCACTGCTCTCATTCTTTTTCTTCTGAGTGACTCTCAAAAATATATTTTTTTCTGCTTACCTTTCTCTTTCCACTTGTATATTTCTGTCACTTGTTACTGTTCTTTGAGAAAGAAGCCATCTTTTCAATTCTGACTGAAAAACCTTAGGTATAGTAGAAGAATACAGAATGATCAATTCTACAGAATTTCATTAAAAAAAAAAACAGAATGAACAATTCTAAAAAATTTCAATAAAAAAAAAAAAAAAAAAAAAAAACTTGTTCCCTCTGTAGGAACACCATTAAATAGATTATTTTAACTGTAAAAAAGAAGAAATTATTTTATCCTGATTCTGTAAATGTCAAGACAAAAACTGCCTTTGCTTTCAATAAAGCTAGAATTTCACTTCATTTACTTGAGATGTAGCTAGTTCTGGATTCACCCTAAGGATGGCCTGTTCATAAAAAAGCACACCTGGGAAACCTAGAAATATGACCACAAACTTCCTGTGTTTGTGTTTTCTGTCAAAGAGACAGAAAGGCTGGACAAGGTTGCAGTGGTCCCCATACCATATCCTTTTGGAAATGCAAAGGGTGTTGGAGTGAGGGGCCAGATTTGCTGACCCATGCAGTATTGGAGTCTTTTATCTGCCATGTTTGCAGACTCCCAAACACAAGTGAACTGGCCAGGAAGTTTTATAAGGGAGGGAATAGAAGTAGGATAATTTGGCCAACATAAATGTGATCTCTCTGTAATCATTTTCTAAATTACATTTTTATGTGCATGAAAAGACATAATGGAATTACTGTTCCATTACATCAGCTGGGTAACTTTTTCAACCCAATATTATCCATTCAAGATAAAAAAAAAAAAAANAAAAAAAAAAAAAAAAGAGTTGCTCAGAAGTATAGAAAAAAATATTTTATTTAAAGAAAAAAGGAATCTTCCAAATCCCAGAGAATTAGACAAGTATAAGACAAAAGAATTTAGAACAGCAAAACCCAACATTAGCTCCTTCACCCACTCACTGTCTGCTACGCAAGTGGTCACCAATGCATTAGAAGCTGTTTGCAAAATGGTGGCTCTCCAACTTACTGAACACATTTCATTTGACATGACAGGCTGTTGTGAGCTATCAACACACCCAAAAATCAGGTTACTTTCTCCTGATGGCCAACTCTATGACAAAGATTTTACCCTTGTTTTCAATGCTGAAACAGTTTCCAGATCTATAAATAATAAGAATACATGGGACATCGTCAGAAAGTTTCCAAGTGTACCTGAAATGTCATTGTGGAAGGGATCCCAATAAGCCATCTAGTCCATTCCCCTGTATTAGCTGCATCAGTTATCTATTTGGCTTTCCCCATATGTTTATCTAAGCATACTTAAAATCCTTTCATGATGGAAACTACGCTATCTCCCTAGGCAAGTTATCTCTCTGTTTTATTATCTTTATCTTAGAAGTCTGGATTTTCATTTCCTTACATATTTGAAAATGTTAGGATGCTCCCCCACAAACTTTAGGCTAAACGATGCGCTTTTTACTTTTTCTCCTCCATTTTCCTTGTAAATTGTAATCTTTAGACCGTTAATGACTCTGGACTGCTCTAATTATTAAAGTGAAAAGCCCCAAACTGAACACAACGTTCCAGCCAAGGCCTTACCAATGCTGAGTACAGCGGAAGGATTACTTCATGTGTCTAAAGGCTGTTTATGCTGTTTGTGTATCTCAACGTGGTGTTTGGAAGGCTTTGCAATAGCGTGACATTTTTTAATTATAGTAGGTACGTGACCGTCTATAACCTCAGATCCTCTTCTGAAGAGCCACCAACCCACCAGTTGTTCCCATCTGCCTTTTGTCCAACTGATAATTTCAAAATAAATATACTGTGTGAAAAATGCCCCTCACATTTTTGATTTTTAGTTTTCTTGGATCATTGCAGCATTATGTCCTCTGCAGTTTCATTAAGATTAATCTCTATCCTGTCATGTAGGTTCTTAAAGAAAATACTGAACAGAAATAGACCCAGGACAGATTCCTGCAGGTACTATTAGATAACAGACTATAGTTTCCAACCAATTTGGCATCCATCCTATAGCTGTTTCTCCATGAACATATTTTTTACCTGGCTTTTGCAAAAGTCACGTAAGACTTGTCAAAACTTTACTAAAGTCAAGATATGGGATTGTCAGCTTCTCTTTATCATCAGGTCTGTTTGTTGAGGAAAGAAAAGCAAAATGGTGTGCTTAAAATGCTTTGCTCCTGATAGATCTGTTCTGTCTTCAATCTTTTTTTCCTACAGACTAAGTTTTTACAAATAGTTGGATCCTTTTTCCCAGTATTTTTCTAGAAATTTAACTTCAGTTGACTGGTACACAATTCCATGTCCTTCTTTCTTTTCTGTTTTAAAGCTAGGCTCCATACTTGCCTCCATGGTTTGGGCTTGTTTTTTCTTTTTTTTTTT
>VXAA01004833.1:18702-38299 GCA_013399115.1 Anseranas semipalmata
TTTTTCTCCAGATTTTCTTAACTGTTCTGATACTATTTCCAATAATCTCCAGGCCTGGAATTTTCTCTCCTCCTGCTGCTGTGCTATAAGTTCCAACATTAGTTATTATTTGTTGTTGTCCCAGCTGTCTGCTTGCAGCTGACCTTTCAGTGGTCACTGAGACCATGAGGCAATAAACGTCTGAGCTGCCTTTATACTTCCCTCTGTAAAACAGGAGATTTGCCCTTTCTTGTCTTCTGCTCCCAATGCATGAACAGAATGATTCTTTCATGTCACTTGTTAGTTACATCTGAGTTTTGTCCCTCACTCCCCTTTTATTTTTTATTTTTTGCCTGACCCAGTTTCTGGTTTTTGTACGCTTCTGTCTTGTAATTGAGGTCAACAAAGATCTCATGATTTAGCCAAGTTGGTCTCATAATAAGCTTCCAATCCTCCCTCCACTTTTGGATGGTTTCTGTTTATGTCCTTCACTGGGGGATTACTGCCAATAATAGAAAAAAAATAACTGCCTTTTAGTTGCTACTATTTAATTTTTTTTCTCCAATCCCAGTTTCTCTTTTGAATGCAACATCTCATCTGGGGCCCTTGTTATGGCAGATCCAGTTAGCTATCATTATCTTTTCATCTATCCTTTGCTATATCTATTTCTGCCAAGTTTAATTAGGGAACTTTCAGCCTGTTGATTTCCCCTTTCCCAGCTGGGAAAGAATTAGAACTCCTTGCTGGCAGGAGTTCCTCTCTCCTTTCATTTCTTGAAAAAACATTTCAGTCACCTCTTTTCTGTCATGCAGTTGTACATCTAGTTCACCTTCCCCCTTTGAAAAAATGTTTTCAAGATATGGAAATGTATGCTGCTGGTATCTGGTATTAGCTGGTATCTGGTATTAGCCTGGAACACCCTACAAACCATCAAAGGCAGGCACAAACCTCAACTACATTTTCAGATATTTACAGGGTCTAAATCTTGGACACTGTAACAGGCTTGCTAATAATTTGGTTTCTAACAATCCAGTGGCACTACCTAAGCACAATTACCCACAGCCTTTCAGGCTGCACACAAGCCCAGAAACCTTTGGATGACACATGCAGTGGAAGAACCAAACCACAGCAATTAGCTGGCTCAAATAGCCCAAAATCAGTATCACCCTTTTCCTCAGGGAGCTGCTGAACTGCTCAGGAGTAGAGTGTTGTCCCAGCGCATTAAAGGATAGAGATGGAGCCTTCTGTCTGTGGCAAGCTGACTCTTGAAATGGCTGCAGAAATGGGTGCAGGATCAAGACCTCAAGGACAGAGAAAACCATATCAAATAGGTGAGAATATAAAAGATGTATTAGCAAATTCTGTGAGTCACCAAATCACTATTTGTAAAAGAGAAGACTTACAAGGCTTATTACAAATTTTGGAGTGCATTTCTAGCTGTAGATTATAAATAGGTTTTACTAAAATTGTAAGTATAGAAATAAACATGGCAATTGGAAATTTTTCTAATTCCTAATAAAACCAGTGGAAATGACAGCATATTTCAGTTGAATTCCAAACAACAATCACAAAAAAAGATAGGACTCTTGTGTCCCTAGAAAGGGCACCAAGTAAAATATCCAACCTTGCTCTTTTCTATGCTTCCACAGTTTTAAACAGTGGACAAATTCCCATGGACTCTTCCACAAAAATATTGTTGGCATAGTCATTACACATGAGCTCTCTGGTAGCAGTTATTCATTGGTCAGTCCATTAAAATGATATATTTTAGGGGAACCTTTCAACATTTCAATAATATCTTGTTTCTGACAACTTCCTTAAGATGAAATATTATGGGCATATGCTTTTAAAACTGTTGAGGGAGCCCAAATAAATCCTATCAAAGCATCTGGCCCTCTAAATCTCTACCTATGTATAGCTAAAATTGGCTGAATCTCCACAAAGAACTACTGTTGTACAATGCCCAACAAGTGTGTTTTACAGAGCTCACAAGAAGATAATGCACACTTTTTGTATCATTAAAAATATTGTAGATATGATATCTCTGTTTTTAAGATGACATACATTTTTAGACACCTTGTATTTCTTTTAGTCTTCCTTGTGAAGAACTACCTTTTATGAATAATAAGTTTTTTTCTGGACAACTCTTGTTAAAATGTCCCTTACTTTTTTCAAGTGTTACTTACAAGGCAAGCTGTAAAACCTTAGGATTTGTGAGTTTGGTTTTCATTGTCATCTTCTTCATTCCTAAGTATCTTAACTGAGGCACAGCCTGCTCATACTTGTCCATTAATATTCTCTATATTGAACATTTAAAAAACTGTTAGAGTGTACCTTGCCTATAATCAGCACAAAAAGCAATTATACATGAAATTTGACATACTTACTCCTATTTCCATGAGTTAAGCTATCCTGCTATAATATTTTCTCCATATTAGCTTTTAATAACAGTAGTTAAAATGGTGAATTTTCTCTGTCCTTTTCCCCCAGCAGTTAATCAAAAGCCACTTCCCAGCTAAAGAGAGTACAGCATTTGCACAGTTAAACTGCAGCTGTTTCTCATATGGGTGAGCTCCAGAGATGTTATGAGGGATTCAAACCCTGGGAGGAGTCAGGCACAAAAGGAGAAGGCTGTGTCTCGAGTTATTTCCTGCCTTCCCAGTTATTAGAAAATCCTATAAAAATTATAAACTTTTCATTAAATTTTCTTTATGTTGGTTTTTACCTGGTCCCTCACACTTTTTTTCTTTCTTTTATTTTTATTTTAATTCAAGAATTTTATAAACATGCTATTTTTTGTGATTTTCAAAGGAAAAAGAAAATGACACACAAGTATGTTAACACATAATTTTGTTCACCATACAAATAATATGTATTTTATCAAATAAGAGACTTTTGAAACAATATGCTGCCACTGCCAGCTGTCTGCAACAGGACAAGTACTAGGAAAAACATTAGATGACTTCTCACTGTTTCCATTGGCTTTACTACTTCTACATGCAGTTTCTTAAGGGAATAAGGTTGATGATACTATCGCACTCCCTATCTGTCTCTCACCAATTTTGATCCCATTGCCAATTTCAAATAAATCTAATAGAAAGGGAGAGGCCTTAAAGGTAATTATGTTCCCTCAGGTTAAACAAAAGACTACATATGGAGTAAAAGAAACTGTGAAATATGTTTCAAATTTGTGATGAGCTTTACCACTACCAGATTCCACTTTTCTTGTAGTTGAACATGAGGAATAAAGCTCCAAACCTGTGCTCAGAGGAGTGAAATTTAACCAGAAGTAGAAGCATAAAGCACAGCACTTGTTTCCTGGGTTACAGGCAAAAAGGAAAAAGCATTTAGGCAGACAGAGTCATTACTCTTGTCTGTACCTCATTTGCCAGCATGGGAAGGACACATCCCCAGTGACGTGTCCAGCTTTCATCCTACATATGTGAAATATTGGTTGAACTCTAACTTAAAGCAATCAAGGAAAGGACAGAGAGATTGGCCCATTAAGACAGCATCTGTTATAATGGTTGGCTTTTTGAAGTAAAGTTTTACCTTAAAATTTAAGTGTCATCATAGCAATTAATGATGGAAAAAGCCGTTCTTCCACCTCCTTCCTCTTTCTTCCACTACAGATTTCTCTAATGAACACTTAGTATTGCTTTGCCTGTGCGCTTGTAAGAGTACCAAAGGACTGAGCTCCCAGTATTTCCCTTATGTATGCTAGTGGCCAGTAACCCCCCTCATCATCACAAATTTTGGACTCGGTTTTCAGCCTTCTTCCCTTCTTTTTCTTCATTTTGGTATGCCAAATGCCTCATTTCCTGTAACTCTGATACAGTTAATGGAATTAATATGGATGGAATAAGGGAAAATAAGTGTTGAAGTCATCATCAGCTCCATTTTTTTAAAAACCTACAGCATAGATTACACAAGGGAAGGCTTGTAGGTGGCTTGCTGCCCCTGCAGGTCACTGGTATTTAAGACATCCTGACATAGCTCTGTTGAGGTCTATATTGGTTGGACCTGTTAGAGTGGGTTCAGAGGAGGGCCGCAAAAATGATCAGACAGCTGGAACACTCATGAAGAAAGGTTGAGAGAGCTGGTTTTTTTTGTATGGAAAAGAGAAGGCTCTGGTGAGACCTTATAGCAGCCTTCCGGTACCTAAAGGGGGCCTACAAGAAAGCTGGAGAAAGACTTTTTACTAAGGCAGGTAGTGACAGGACAAAGGACATGGGCTTTAAACTAAAAGAGGGTGGATTTAGATTAGATATAAGAAGGAAATTCTTCACTGTGAGGGTGGTAAGACACTGGCAGAAGTTGCCCAAAGAAGTTGTGGAAGTCCCATCCCTGGAAGTGTTCAAGGTCGGGTTAGATGGGGCTTTGGGCAACCTAATCTAGTAAAAGGTGTCCCTGCCCATGGCAGGGGGGTTGGAACTAAATGACCTTTAAGGTCCCTTCCAATCCAAACCATTCTATGATTCTATGATTCTATGATTCTATACTCTGACAGTGCTTGCTAATGTATTGGAGACACCTGAGGTTATGCTTCTCTCTGACATCTACAACATCCTTGGCATCTATCTCACACTTAAGCCCCAATAACATCAGTAAAAGAGGAATTGTTTCACCAGTCTCAGTGTGGGGCCAAATTAGATAGGTGCATTCAAGTTACTCCTAACCCTTCTTGCCCAGTAACTACTGCACTCATCCAAAATATGGGAGTCAGGAATACAAAAACTTTTCCTTTGCCAAAAAAAAAAAATAGAAAATTGGCATGTCGTGATGTGAATGGATGTAGGAGACTGACTAAGGACTTCTTTCTGCACAGTCTCTTCCACTTAGCTTTTTCATCAGCCAAGGGACCAGGCAGCTGAGAGTAAGTATGATCATGCAACATCACATTTGGCCCATTTACCAAATGCTCCGGAGATCCAGCCTAGTCCCTGCTCTGGTGACCAGCTGGTATAATATTGCATGGCTTGTGCCTGAATAGGGCTGCTGCCTCTTTCCTGGTGACTATGAAGAAAAAAATAGGCTGAATTTGTTAGGACAGATACAATATCACAATACCTCACTTTCTGGTTCCCAAAACAAGTAGGCATCTCATACAAAGTTGGAGTAACTTTACCAGAATGATTTGAGAGTCCATAACCTCATATTTGTGGACTATTTCAGGAAGTTAGGAAAGAAAGTTTTCTGAAATGAGCAGGTTGGACAAAGGAACTGGAAAGGGGACTTTACCACATCCAGTGATTATTTAGGAAACCTGACCCTCTTCCCAGTTGTCTACATATTTACGTGAGATGGAAATAACCTCAGTAAGTCAAGAAGGAGAATTCTATCTATGAGGGGAAATCAAAATTTTGATCCCTGGAGGAAATTATTTAGGCACATTATTTGAGATGACAGTTTATGGCAGGACTTATCTACCTGCATCATATTCCCTGTATATGAGAGTCCCAAGCACCTGACCAAGAAGACAGTAAAAAGCAAACAAGGATGAATTCTTTCCATTGGCTGAACATGTTCCATATTAGCCCTTCCAAAAATATCCTTCCCAAATCGATTAGGCTTCTGTACTCTCATTTTTGGGCTCAGAAATTTCCCCATGCATACATAGAAATCAGCTTGACTATGTATCACCTGCCTTACATGTAATAGGGTACCTAAAATTACATGCTATTGAATTGCAATGCCTAAACCTTTTTGAGGGTCTACTCCTATCTCTTTAAAACTTCTGCTAGCAAGTAGTAAAAATTAGCACAAAACTGCACCTCTGGTAAGGCAGACAAGTTCTGTCTAGATTTTTCTGCCTTATGCCAGCAGGAAAAGCCTACAGGGAGAAGTTGTTAGCTATTTCAGTGGTCAGAACAAAAAGCAACAGTAACAGCAAGAAGGAAAAAAAAAATACTATGTAATTTAGATACTGCTTAAGACAGGGAGTGACAAAGTGGAAGAAAATTCGTATTCTGATGGAAGGGAAAAATAAATGATGGAAGCAAAGGGCAGTGGGAGGGTCTCTTTGGAAGGACAAAAGGTTCCAAGTTGCAAAGTCACGGGGCGCTGGAGTGCTGGAGAATTGCCATCATTCCTGCCAACAGCAGCAAGTTTCTTTGGAAGAGAAAAATAAAATGGGAGCAGTAAGAGAGAGCAAGATTGAAAATGTTCCTGGATCACTGAACTTTTGAGCCATTTTCATGGAGTTTTCTGCTGCCTCACTCTCAAAGAGAGAGGTTGCACCTCAGGAACTTCTCTACGTCTACACCAGCGCATGCAGGACAGACCCTTCAACACAGCAGATTTGCTTCCCAGCCAGCAACACAGCTGTTTGCTGGTTAACAGCTGTCTGTGCAACAATATGCTTATTATTAATAAATTCTAAATTCAGTAGGTGACTTCCACGCAGAATACAATAGCCTAAGAAAATGTTGAATAGAACCAGATCCAGGATAAACAAAAGTCTGAAGCCCCACTGAATGCACATTGACAGCAGGCTATTGACAATCATTTTCTGAGTACAGATTTTCATCTAAAGACATTCCCTGGTTTTGCCGAGACCAAGTTTCTCTAGCTTGTTTGGCAGTAAATAACACAGCACAGCTTTACTAAAAAAAAGCAAGATGCTCAATATTCACTGTTTTTTTTCCATAAATCCTGCTATCAAACCAATCTTAATTAATTTGTGACAGTTTGACAAATTCATGTTGAAAGTAAGTATCCCTTCCCTTCTTTTTTGTAGATAAGTACCATGTTTACTTATCTTCAGTCAGTATAGATAAGATGTGTACATAGTACTCAGAAAGATTTGCACTGTCAACCTGTGCTGAAAACACTCCAATTTATGTTCTGGAGGGTCTGTTTTGTGATGAGTGCTGTACACCCACCTTCATCTTGACAATGGCTCAACTGTTTGATGCAAAGGAGACTGTTGGGAAGAGCAATATCCTTTACACTTGAGATAATCTTTTTAACCTAGCCTGATGAATAAAAGCAATCACAAATTTCCCAGCAAATTAGAATTAATTAGAAAATGCAACTTTAATAGTCCAAAACATTGAGTTGAATACCTTGAAAGAACAGTTATGTTTCACTGTTGTTTTTTTTTCATCTGTTTGTTTGTTTTGATTATTCATAGAATCATAGAATCATAGAATGGTTTGGATTGGAAGGGACCTTAAAGATCATCTAATTCCAACCCCCCTGCCATGTCCAGGGACACCTTCCACTAGACCAGGTTGCTCAAAGCCCCATCCAGCCTGGCCTTGAACACTTCCAGGGATGGGACATCCACAACTTCTCTGGGAAGCCTGTTCCAGTGTCTTACTACCCTCTGAGTAAAGAATTTCTTCCTTATATCTAATCTAAATCTCCCCTCTTTTCATTTAAAACCATTACTCCTTGTCCTGTCACTACACTCCCTGACAAAGGGTCCCTCCCCAACTTTTCTGTAGGCCCCCTTTAGGTACTGGAAGGCTGCTAGAAGGTCTCCCTGGAGCCTTCTCTTCTCCAGGCTGAACAACCCCAACTCCCTCAGCCTGTCTTCATAGGAGAGGTGTGTCCAGCCCTTTGATCATGCTCATGGCCCTCCTCTGGACTTGTTCTAATGGGTCCATGTCCTTCTTATATTGGGGGCCCCAGAGCTTGGTGTCATCAGCAGACTTTTCTGAGGGTACACTCAATCCCTCCGTCCATGTCATTGACAAAGATTTTAAACATCACCAGTCGCAATACCAACCTCAGAGGAACACCATTCATCACTGATCTCTGCTTGGATATTGAGCCATTGACGGCAACTCTTTGAGTGCAACCATCCAGCCAATTTCTTACCCATCGAGTGGTCCATCTGTCCAATCCACTTCTCTCCAATTTAGAGATAAGGATATCATGGGGACAGTGTCAAATGCTTTGCACAAGTCCGGGTAGATCATGTCAGCTGCTCTTCCCCGATCCACCCATGCTGTAACCCAGTCATAGAAGGCCACCAGATTTGTCAGGCACTATCTGCCCATAGTGCAGCCATGTTGGCTGTCACCAGTCACCTCCTTATTTTCCACGTGTTCCAGGAGGACCTGCTCCATGATCTTGATGGGCACAGAGGTGAGACTGACTGGCCTGTAGTTCCCCGGGTCTTCCTTTTTTCTGTTCTTAAAAATGGGGGTTATGTTTCCTTTCTTCCAGTCAGTGGGAACTTCACCAGACTGCCACAACTTCTCAAATATGATGGACAGTGGCCTAGCAACTTCATCTGCCAGTTCCCTCAGGACCCGCAGATGCATCTTATCAGGTCCCATGGACTTGTACAACTTCAGGTTCCTTAGATGGTCTTGAACCTGATCTTATCCTACAGTGGGTGGTTCATCATTCTCCCAGTCCCTGTCTGTGCTTTGTGGGACTTGAGCTACGTGGCTAGAGCTCTTGCCAGTGAAGACTGAGGCAAAAAAAGCCATCGAGTACCTCAGCCACCTCTGTATGGTGAGTAAACAGGTCTCCCATTTCCTTCCAGAGAGAGCCCACAATTTCTCTAGTCTTCCTTTTATCACTGACATACCTAAAGAAGCTTTTCTTGTTGTCCTTGATGTCTCTGGCCAAATTTAATTCTAACAGTGTTTTGGATTTCCTAACCTGATCCTTGGCTGCTCAGACAGTTTCTCTGTATACCTCCCATGCTATCTGTCCTTGCTTCCACCCTCTGTAGGCCTCCTTTTTCTGTTTGAGTTTGGCCAGGAGCTCCTTGTTCATCCATGTAGGCCTCCTGGTGTTTTTGCCTGACTTCCTCTTTGTTGGGATGCATCGCTCTTGAGCCTGGAAGAGGTGATCATTGAATATTAACCAGCTTTCTTGGGCCCCTCTTCCCACCAGGACTTTGTCCCAAGGTACTCTACCAAGCAGATCCCTGAAGAAACCAAAGTCTGCTCTCCCAAAATCCAGGGTAATGAGCTTGCTTTGCTCCTTCCTCGCTGCCTTCAGGATCCTAAACTGCACCATTTCATGGTCACTGTTTTACTACTCATGGTCATCTGCTGGACCAGTCAACGCTACAGTACTCTTATTAGATTAAAGATAGCCAAGATGTGCCTACCCACACTGCAAAGCTCCTAAACTGTGGTGCAGAAGTGCAGTAGGATTTGTATTGGGTAAAACTCAAATTGGGTAAAAGTTCACTTCTATCAACAAAAAATTTGAACTCTCCTGATTTTCTAAGCAGTCATTCTTTTCTGGAGAAGCTGGTCTTTGCCAGATGAAAATAGGAAATGGCCTGAAAAGGTTGCTGCTATTCAGGGAACTCTGCCAAGGTCATGTTAGGCATCTCCACTCTCAGGCAAGGGCTATGCAGATCTCCTGGGATTTATTCAGCCCTTCAGATGGGCACAAACCCAAGTAAGTAACTTGAGAACTCAGCCAGGTTGTGCCCCTTGTCAGTCCTGTGCAGATATCTCTAATGAAAGAACACGTATGTCTTACATGAATTAGAAGTTCCCAGTGCAAAATAAAACCAGTGTCCCTTGCACTGGGCCAGTTGGAAGAAGAAATATGAAAGTGTCCAGTTGGCTGATTTCTAAACCACTTTGGGGCTATTCAGTCGATTTCCAATTTTAAAAGTGTTTAAATGAAACTGGATGCTTTTCTCAAGTATCTGCTCCCCATGTCCCCTTACAGCATTCTCCATATGTGAATGCAGCTGTAGATCAAAAAATAAATGTGAGTGTTTTAGAGGATGCTTCAAAGCTTAAAGGCCAATCTACATACTAGCAAATCCATCCATTTCTTCCACTAGGTGTTACTGCCTTTGGGATTCCCACCTCAGTTTTGAAAGCTGTTTTTTGTCTGGTAGGGATGAAAACCCTATGTGGTTAGCCCAACACATACAATGTAGGACATAAGGATCTGTAAATTACCTTAGGATTTTTTCTCCTCAGACAAACAGGGAACTGTTACATAGAAGATGTAACAGTTATCTATCTGCTTTAGTCTCTGAATAGAGAGCAAGAATCGAGATTTTGCCATGCATCACTGTTTTGCACTTCCTTGCAGCTGTAGCACAGAGCAGTCTGTTCTCCCTAGAGCAGTGTGAGGTGCTGCTGCATCCTCTGGGAGAAAAGGTGTTATACTGAGGAAAACACAGCCCAGATTGGGGAAGGTAGAGACACAGAGACTTCTGCTCTGACCTAATTCATGATGAGTTACTACCTGGTGTTACAAAACAAGTTTTTGGCAGGAGCTTTGTAAGGGAACAGGTGGGAGGGAGCCAAACACGATCATTGGAAACCTCTGTCCTAAAAAAAAAAAAAAAAAAGAGAGAGAGAGAGAGAGAGAGAGAAAAGGAAGAAGAAAATTAACAGGAAATAGAAAAATTCCTCTTCTTGAGGTTTTTTAATTTACTCCTTTTCAAAAAGAGAAAAAAAGAAAAGAGAAAGAGCCTAGAGCAAACTACCTACCATAGACTTGAAGTGTCAGCAAATAAGTTCCATACGGATATAATATCATATAATTGCTGAGCCAACAATTAATGACTCTTTATGAAATACTTCAAAACATTTTTTTTTTAATTAAAAGCATTTCTTTGTACAAATTATTCTGCTTTTCCCTTTCAAATCACTTGGCTTCTCTGCCACCTTTAGTGAGAGCCATAAATCCAATTTGTTTTCATCTGGCAACAAAGAGGAGCTGAAAAAAATCAAACCTTCACTCTTTGAGGAGATGGGAAGGTTGCTCCTGCATAAACATTAACACAGGGAAGTGATCCAAACACTTAAAAAACAAAACACAACAGATATTACTATTGACTCCAATGGGCCTCAGACCAGCTTCCTAATGCTGGTGAACGCCACTCACCCAGGGTTTGGTGCTTCTACCTGAACCCCGGTGAAGGCTTCATTCACATGCACTGCAGGTGTGAGCTCCCCAAAGTTTTCTTTCTCCAGTTTCTCCTGTCTTTAATATGTTCTTGCCTCCTTGGAGTGTGCAACCCTTCCTTCAGGAGCAATAGCAATTTGGCTCATGATCCAATATTCACTAGCAGCAGGTATGAAGCCTTATAACACCTAAACTCTCTCTGATTCAGGGAGAGCTGTGTGCTAGGAAACATATGATGAGGGAGCACCAGAAGGGTGTATGCTATCCCATGTCCCTACCTCAGTGAAGCACAGGATGAAAAACTTCCAGGACAAAATTTTCTCCAGCAAATAAACAGGAGACTCCAGATTGCACTTTGTCCTGTGTGATGGTTTTACACTGATGGGCAGCTAAACTCCACCACATCACTCTCTTACTCCCCCTCCCCAAAGGAAGAGGGGGAGAAAATGCAATGGAAAAGGACTCAAGGGCTGAGATAAGGATAGGGAGATCGCTCACCAGTTAACATCACGAGCAAAACAGACTCAGTGTAGGGAGATTAATATAATTTATTGCCTACTACTAACAGACTAGAACAGTGAGAAACTACAAGCAAACTGAAAACACCTTCCCCCATCCACCCTCTTTTACCTCCTCCCTTCAAGCAGCACAGGGGAACAGGGAATGGGGGCTGTGGTCAGTCCCTAACGCTGTGTCTCTGCCGCTCCTTCACGGTCACTCTCTGCCCCTGCTCCACGTGGGGTCCCTCCCACGGGATGCCGTCCTTCCCTAACTGATCCTGCGTGGGCTTCCCACAGGCTGCAGTTCTTCAAGAACTGCTCCCATATGGGTCCGTACCACGGGGTCCATCCCTCAGGACCAAACTGCTCCAACATGGCTCCCCCACGGGCTGCAGCTCCCACCAGACCTCCTGCTCCACTGTGGGTTCCTTTCCACAGGCTGCAGCTCCACCCAGGAGTTTGCTCCTGTGGGGGCTCTCCATTGGCCACAGCCTCCTTCAGGCCACATCCACCTGCTCCATGTGGGCTGCTCCATGGCTGCAGCGTGGAGATCTGCTCCGTGTGGTACCCATGGGCTGCAGGGGGACGGCCTGCTCCACCATGGGCCTCTCCACGGGCCGCAGGGGAACTTCTGCTTTGGCGCCTGGAGCCCCTCCTGCCCTCCTTCTGCACTGACCTGCGTGTCTGCAGGGCTGTTTCTCTCACATTTTCTCACTCCTCTCTCCCAGTTGCTGTTGCACAGCAGTTTTTTCCCTTTCTTAAATCTGCTCTCACAGAGGTGCAACCAACATCACTCATGGGCTCATCTCTGGCCAGCAGTGGGTCCCTTCTGGAGCCGGCTGGAGCTGGCTCTTATTTGACATAGGACAGCTCCTGGGCTCTTCTCACAGAGGCCACCTCTGCAGCTCCCTGCTACCAGAACCTTGCCACGTAAACCCAATACAACCTGCAACTGCATTCTCTCGCCCAAGAATGGCAATATATTCACAATGGGAATAGGCATGAAGAGAAACTACTCTCAGGTGGTCAGGAGAGTGTCCTAGAAGGAGTCAGGGAGTCTAAGCATGAGATAAGAGTGTGCAGCCCTGAGTCACAGGTCAGTCACTACTGTGCAGTGCTCACATTTGGACAAGGAGGAATCCACAGTTTAGGACTCTAAAAAGTCCAGTTGCAGAAGGAAGAGGGTTTCACTGAACCAGCACTTCCCAGGTGACCCAAGCAAAACAGTGCTGGGCCAGGCCACAAAGGAACTTACAGATGGCTGCTAACCCAGGTATCTTTGGCCTTAAGTCCAAAAGACCAAAATCTTTCTACTTTACAAGATTTCCTGCCCATTTCCAGGATGTACAAAAAGGCAAGGGTTATATTCCCTGCTGTAAAAATATATATATATATACTTATATATATATACAAGTGTCTTAGCTCATTCTTACATTGTTCCTTGCCTATGCCATTGAGTTGTTTGAGTGGTAAGGAGAGGGAGCATGATGAGCTGCCAGACGACTGCAGGCACCAGCAGACCTCCTGAGAACAGCCAGAACAGCTTGCCAGTGGCTCTGAGTTGTGCTTGGGCACAAATATCACTAGGAAATCAAGCAGCAGTCTCTTTTGCTGACTCCAGAGAGGTGCTGAAGATAGCAAATTGTATGACTTTTAATTTTCAGCATAACTTGTGTGTAGGGCAAGAAGAGGTATAAAGTCAAGGTGATATTGGATTGAAATACAATGCTAAGAAATGTCAGATGTTTTCATGTTGTACAGTTAACAGACCAATACAGCTTTCATTTAAATTATATTTCATTCCCTTTGGATTTGATGCCATTGTGACACAAATCCGTATTCTTCCAAATATGAAAGAATACTACTTTTGCCAGCTGTAGTAAGAGGATTTCTGTAACTATCCCATGGACAGTTGTGTCTGTGAAAGTATTGAAAAGAAAAAGATATTATATTTAAAAAAAAAAAAAAAAAAAAGTGGAAAGATGCCACATTGCATGCTTGCAAGTTTAGGGTAATTAAAGAAAGAATTTTGAATCATGCCAAGTGTTAAGTCAGACTTGTGCATTCAGGGTTTTGGGAAAGAGGAGTGGGGAGCTAAGCACGATGTATGTAAATGCAAATTCTTACGTGGACATATTCCAGTTTTAGATATTTTTGGAAGAAGAAAGAATAGAATTGAGATTAAAGAGTATCTGCAGAAGAGTCACACTGAAGCTCAACAGCTTCCTCACAGATTTTGGATCTTGAAAACGAACTTGTGTCAAGTGAAATGCTTGGCTGAGGTGTTGGTTGGACAGGATCTGAAGAATCACACACTGTGATGTATGAACAAAGAAACAGATTACAGACTCACAATGCTAATTGCCAAGGCCTCCGGTTACCATTCTCCATGTTTGGATGTATACAGTAGATTTATAATGGCCAAGGGCCTGATTCTCATTTACATCACCCAACACTATAAAGTGAAATGAAAGTGGAATAAAGGGACATGAATGCAAGCAAGAATCTAGCCAAATACCTATAACTTTTGAAGTTTTGGCTGGCACCCAGAACTAATTTGGAGACTGAATCTTCTGGTTATTATCCAGTTGCTGTAACCCAGATGTGCTCAAATGAGGGTGTGAGCCTCCAGCTGGGAGGACAGTCCCCAAAGGGGTGGTGAGCCTGGCAGAAATCCATTAATCTGTTGTTTGGCTGGTGAGCCAGAGAGGTGGGGCTCGTGACCAGGTGTGGGAAAGATCAGAAAGAGGTCTGGTCAGAAGCAGGTCTGGTGATCAGAAACTTGGACTGGTCTTCATCTCACTTACTCGAATTCAGAGGTGATTCAAAAACAACAACAACAACAACAACAACAACAACAAAGAAACAGTCTAAGATCCATGCTTCTCCTCAGGATGTTTGGTCTTCAGAAAGCTCTGGAATCAAGCTGCATCACATAAATTTTTCAAAAAAGTCTTATAGAAACCAGTGTGTAAAACTTACAGACATGTAGATGTTGCCAGCCATGTTGCTTAATTCAGTTGGCAGGTGCCACATAAGTATTACCAAGTTCTCACCTAGCAAAGCAAATGGATCGAGTGAATACAACCTATGTCAGTTCCCAGCTCTGCAACAGGTTAGATGCATTGCCTGGGAAAGGTTGCTTAGGTTCAATTCACAAACTGGTGTACTGGGTTTCTCCTCTGTATACAGGCACAGTAAATTTTTAGCCAATTTGTGAAATGCTTCCAAAGCAAATTGCTGCATACTATCCTACGTGACAGCCTTTACAATAATTGCTTTTTCATTGGCTGCTGTTTTTTTTTTTTTTTCTACCTCTCTTGATGGATATAAAAATTGAATCTTCCAGTTTCCAACAGTAGCTGCACATACACAGCTCTGCCTTCTTCTCTCAGGAAAGCAGAGTATTTTCTTCAAGGTAAAATTTCTATGAACTAAAAACGACTCCAGGCTCGTAGCTCCAATTGATAAGGGTCACATTACCCCTCTGCATGACAAGGCAAACACAGAAGATTTATATGCTCTATCTGGTTTGTACTTCAGATCTGAAGAAGGGTCCATGCATAAAAAAGCTTATCTATTTTCCTGCTCTATCCAATGCTGTGATGAAAGATACCAACTCTCTGTACAAATGTTCTTCATTTGAATCCTTAGGCCTCCATAGCAAAGCAAGACTATTATTAGTGTTCTTGAATAATCTCTGTTTTTCCTGGAAGGAGTGCTCTAAGTCTTTCAAAGAAAGCTGTGTAACTTCTGCTAGGCTATCCTGAGCACTTTACCTCAGCTTTTTCCTGTTATGCAACATTTAAGGATCACTTTCTGTTTTCTTTGTCACATTCAAAGAGACTGTGAGACGATACAGTTGTCTTTTTATAGGTGACATTACAGGACAGAGATGGACACTGTCTGGCTGTCCTGGCTTCTCTAGACCAGAGTCCCAGCCCCAGCTGGTACACCGTACACAAAGACAATAGCACCAAACATAGCCTTGTTTGCTCTCCTTTCATCCACTCCCATGAATGTCTACTTCTGTCATCATCTGCAGTGGTAATGCAAACTACAACTTGAAGTACTTCACCTTAAGAACTGTGTTTCCAATTTGTCTATTTGCTTATTTCGCAGTTTTTTTTCCCAGCTTGTCTTTCTAATGACAAACTAATCCAAGCAGTCTTTGTAGGGGAGTAGTATATGAGGTCTATGGACTAAATCCACCTCAGTCCAATAAAAAGAAGTGTCAAGACCTTGATGCAATGTTAGTGACCATAAACTCCTTTAATCCCATGTTGAAAGAGAGCATATGGTAACTCAAAAACTTAACTTTTCTTGGAATTAAAAGAAAAAATTAATACGTGCTCATGAGTGACTGTAAGTAATTAACGGGAATTCTCAACACTAGCTTTAATGACTCCCAGTATTCAGAAAGTCTAAGCCATAACCTTTGAACACCGAAGCACATACCTTACCTCTTGAAGTGGTGGGTTTCTGTGTTGCTTTTCATGGACCACATTGAATAACCAGTCTTGAAGAAAATACTGTGCTATTTTTAGGAAACTAGGCTGACACTCACTAGGACTGACATAGCGGAAGAACTTGGAAAAACTCCTCTTACAGTCCAGCAAGAGTAGGTGAGTATCTTGGGTGGGATTTTTTGATTGCTATTAGAGCATGACAACTAATGTCAAATGCTTTCCCATACCGTACAACAGTTTGGCTATAATCCTTCACATGTGCTGCAGCACTGTCAGTGTATAACCAAAGGCCATGTCATGTAAGCTCCGAAGAAAAAAAGCAATCTGTGTTCTTGCTGCATTCATACTAGCAAGAATCTACAAAGGCAAGGGAGAAAGCAATTTTATTGACCATGCAACAATTTCTTCCACAAAGCTAAATAAGCAAGCATGCATAAGATAAACATGCATGGAGAATATTTTCAAAGGCTACTTCCTAATTTACATAATATATTTCTCCTACAAATGGAAACAGATGAAATACATGATACATGGAACATATGGAACAGGACTTCCATTTTGAAAATCCTGAGGGTCTGAATGAAAGCCTTTTTTAGTCAGTGACAATCTCCTCAATAACTGCTATGTTTACTCTAACAGATTTTATTTTGGGGTTTGCTCTAGCATGGATCTCTGGTTTGACCATCTCTACCTTTCTATTAATTATGAATTGATTGTGAATATCACTGGGGTGGTGGAGAAGAGAGTGAATATTCATAGTTCATTTATCATAAGTCAAGGGAGCATTTGCAAAATTCGAACATTCATAAATAACAGAGAAATGCAAATCTTGGTTTTTAGCCATGGCACAGCTCTTGTTTACAGAAGGATATTACATACAGAAAGCTGGACTCCACTTTTGTGTTCAGAGGGGTAAAAAAAACAGAACTTCTCTGTTTTGTTTTAGGATAACATCCATATGCCCAGCAAGTGTTGAATGGGTACATATGACTGATTTAGCAACCATTGAAGAAGATCCAGAATAATAGAATTTCAGTGTTTCTGGCAACAATTTGTATATAAGTTCTCTTATAGGACACCAAAATACACTTACAAGATGGCAGAACATACATTTTGACTTGCAGTCCTCCCACTTCCATGTAGTTTTACAGATGGTTGTCTGACATTAGCTACTGCAGTTCCAGACACCCTTGTGCCTGTATAGTGTGGCTGTATATTAACTCTGCATGTAGATAATTTGACAAGGGTCGTATCTTGATCTTAACTCAGATTAAGACTGTCAGAAAGTCCCATCCTCTATAGCTACTAGAATGCCTCTCCACTCTTCACGCTGTCTAGAAAACTGGACACACCTTTGCATGCTGGACAGAAGCAAAGAAACTAATGAAATGTTGCCTAAAATAGCTTTATATTCACTCAGGTTCCTCCTAAGAAAATCTTTATCTGCTCTTTTTTGAAGTGGCCTAGTAATGAGGAAATACAGGCCCAAAACTCTGCATCATAATTAACAAAGGATCATAGAGGATGGAAATCTTCCAAGATTCATCTTCCCCAAGGGAGAATCAACTATATCTATGGTAATTATGCTGTCATCTTACCAATTGTTAAAACCTCTAGTGATGAAGATTCAACATCCTTCCCAGACAAGCCTCCACTGTTAGACTTTTCTTACCTTTAGAAAATGTTTCCTAGATGTAACCAGAATCTTGTGTACTATATTTTAAGCCCTTTATATATTTTTGTATCCTTCACGGTCATGAAAAACAGATTAGTCCCTTTCTCTTGGAAACAAGTTTTTAAGACTGCTGTTATTCCTTGTCCCTCCTGCTCCCATCTTCACTTCTTTAGCTTGATAACCTTGGTTCTGTTTGTCTTCCTTCATGGGCTATGTAGTCTGGTCCTTTCATTGCTGTTGGTGTTTCCTTCTAGCTGGCCTATATCATTCTGGAAATACACTGCCAAGACTGGGGACAACAGCTCATCAGCATGAAGTGAAATGGAAAGATCAGTTCATGGTTTTATTTCTACTTCCCTATTTCAGTTTCTTTTTTTTTGCAACAGCAGGACATACCGAGCTTGTGATGCACACATGGAATGCAGATCCTTCCCCAATTTACTACTTTGTCACTGTTTCCTGTCCTCTGCTCTCACAGTTGAACAGTCCTGCTGAAGAGAAATACTTCGCTATTGTTCCTCCAAGTTCTGTCCTATAATTTTCCTGATTAGTTTTGCAGTTTGTCAAGATAATTTTGAATTTTAACCCTGTCCTCCAGTGTGCTTGAAATTCCTCCCTGACTTCACATAATCTGCAAATTAATAAGCACCCTTAGTATTGAATTGAACAGAACCAGACTCAGGAAAAAAAAAAAAAAAAAAAAAAAACCTGCTGAATATTGAATGTGGGCTTTTTTGTGAACCATTGATAACAGCTCTGTGAATGCATTTTCCAAACTGTTGTACACATCTCATACAAGTTCCATAAAAATCATAATCTCTTATTTACCAGTGAGTGTGACACCTGAAATTTCAAAAGCCTTTATGCTTATATGACACTTATGCTATTTCCCTGTTCACGGTCTATTATCATACAACATAAAAATGTGATTGTTAAGACATGAATCATTACTGACAAAGATATGCTAGCTAATAGTCATCTCTTTGAGTATTTCAACACTCATCTCTGATATTTACCACTTCTGCTTTTTCAAGGGTCCTCAGCTTATTTGACTATTTATGAAATTTTTCCTTAAAGAAATGAACTTTGACTGATAGGTTCCCTGTTGCTTTTACTTTTTGTTTTTAAGTTCCTTTTTAAAAAATAGATGTTTTTTCCCAGCCTTCTGGTACCTTTCCCAGCTATCATAAGTTCTCAAAAGTGGCCACCAAAGGCGCAGAGACTGTTTCCAACTATTTTTTGAGTATACTGAGTGAAAGAAGCAAAATTCAGTCTGGAGGCTTGTTGTGCTAAGACTGACCATGACTCCACATGCTCATTACTAAACGAACAGGAGCCCACTGAACACTAAATCAATACAACATGTTATTTTCTTACTCCTTTCTTTTCTGAATATTATTCCCCTTATCTGTGACTCAGGGTGAAAAACAGCCAAGGTAATTACACCCCGTGATTGACTATCCTAACCACGAAATTTCAGCATACTGTCACCATACATTTTTAATCTTTTGTTAAAAGTGAAGTGTCCCCATCTCTTTGCATCAAGTTTTAAAAGAAAAGCTATGGGCTGTGGTGCACAAGTAGAGCAAGGTGTGGGCTATTCTGAGGGCTCCAAATCCAGCAAGGAGGAGGAAATGAATCCTTGTCCTTGTCCCTGGACTTTCTATACCTGCTGGGCAGCAACTGTGCTCTCCACTGGCCATACCAGGTTTTGTGGGTCACGCTCAAGATGCCCCATGCACACCCCCATACTGTCTGGTCGCAGTTCTAGATTTTCCCATTGCAATTAGATGTCTAAAACTGGTATAATCAGACTCTGAGCAGAAACGTGCTCATAACACAGCAACAAAAATGCTTTCAGCCTGGAGGTCAGCCTTTTACACGCTCCTTTTCTTTCTGACTTCTCTGGTTCCCTCTATTTGCTTTTCCTGACAGAAGCTTTTATTCATGCTTAGTCTGGCTCCCAGCTCTGCTAGGGCTTCCATTTCATTTTTCTCCACATTAGAAAATAAAAGTAATATTTACAATATTTCTCAGTCTTTATTAGCAAACCTCCCAACCCTATCTTTGACTCACACCCCTGATACAGAAGTTTTTCCTAACAGACTTGCTCCGCCCCC
>VXAA01004833.1:38304-51753 GCA_013399115.1 Anseranas semipalmata
ACAAACTTGTCCCCCCCCCCCCCCCCCCCCCAATCTTCTACTATCCCCAATGTGTTTTACTCTTTTCTTGCTCCTTATTAACATCACATCATCCCTGTGCTCGTTTTCTTTATCTGGGAACAGGGGCCAAGCCTGGCTCAGGTGCAGCTCTCGCAGGGCTTGCCCGTCCTCCTCCTCCTGCCTGATTCATTCAGGAGATGTCCCAATCCAATGTTTACGAAATCTTCGTTTTGTAGTCGCCATGGTAGCAAATCAAATGTCACTAACGCTGCATCACTGAATGAATCAGGCAGGGGAAGGATATAAAAAGGGAGAGCTACTATTTATACACAGATATCGTGGTAATCAGCAAAGATGAGAACGCACATGGAAAGTGATTGCTAAAGAGTGTGTCCATCTCCTTGGGGTCCTCCATGTCATAAAGCAGCCAGTGAGTCTGCAGGAGCAGCAGAAGTGCTCCCCTCCCACTCACCGGACTCCGCAGGCAGCATTTGTCCAGGGAATTTGTGTCTTCCAGGGAGGGAAGCCTCTCATGCTGGGAGAATGACGAGAAAGCAGCTGCCTCAAACAAGCACAAAATCACAGAATCACACAATATTCCAAGATGGAAGGGACCCACAAGGATCATCAAGTCTGACTCCTGGCTGCACACAGCACCTCCCCAAAATCAGACCCTATGTCTGAGAGCGTTGTCCAAATGCTTCTTGAACTTCGGCAGGCTTGGTGCCGGGACCACTTCCCTGGGGAGCCTGTGCCAGGTTGTGGGAGCTCAAGGGATTTGTCTTGATGAACTCACAGCCCTCTTGTTTCATGATATCTGGCTCTGGGTGATTTGTTTCAATTTTGAGTGCCCACTGGTTGTTATGGAGAGAATTTTCTCTTGTGTGATCATCTTTAATGGCTAAAACATGTAAGACTACAGAGGCTTTCAGGAAAAGGGAAGCAAAGTATCCTTTCAAAATCTGTTCTTCTCACTTAAACTGGTGTCATATGGAAGCAACTCCGCCTGACTCCACGAAATTATTATTGACATACCAGGACAAATAAGAATCAGGCCAGCTGCCAGTAAAAAGTTTTGTTTCACACCTTTTCTGAGGTTTCCCATTGTTCCTATAGATTTCACCTCTCATCTGCAACACACAACTTGTTAATCTCACAGGGCTTGTATGACATGGTGTCACCGTGGCCTGGACACGACAATCCATCCCAAGTCTCTGTGCTGGTCAGCAGAAGTACCACCAAAAGGAGAAGACTAAAGAGAAAAAGCAACTGTTTCATCATAGATAGACAGTCTCATGGTCATCTGTTGGAAATATCTTTAAGCTTGTCAAACAAGGGCAGCTATTAGTTACAAACAGCAGTTAAAATAGAAAAAGTTAATATTTTTCAAAATTCAAAAAGATTAACTATCTTTTTAATGATTCTTGCTGACACAGACACTAGAAGAACCTAATGAAAATGAAGAGTTCACTTGGCAATAGCTCAAACTAGAAAAGATTATGTGGTATCATTATTCTCAAAAAAAAAAAAAAGAAAAAGAAAAAGAAAAAAAGAAAACCAAAAAAACCAACCACATGTGAACACACACAAACCAGAAGAGTTTCCAGCTTGAAAAGAAATAAATTTTTGACTCAGACATGTGCCAGTGAGCATAGGAGTGGTCTGTCCTGAATTCAGATCTTGCATTTATTAAAACAAAATCTTCTTGGATAAATAACACAATTTTCATGTGTTTAGGCAAACAACCTTTGTCCTGAATTCCAGGCAGAAGAGCTCATTTAGATGCAGTGTAAGCTGGCATTGACTTGAATGGAATTTTCACTGTTTACAATAGCACTATAACCCCTCCCCCCAGCTATGTTAAATTATTTTAAGAAAAATTAAGTCAATTCAGATAAAAAGTCAGCATCAAAGTTAATAGAATCAAACCTGCTGTCTTTAACCTTGCCAGTGTCCCCCTTGTCCCCTGCCAGTCCCCCACCAACTGTAATATACATATTTTTTATGTGGTTCACCCCAGAGTGATACAGCAGGATGGATGCCACAGAGACAAAACTGCCAGAGAGCAATTAAGTGTTTATGTTGTGGGTCAGATGCTAACGTGCAATAGATTGTAACGAATATCTGGCTATACCTCCACTGTGAACAGAGCAGAAATAAATCATGCAGGATAACTTTGAAGGTACAGCACTTGAAAAGGCATTAGGTATGGGCCAAGCCAACTCTGGCATCTCTGCAGCGCAGGGGTGCCAGTGCAGGGGTGTGCCCACGCACCCCAGGCTATGCCAGCAATGCTCCAATATGAGGAGGGAGGCTGCAGCTGATCTAATGCAGCAGCTTTGGTACCTGGAGGTGCACGGTGTCTGCAAAGTCAGCTTCACCGCTATGTGGTGGAGCTGCAAATGTTCCTGCTGATTTGTGCTCTGCCTGAAGGCAATAACTGCATGAAAGCAGACTTAATGCTACTTTTAATCTTAATATCTGTCTTGTGTAAGGTAGTTTGATGATTCTCTCAGCAGATTTAGGGTATATCTACAGGGTACTTTGCCTCTGCACCCAGATAGATAACTTTGAGCTCTAGAGAACCAGGTCAGTTAGCCCTACCAAGAGACAGGCACATCAGCTGGGGCTCACTTCAGTTCTAGAGCTGTTAATAAAGCTGCTATAGTGTGGCACAATGCAAAAATTCTTAGCTGCACTGTTGGACCTTTGTGGGGCCTTCCCATTTCTCAGTTCTTCGGAATTTTTTCCCCATCATTGGACAAGATTACAACAGTGAGCAGGTGGGAAACCAGGCAGAGTGCTACCCAAGACCATCCAGATCTGGTTGAACACCCTGTTACAGTGAGTCCTTTTAGCCAAGTGCATCAGTCAGGTCTCTGATCCAAAAAGGGACATTAGTGGAATTTAGGTGCCCTCTCCTAATGCTGTGGCTTGTGAGCACATTTCTATGTATACATGAGGGCTTTCCTTGTTTGATGCTCAGCATAAGGAATGTTAGTTAGAGACATCCTTCCTGGGAACACTTCAGCAAAGGACATCCTATTCAACCGATGAAATGACAGAGGGCTGTAAACACTGGCAAGGGGAGAGATCTCAATCAAGGACCTTGAAAGGTCAGTTCCAGAGAAGGAAGCAAAGGAACCCTCAAGTGCTTGGGAGATAAGAGACTTCAGAGCACTCCAAAAAAGTGACAAGTGCACTCCAAAAAAAGTAAGTGGATATGGATGTTTGGATGTTCGCAGTGCTTATTTAATGCTTATCTTTTCTTGACAAGGAAATTCCTACTGATATGAGGCAACTTAGAACAACAAAATTTATCAGTGAAATTAAAATCTATATTTAAAACATTTGTATGGGGGTTTCGACTTTGTACAATAAAACATCAAATGTTTCAGCAGGAAGTGTGTCCCCCTCAGAAGCTGACAACAAAATTTAAATGTTTCTCTCAACTTCTGTGACTTGGTTGCATCTGCAGTGTTTCTTACTATCTTCTACAGCATCTCTGTCTTTCTACAAATCAGCTTGGTCCTCAAAAAGAAACATAATCTGTCTTTTAGAACTCTTAAGGAAGATAACAAAGAGGATTTTACTCAGATTTGTAAGGCTTTTTTACCTGGGTGTTGTCATCAGTGTTGATTTTCTCAACATGTTTTCTCCAGCAGATTCTGTTTTTTTTACATTTTTTTACGTTCAGTTACATCAGTTGAATCATCACCACTTGCTTTAATGCTGGCTTCCCTCTTTTCAACAGCCAGACAGCAGTTGTCCTCTGGTAACTGATATTTTCCAATATGTGTTTGTACTCCAGTAGATCTAAAGGACCGTTGTGGTTTAACCCGGCAGCCAGCTCAGCACCACCCAGCTACTCACTCCTCCAACAGTGGGCTGGGGGAGAGAATCGGAAAGGTAAAAGTGTGAGAACTCATGGGTTGAGATACGGACAGCTCACTAGGTAAAGCAAAAGCTGCGTGCACAAGCAAAGCAAACAAAGGAATTCATTCACCACTTCCCATCAGCAGGCAGGTGTTCAGCATTTCCAGGAAAGCAGGGCTCATCACGCATAGTGGTGTCTTGGGGAGACAAACACCATCACTCGCAACGTCCCCTCTTCCTTCTTCTTTCCCCCAGCTTTCATTGCTGAGCATGGCCAAGAAGGCCAACATCATCCTGGCTTGTATCAGAAACAGTGTGGCCAGCAGGACTAGGGAAGTGATTGTCCCCCTGTACTTGGCTCTGGTGAGGCCGCACCTTGAGTACTGTGTTCAGTTTTGGGCCCCTCACTACTTTCTTTCTTTTCCATCTTATTAAATACTCTGATGCTTTCAATGAGAAACCAATGAAGTTCTCAATATCAAGTTAGTGAATAAGTTATTGCACTATGGTAAGAGTGAATACCTTGGTCTACTCAATTTCTCCCTGGAATAAAAGATTTTTAGGGACTTCTATGAAAACCACCTCCATCATTTCTTTTCTAAGCTAAAAATTTCACCTTAGCTGTTCATTTCAAATCTCCCGGGTTGGGAAACAGTTTATATGCCTGCCTGTCTTTGCTGCCTTTCTGTTCAACCTCTGTGTCTTTCCCGGGGACAGAAAAGTTAGAACTGTGTTCTGAATACAAAATCATGACCTATTATGGCTTTGCAGAGTGACACAACTTCAGTTCTTTTGCCATTCATTCTTAGTTGCTTTTTGAAGTCTATTTGCTTTCACGGTTTCTTATGATTTCATAAAATGATCAACAATGTCTTTTCCACTTCTTTGCCAAGTATTATTCAATGATCCAATCTTCAAACATCAGTGGTATTTTTCTAAATGAGGGTAGCTTTACTTTGACATTTCCTCTGCTTGCAGACAGTTGCAATTGGAAAATCATTCTGCAGCTTTTTGCACTTAGCTTTAGGTTCAACAGTCCTAACCCACTTCCTAAAACATTAGAGTAATTATAAAAATGAAAAAGAATGGAAAGAACTGCCACACTGCTTGAGACAAGCGGGATTTGGCATTCAGAGAGAACAAACATCACTGAGACGTAGGAGTAGCCTAAAAGCCAGACCTAGAACTCAAATTGCTGCATAATAGCCATTGTTTAATTCTTTTACATCTGAAGCTTCGTCATTTGCTTACTTTATATAATTGTTTTTCTTTTCTCTTTCAGTTAATTATTTTTGACTGCTTTTCATTGTATTAATTGATGAATGGGTGCTATGTTATGCTGCTAAGAATGGAATTTTCTATTACTTAATTGCAGCTGTACTTCAGGAGTAAAAGCACAAACAAAAAAATAGTTAGAAATTTTACATTCAAGAGGGTAAAAGAAAAGTGATATATTCTCCTCCTATGTAACAGGTCCTAACTTTACCCATACAGTCTAATGTTCCAGTCAAATGATGTTTACACACATGGAGGATTATACTATTCTGTGAGTATTTTCATGTAAAATGTAGTTCAGTGGATATCCAGTACGAAACTACACTCAGGTAAGTACAATATGTAAAATATTGCCTTGTTAATTTGGTTATCAGCTATGGCCATAATTTCTCCTACTGTGAAGCTCAGAAAGCAACTGCTGTAACAAAACAGACCATCCCTGTTTGCCATAAGGCATCATGGATACTTTTGAAGTTTTTATATTTATACTTTTTCCTCATTCTGAATGAGCTAACTGTGGGGTATCTTCCACTAGTGACCACTGAAGTCCATCTTTGTCTCCTCGGCATTGCATCTCCAATTTAGTCCACAGAGAGACTTTCTTTCTGAGAACTGCAAGTTGAGAGTCAATTAGAGAAGCTGGTAGGATCCATTCTGCTTAGTTTCTGCAAGATCAGAGAGATTTCCCTGTCCACCTGTCTTTTCCGGATCAGTCCATGAAAACCCTGCTCCTTCCGGATAGACATCTCTAAAGGATCTAGAACAGGCTGAACATTTTGTTCCATACAGATCTGTACACAAGTGGTATCCATACAGGACGGAGGGGAATATCCAGCACACAGAGTTTGCTTCACAACGAGCATGGACTGGCAAGTACTTTCCTTGAACCCCACTTGGAGAAAGGAAGAATTTCAAAGCTCAGCTAGCAACTCAGAGGAGGTGATGTAATTTGTTTTGGTGATATTTCTCAGTTACCACCTATTTAGGCTGGCAGTTTTAAATAATTTGTGGTGAACAAATGGACTTTAATCAAATTTCTTTTTTCAAAAAAAAAGTAACAGAATCAGGTACAGCAAGTTGACAGGGAAAATATATAAGTTTAATTGTGGAAAATACTCCGGGTATAATGCTGGCTGGAAAACTTATTCACTTCATAGCAAGAGACTATCATTTGTGCAGAATTGTTCAGCACAAAGAAAAGCTGCCAGAAAAAAGCATTTTTAGTCAACTGCTTTTGTCTTTTTTTTTCTTTCCCAACTGATTTTTGGAAATGTTCATTAAAAAAAAAAAAAAAAGACACAAACACATGAGCCCAAACCATTTAGTATTTACAAAACAGGCTTAAAAAAAGAGCTCAGAACCTACAAAGAACACAAACTGGTGGGGTCAGAGCCCTAACTGTGCCTTCTTCATATTCTTCATATCTGGAACAACCACGCAGAAGACAAGGTGTTCAGTCCCCTGAAAAACTAACTGTTGAAGTTAACTCCGTTGCTGAACTGGTTGTTAAAAAGCAGGGTGGTGGTCTGCAGCTCTCTGCCCTCTCTCCAAGAAGACGCGCTGCTGTATTCAGCTCAGAAGAAGGCTCCTCTTACTCTTCCTCTCCCAGGTCCATCTTGCTCCTGGTTTACCTTTCCCCTCCAGAGAGGGGGATCCTGCCCACCCCATGTCCCAGAGCGTTGCAAGCCCCACCACCACCTTGCCCCACTGCTGCCCCTAGCCATCTCTCATTTTGCTTGGCCAATCCTCGGGGCAGATTCATGTTCTTTTGGCAGGACACATCTGAAGATAGCAGAGGAATGTTTTCTAACTGAAGAACTGACAAGTTCTCTGGGACTTTTCAAGTCTCCGAAGTGGCAAATTCACAAGAATACCTCTGAGTTCTATTATTTAAGGCACCTTCATGCAAAATTTAGATCTTCAGTCCCCACTCCCCTTCCTCAGCAGCTCCCCAGCTCTGGAATTACCTAACATTTCAGATGCTTCTCCCAGTAAAATTCCCCAGATACTCAACTGTCTATTGCTGGGCACACCCAGAATTGCTTAATTCTTGACAGTGCTGAGAAACCAGGCACTGAATTCGGCTAAATTCTGTCAGAATTTATAATCTAAGCTTTTCCCCCATGTCTAGCAAAACAGCCAGAGACACTTGGTTTTCCAAGTACAAATTGCCAGACGGTGCCTCACATAAAGCAAAGAGAGATAAGAAGGTGCTACACCCCTTCTTCTGCTTGACCCCAGCAGTCAGCTTACTCAGCTAAGTACGTGAACGTTTATCAGCAGGGCTACAGGAACAGTAATTTCCCCTCCTCTGCAAAAAAGTCCCTGTAGTATTAGCACCACCCAGTACAGCGTACTTGCTTCTGTAATACATGATGCTGTTAAGAGCTGAACAGCCACCCCATTCACGTAGAGTCTACATCTGACTCAACAGTGCAACATGAATCCTTAATCCTCTGTAACTCACCTACATCTGACTCTATGGTGCGATGTGAATCCTTAATCCTATATAACTCAAGAACCTTGCAAGAAACTGCAGAACATCACAGCATAGGAAATACTCTTGTTGGCTGACCTAAGCCTCTCCTTTTGGGACACCAGCGCAGCTCCTGGCTCTAGGGGCTACCATGTCCCAGAGCCATGAGGTTCTGAGCCACTTGTTCTTCCTCTGGCTCAATAAATATATCATGGTTTGCCATAAAATTAAATCTGCATAGCTTTAAGCTAGGACTCTAACTTCATCTGGGTAGGAAGTGCCTGGGAGCTGGGTTCTCCAAAGTCTACACCCTTTTGTGCCTAGGCCTGAGTTCCAGGGTGTTTTTGAAAATGGTGTTTAGATCTTAAGTAAAATAAAGGTACAGTTCAGAACTGGGAAACAGAGCTGAATGTCCTTAGCTGCTTTTGCAAACCTGACTGGGTAATCATATGCATTTTCACTTGACTCATATTCTTTCCAAATCTGGCTAGGGGGCATTTTTGAAAATGTTTCCCAGTCACCTTTTCACTCTGTAGACCTAAGCAGGGTGTACCAGGACAGAGGTGCTTGTGTTCACTTGGGTGTCTTTAAGTGTGTAAGGATTGCCATACCAGGCTGTCTTCAGAGAGAAACCTTCGTTTTCTGCCTCCATTATCTTACTTTATCTTACCTTACAGGCATCAGTGCAGTTTCCCTCAAAGAAAGTGTCTTCCACTCCATCATGCATATCCATGTGAAGACAAATGTGTTGAATGCCAGATTAAACACATTAAGTTTGATACATAAAGCTATGAAATGAATGGATGTATTCTACCTTTCACTTCCAGAGCTGCTGCTCAGGCTAGCAGGATGCTGGGGATCATGAGACAAATGTTTACTACAATGATATTGATGTTCTTAATTAACTTTGACTTATTGGAATCCTTCCTTTTGTTTCATTTAACTTTATCTCTCCCTGCCTTGCATTTTATCTTCTTTTGCCTGTCTCCCTCAGGATTTCCCATCAGTAGCCAGAGGGTAGATTTTTTTCTAATATGAATGAATTTTCCAGTGTTAGTTTTATTCAGCTCTGTTTTGTTGTGTGTTTGTTTATCTATTTATCTTTTAATATGTTTTTAGTTTGGTCTTATTATCCAGTACTTTGTGATATATAATTATAGGTATGATAGTTGAAATCACAGAATCATAGCAGTGTTGGTTGGAAGATACCTCTGAAGTCTGTGGTCCAACCTCCCAACCACAGCAGGACTATCACCAAGTAGCTGAGGTCAGCTGTAGCTTTGCCTAGCACAGTCTTGAAAAACCACAAGGAAGACTTCACAATCTCCCTTAGTACCCCATTCCACTTCTGCACTACCATCCCAGTGACCTTTTTTTTTTTTTCAATGTCAATTCTGAACCTCCCAAACCACAATTTTCCACCATTGCTCCTCACTACTGAGAAGAGTCACCCTTGTAATTGTCCTTTAAATAGTTGGAGGCAGCTATTAACTATTGCCCTTAACCTCCTCATTACTAGAATAAACAAGCCCAGCTCTTGCAACCTCTCTTCACAGGACATGTACTGCAGGCCCTGACCATCTTGGTCACCCTCTGCTGGACCCTCTCCAGTTGCTCCGCATCTCTCATGAACATGGCAGCTTGGGAATACACCAGTAATAGTGTAACTATTACTAGGTGCAGCATCCCAGAAGAAGCCTCACCAGTGCCCAGTAGAAGAGGACAGTAGCTTCCCTTGGTCTGCTGACCAAGATCCTTGCAGTGTATCCCAGTATGAAGTTTGTCTTCTTTGAGATGAGTGCAATGGTGGTTTGTGCTCAGCCTGGTATCCATCATCTTGATCACTGAGCCAATCACTTCCCAGACTACACCAAAGCAGGGGGTTATTCCTCTAGATGCACAGTTTTTCTTTGCTGATCCTCACAGTGATTTTATTGATGCAACCAATTGTACTGAGGTCATTGGACTAAGGGGTCATTTTAGTCACTCCCTCTAGTTAATGCCATCACAGATTTGCTGAGGGTGCCCTCACTGTCCAGGTTGCTGATGATGTTGAACAGCAAGTGCCTCAATATCGACCCCTGGCACACTCCCTGTTACTGATGCAACAAGATATGCTGTGAGACTTCACCATGGTAACTCAAGACAAGATCCAAAACCTAGTGAGGCAAATGGGAATATTTGCATTGCATCTGCCAATGACCCAGTGATAGGGGTCCCTAGATATGATTAAGCCTTCACTTGTAGCTCCAAGGTGCTTGAGCACAGGCAGAGCAGTTTCAAGCAATTACCCTCATGACTCAGCCACAGACAACAATGTATAACACATCTGGCCAAATATTTTACTTCTCTGGGCTAAGGGCCAGATATTTAGTGACTACAGGTACCTTGTGCCAAAACACATCTTTACCTATTGTGGAAAGTGATAGAATGAATATTACACTAGAACTTTGCTATTCCTGATTGAAGTGTGGAATACTGTAAGATTACATTTTGTTTGTTACCAGCTGTGTTACAATTTCTGTTACAATCACCATGTCTGTAAGAGTTTTGCTGTTCAGTTAAAGGAGAGAGCAAGATCATACCATAGATGAATAAAGTAACAGCTAATGCAACATATTCTGAAGCCTCCCTTTTATCATTTATTTTCAAGAAAAAAAATAGTTTTAATTCCTCATATGTATGGATAAATCTGAACTAGTATATTCTTCTTGAAATTATAAAATTTTACTAAAATGGGACAGGCATACCTTTCAACATTTTCCTGGAAAGAGAATCTTTTTTTATATAGTGAAAAAACTCATTCAGTGGGGACAGCCCTCTGTTATGCTAGGAACTAAGCTAGCTGTTCCACTTTAATATTCTCTACACTTAAGCTCATATGATTTGAAATTATGTTTAAGTTTAAAAGAATGAGGGTCTGTTTTTCTGCACATGAAAACAGATATATCTGTTACTTATTTGTTATTAAGAAGAGCATGTGGTAGAATGCAGCATCGGTGCGTAAAATTGTTCTAGTCTGCTTGTGTTGTGAAACCCATTTTGTGTGGCAATTGCCTGACCTCAGTAATGACAATCTTTTCTATTCCACCATAGGGGAATAGAAGTGAGGGAAATATCTAATTGTGGATTATCATAGAATAGAAAAGTTTGGGTTGGAAGGGACCTTAAAAACCACCTACTTCCAATCCCCCTGCCATGGCCAGGGACACCTTCCGCTAGACCAGGTTGCTCAAAGCCCCATCCAGCCTGGCCTTGAACACTTCCAGGGATGGGGCATCTACAGCTTCTCTGGGCAACCTGTTCCAGTGCCTCATCACCCCCCTAGTAAAGAATTTCTTCCAAATATCTAATCTAAATCTCCTCTCTTTTAGTTTAAAACCATTACTCCTTGTCCTATCACTGCACTCCCTGACAAAGAGTCCCTCCCCAGCTTTCCTGTAGACTCCCTTTAGGTACTAGAAGGACTCTATAAGGTCTCCCTGGAGCCTTCTTTCAACATGAGTCCTGTCAAGGTCACCTTGAATAACTCAGTAACTGGGCCAGTGTTTTTCTGGGGTGGGTCCATCTGGTGGCTGAAATTCATCTCTGTAAATGTCTGGCAAAAAGATCAGCAAAAGAAAGTAATATTCAATAAGGAAATCTGACTAACAAAAGAGAGCATCCAGACCACATGCCAGAAGACCAACCTGGAGGAAGAAAAAAGAGAAACGAACCCGCCAGGCCTAGGATACTCTCCAAGGAAGGACTCACAGGAAGAATGAGGTCAGAATTGGAGCAGGGAGTGGGGAGTCTAGGAAAGGGGTCTGTAACTTCTCTAGCACTTTTTCTTTTCTTTTCTTAAAAGTGAATGTGTTGAGAAACTCTACTGATATTACTGTCTGCCTCATGTATTTGTCACACAACCACTGAAAATGTTAATGGAGAAAAGGGAAAATACCCAACTTACCATTGGCTTTAGAGTTGTAGAGACCAAAAAGGGCAGAAACTTCCACATTCCAAAAACACCTTGGAAACCCAGAATAAGCAAATCTGGCCTGGCTTTTCCCAGGCCCACTTGGCTCATGAGTACATGGGATTCAGCAATGATTCACAGAGCACTGGTATTCATCCAGAGCCAAGATGCGACTTTTGCACATCGTGTTCCTGGGACGGATACACAATCTACGCTAGCCAGTTAACAAACTGAAAGCATCATCTAGCTTGCTGTTACACAGCAGCAAAGTTGGGTGAGGCTTCATGGACTCATGCCAATTTACAGCCACCGCACTCTGGCCCCACTGAGATCACTGGGGTGAAAGACTTTGTATTGTATGCTTCAAATTAGCTTAAATTCTTGATTATTTTCTTATTAGAAAGATTAACTAGTTTGAACACCTGGGCCTGAAGCCAGAAACTCTTAAAAATATAAGTAAAACAGAATATTTCAGAGTGCTGCATCAGCATGATGGGCAACCACAACCACATTAACTTATATTCACCTCCCTATACTGCCTTTTTTTAGAGTATCATGTCAAGTTAAGATCTTAACCCTCACCAACATTCCCCATAACCTGTTTTCTTGGTACTTAACTGTGGTTCAAAGAGTCATGTTCTAGACCATAAGCAATACCATCACACCAGACTTTTTGCTCTACAGTAAGTTTATCTGTGCAGGACTGGACATTTCACAGGACCTGGTCCATGGTTATGAAATAAATGCCCACAGGAATAAGCTATTCACAGTCCTCATCACTTTTACTCTATTTGCAACATGTAAATTTGTACCTATGCATTTGCTACCACAAAACCATAGTAGGGATTGAGACAAAGAAAACAGCCCTGCCATACCAGTCCACAATACTGCATACAAAATCCTTTTGCCTGAAGAGGATAAAAGAATCTAATAGATGTTAAAAATACAACCTAGCCCATCTTCATGTGTCCAAGACAAAGGAGTGGAAAAGGTGGCATAGGAATCTATCAACAAGAAGACAGGAGAGCCAGCTCCCAGGGCTGTTGCTCTACACATTATCCCATGGAAGTGTATGGAAGAGGATCCATACTCCATAAGACACAGATGAGATGAATAGCAATGCCAAGAAAAGGAGTTTACCCCTATGCTCAGTTGATGCACTGAGATGCAAGTATTCTTAAGCCCCATCCAATGGAGCCATTCATGGAGTAAAGAAGTTGAAAGTGGCTATGAGTCTCCCAGGTTAGTTGTTTCATAGATGGAGTGAGGTTGTTCAGAATATTTTTCACTGGAGTTTTCTATTTCAGTTTTTATTTTGTACTTTTTTTTTGGAACACCAGCAAAAAGGCTGCAAAATACTGCTTACACACTACACAAGGAATAATGACTCTCATTCCTGCATATTTTTTCCCATTCTTAAACCATCATCAATGTTAAGTGACGTCTACAGTGTCCAGGTGTTTCCTACAGCAACACACACCTGAGACAGATCTCTGCCCCCATAGGCTGTCATTTTTATATCTGCAATGGAGAGGAAAGCATTTTTCCTGATCTGAACATAACAATACAGTTTTGCGCAATGCTAAAATTTGTGCCCTGGAGAAGAAACAACTGAGATATAAACACCAAGCTGTCTGCCAGTTGGCTCTGTTTGCTGAAACAACAAAAGCAAGTCCTTTCCAATGTAATCTTTACCTCAGGAAGGGTAAAATCAAAAAGAGAGAAAGAAAGAGAGAAAGAGAGAAAGAGAGAAAGAGAGAAGGAAAGAAGGAAAGAAGGAAAGAAGGAAAGAAGGAAGGAAAGAAAGAAGGAAGGAAGGAAGGAAGGAAGGAAGGAAGGAAGGAAGGAAGGAAGGAAGGCAGGCAGG
>VXAA01004834.1:8603-21073 GCA_013399115.1 Anseranas semipalmata
AAAAAAAAAAAAAAAAAAGTATCGTAGCTCTAGCTTTGCCCATCATTGAAGTAGCATAAAATAAGCAGTCATATGCAAGTTGTGTTCAGATTCGCAAACTTTAATGGCCTAAAGGTATTATACGATGTAACATTTCATGAAGAGAATACATTTTTGTGGTGTCAGTCTGAATCCAAATATATATGTTACAGGTCAATTGCAGCCTTTGGTAGAGCTGTACAAAAGCCAAAATTTTTCCTTTGAAGGAAATTTATGACTGACTTTTCAGTTTTTGTTGCTGTGGAAATTGGCGTGTTTCTGCAGAGAAATTCAGTTCACTGACACCGTCTTTTCTGACAGAAAAAGGTTCAGGTGGAAAATTTTCAGCAAGCTCAAGTATTACCACTTACAGAAAGTATCTTTACGAGAAAGATAAATCTTATTTTAGCCTGAATCAATATTTTAGCTGTGTCTAGATTTCAGGGTAGGTGCTTTCTGAAATTTGACCCCTAATTGCATCCAGTCTGAGGGTACTTATTTGCCTCATTCTCTGTGCACACAGGCACATTACTTCCTTCTGATGGGCACAGACAGAGGTAGATATTATCACTTTGGCTAGGCTATTCAGCAGCATGAGGGAATGGAGAAGTGTAAGTGGTTCCCTAGTTTACTTTTAAGACCTACCAGTATTTGAATTGTCTTACTTCATTTCAACCTTTACCAAGAAAAATAAGGCAGTTTAACAGGTGGTGCACCCATTTTTTCTACTTCTGCTTCTACTTCTACTTCTACTTCTACTTCTACTTCTACTTCTACTTCTACTTCTACTTCTACTTCTACTTCTACTTCTGCTTACTAAGGAAAGAATGTGTTGTTCACCGGAACTAGAAACATCATGTGATGAAGTATGAATTATGTTTTAAATTTGAAACTATTTTATGTATTACAGAGGTCTAGAAATATTCTGTAGGTGAATATTTTCAATATCATTCACTGGTATTCTTGAAATGCTGAAGTTTCCTGTGGAAGCTGGTACGTAAAGTAGTGACACTGAGTATACAAAGACATCAGTGGCTTAGCTCAACTTCTTTGGGAAACCAGCAATAAGGTTAGGTCACAGCAGATTTAGAAAGTAAATTCTTTACAAAGATTGATTATAAAGAGAGGAATTATTAGAAGGGATTATTTGACAGTCAAAAGTTCTATCATCTTTTGCAACATTTTAAAGGCCAGGTTCTTGATTTGTAAGACTCTGTAGAAAAGACCTTTATCAAATGTTAGGCATTGAAATGGGACAATAAAAGCAATATAGAAATGCATGCTCTCAAATTAGAGATTAATGCTTTCACTTGTAGGAATCTTCGGAAAAGATCAGTAAAAGGAAACTTCATTTTCTAATTCTACAAAATTTCTCATCTAATTTATATGTGCTTCTTTTAAGTGCCTTTAAGACTGTTCTGCATATCCCAGTATTGTATCTTTCACCCTTATGAGGTTTTCTGTGCCCTAGTCTTTCCTGCAAGGGAGTAAAAAGGCACAAGCAGAGTATGCCTCTGTTGCCTGAAGTATTCCACTTAAAATATGGTCCTTATTCATCCCATGTCTCTGAGTTCTGGGTGAAAGAATCAATTATTTTACTTAGCCTCCCTTCAGTTATTAAACTATATGGTGTCTTTTATTAGTAATGACAACTTAGATGAAGTACATGTTGAAAATGTCCTGTGAGCGCTACACAGCATTAGTTTTCTGTTCTTTCATTACTGCACCCTTTATAAATGTTCTCAGGTACAAGGTATATGTATATATGGGTATGTGGGAGAGATGGAGGAGGAGAATAGGGAGATTTCCATCATCTAATTGAGCTACCAAACATCTGAGCCAAGACTTCCAAGGCAGTCAATGGAAAGAGTTCGCCTTTTTAATGGGATGATTCAGAACACCTGAGCTATACAGGCTGCTTAGAGAGCCTACAAGTCAGACATTTTAAGTTAGATGGTGTAAATAATCATTATTCCACCTCCATGTGTTAAATTTCCCATATGTCCAAATGTAGATTCATGGCTGGATAGTTGTAAGCTAAACTTCTGTCATAATCTTAATACATTTCTAACAATTAAGTATTGTTGAAATAGCAACTCAAGTAGTTATTAGTCATCTGGCAACCTCCACCCATATATATTTATCTATTTACCCTTTGTCTCGCAGAGTGCAAACAGGCAGAGTTATTGCTAAAAAGAAAATAAATGTTAATAGAATTTCTATCTAATACTTAAGTGGCATAGCCCATTGAGATATTGAACTGAACTGGTAGAGCACTATGAAAGGTACTGCTCTACTGAATCCTGTGGTCATGTTCTGCCCCTTAGTTGCACTTGTTCAATGGTTTTCCGTGTGCAGTTCTCAACAGAATTCAGTCTTGATACTTTTGGTGGTAGTTGTCCTTATCTCCTGTTTGCTACAGTTACGCACATACTTTAATGAACAATCAAAAAATCTGCTGGAAATGAAGAAACTCTATTTCTCTACTAAGGTTCTTGGGTGTGAAGGAGTACATAGACTCTCATGCGGAAGCAAAAAGAATTACCACTACATTCATCAGGGCCTTGACTTTATTTTCAAACAGAATTATTTGGGCCACTATAACACTATGGGTCAAATATATGACTTTTGTTGTCTTACAGCTTCAACCTAAGTATGTGGTTTTGTTTGTTCAGGCTTCATGTTGCTCATATTAACCAAATATACTCATGGATGTGGACAACGGCCTCAACTAACTGAACAGTAGCTAAGTATTAAGTACATGTTGCTGTAGAGAGAGAGAGAGCTGTAACACGAAATTCTGTCTGTTCAGAGCATTCAATATGTTGTCTAACAAGAAGTATTGGGCTGCTTGTTAAATTATTTACAGTGGAAAGCCATGCTAAATGAATTCAAAGACTGCCACTGTTACAGAATAATTTCATTTAGACTAATGCAATGAAGCACAATAAATAACATAATATTGCATTCAATAGATGTATGTCTACGACAGGTGTATGGAAGACTTTAGCAAAGGACAGATGATACTTTGAGTAACGTAATTATAGAGGTTCAAATACCATTCCGATGACCTTGCAAGCTTGGATAATTTGAACACATAATAACAGCAAGAGGTCACAAAATTGCTGCTAATTTTCAGTGTATATTGGTAGCCTGAATTTTCTGTTTTTCTGCTTATTTGAACATCAGAATACATGGTTTAAAGGATTATTTCTGCAATGCTGTTCCATCTCCTGATGTTAGCATGTGAGACTTTACATTAAATTTGTCCAAAAGGTACTAATGTAATTGTATTTGAATTTTGGACATGCTGCAGTTCTTCCATAAAAAACTCTTAGTGGAGTACGTGAGCTGCGATCTAAAAAATGTTGCACTTCGTTATGTTACATTGGAAGTTTTTTTCAAGCTCTTGTATAAATATATATATATATATACACAGTCTGCAATATTTAAATGATATTTTCTCCTCATTTGCTGGAATATTTTGGAAAAAAAGTCCAAATTTGAGGAATCTCCTTGATCACTTATCGCAAGATACTACTTTCAAAATAACAAAACAAAGTAAATGCTTTTACAAGCAATTTTCATGCAAAATTTGCTATTTGAAAAGTAAAGTAGCAATGTACTTTTGGAAACAATAATGTATTAAGTCAGTGCACTATGCTTATTTAAAAAAAAAAAAAATCCAGTGTAAAGTAATAATCAAATTAGGGTCAAAATTTGTTATATAACTGAGAAAGTTAAATGTTCTGTCTTTGCCTGAAATACTTGTCTGCATGAGAAAGTGGTTGTCTTGGAAGATAAATGCTTCCAAGTACATTTAATAAATTCTGATGAATTTATCATTAGTACAGATAGTAATTATTGTCATTACTTCAGCATACTTTGCTGTTATGAAGGCCTCAAATGTCAGAGTCCTGCAGAACATGTAAGATTAGTTGTATCTTATTCATTTTGCCAAGGCTGTGGATCAAAGTCTGTGTATCCTCCAGTCCACAGAGCCATGAAGACCTTGGAGCTGTGGTTAAATGATCTTAAGTTAGAGCAACCTATAATAAACCTCGCTCTCAATATTCTTTTCAGTTTAGTTTAACATAGTAATTCAGTTTTACACTGTTGTTATATACACATTATATCCAAGGGAGCATAGCTTCTGTCCTGAAAAGTTTATGAGGAAATTTCAGGTATAACAAGTGGCGGTCCTGGCACTGGTTAAAAGAAAGACAGGGGCAAGTGCAAGAACTTACATGGAAATTAAGAAAGCGATATTTCACCACGTGTTCTAGAGAAGGTACTTATGTATGGAAACATCATTACTAAGCAGTTATCAAATAAAAAAGGTAAAATATTATTTTGGCAAGTTCAATGTTTAAAGAATATTTTAATAAAAAACATTTATTTCTCATCAGGTTATTACCATAAAATACAACAAACAAGGAAAATATGTTCCAGTATTTGCAAACCAAACAAAACAAAACAAAAAAAGCAAACAAATAAAAAGAGTAAAAAATTGTTAATATGGATATGTTAGAGAAATTAAATGCCTTGGTATGTATTTAGTGATAGAAGTTGGTCTGTTTTCTCAGGTGACAAGTGATAGGATGTGAGGAAATGGTCTCAAGTTGCACACGGGGAGATTTAGATTGGACATTAAGATGAATTTCTTCATGGAGAGGGTGGTCAAGCATTGGAACAAACTGGCCAGGGAAGTGGTGGAGTCCCCATCCCTGGAGGTATTTAAGAGATGTGTGCATTTGGTACTAAGGGACATGGTTGAGTGATGGGACTCAGTAGGTCAGGTTGATGGTTAGACTTGAGGACATTGAAGGTCTTTTCCAACCTAGATGCTTCTATGATTCTATAAATACCTGCTGTTTTGGATTAACTTCACTGCAATGAGGGACAATTGTTACAGAGGGAAGTCCTTAACAAGAATGACTAGATGAACTAAAATCAATCAGGTGCAGACACTATTTCCTTTCAATTTTGACTTCTGGCTTGGGAGTTTGATCATCTTTGCTGTACCACTACCTCATCACATATGCACAAACACTTGTTAACAGTGGAGTAATCCAGTAAAACTGAACTACTTGTAGCCTACAATAGTTTTTATCTCTCTCTAAAAAAATAAAAATAAAAATAATAAAAAAAGCATGTTTAAAAATATTTACAGAACATCACATCTGTATTTCCTCAGTAGGAATTTTTTGCCAGGAGTTAGAGGTAGTCTAGTTAGATGTAGCAAACTTTCAGCATCTTTGAAGGAGAATGCTTTCTTATAGTAAGACTGCTGGCAAATTTTGTGGAAATCAGATTTTAAGTAGTTGTGAATAAAGCAGAATGTTTCATAAGAAAAAGTTTGGAACCTCGTCCACCCATTTGGCCGTATACTACACACTATTAAGCTAATTAAGAGAATAGTAAAACATATATATTTACAGATAAGTAAATAAGGATTTTCCCTAAATTGTTGTAAAATTTCATTGAAACTGTGCCAACTCATAACTTCATATTTTAAAGATTAGGAAAAGCACAGTAAGCATAAGTATATAGAATAAACAAGGATAAATCTAACTGGGTTTTTATATAACTGAGGACCTTGCAGACAAAGGTGATGTAACTTGGAACATTAGATTTATGTAAAATCCAGTGTCGTTCATTCCTGCATAATCTTAAAAAAAATCAAGGAACGTAGAGGATTAAGCCAAGCATGATTCTAAGCTGGCTATGAAATGCAATTTAAATGCTTGGATAAGGGTTTGTGCAATCTTTAAACATATCTAAAATAATATACTAATTTCTCCATTGCAGAAGTTTGAAAGTTTTAAGGAAGGGACACTGTACTGTTTGTTCGTCTTCAAGCAGAGGTTTCAAAAATGTATGCTTCAGCCAAATTATTTTTAGGTAACCTTTAAAAACTTTTTTCTTCATTGAATTCAGTATCATGACCTTGGAACTATAGTAGTAACTCATGCTGTCAGGAGGTTTCTTAAGCTACAGAATTCTAGTACCACTGAGCTCATGATCCAGTCATACTGTGGAACTGCTCTGAGCATAACTAGTCTTAGGACAAAAAAATGTGACTTGTGATTTTTGCAGGTAGAGTAGAATCTTGTATTTAGCCATGTGCTTCCTCGGCTAGTGTTCTTTTAACCTCACTTTAATCCCGTCCATTTTTAATGAACTAAGAAACTACAAGGAACAAATAAGAATAGACCAACCTAACCATAAGTTTTATTTTCCCATAAAGTTTAATTTATACAGCCCAAAAATACATGGTTATGATGGTTGAGTTAGTGTTTATTTGAATAAATATATTTCTGTTTGAAAGGATAAAGCATTTTAGTTCCCCATCGTATGGAATGTGCCCCTAGATTTATCTTTATTTCTTTGTTATGTATTTTGAGTTGTATCTGATAGGAATTTAATAACCACCTTAGTGGATTTTCCTACTGAATGTAATACTAGTGCAATTCAAACATCCTTTGATATTTTATCAGCTGCCTCAGAGAAAGATCTTTCACAGAACTGGAATGTCAGTTCTAATGTGTGTTTTTAAAATAAGCTTTTTGAGCTTTACATCTTTTGGCTAGACAAATTGTAAGTTTCCCGAGCATACAGATTGCTACAGCAAAATGCATTAATCACAGCTGTTTGAATATTCTAATCATCAATCCATGCTTAATATACAAATTTGCAGAAAGACAATTAGATAACTAATTTCAAATCCTGTGCAAAAGGATGAACTATAATAAGCTTTAAGTAAATATTAAGTGGAAAAGATTAACATTTCATGAAGCTGAAGCAATTAAAACTCCATGTAAGATTGTTGAATTTATACTAGTAGTCTAATCACTTACCCAAAAGTATGTCAACAGAAGAACAAGGATAAGTGTTGGATTGTTTTCTGCTGCCTTGGTTTATCTTATGTCCTGAAGTGGAAGTGTTTCCTTTGTTGTACATGGGCTGGAAATTCCTTAATGCAGGAATTATGTTGGTTGCAGGGCACTCGCATTGTAGTATATCATTGAATCACAACACAATACAGTGTTTTAAGCTTCTAAAAACATAGCTTATAGGTGTACAAATAGTAGAAAAAGAACAATATGATATTTAATCCCAATGTTTCAGAATGGTTTTAAGTGCATTTACTAAGTTTACTTTGCGGTGTTCAGGGACAATAATGATACTAATATTATGCTATTTTTGTAACTGTAACCAAGAATTCCCTTCTATTTATCAGTTTGTTTCATGACCTAAATTTTAATTTGCTCATGGGCTGGGGGTTATATTACATAATCTATATAAAGGTGTTCTGTAAATGCAAAATCAACTGCTCAAAATAACTGACAAATGTGAAAATGCTACTTTTCAGAGGGTGGGAAACAAAGAATTAAACAAAAACAAAAACAAAAACAAAAACAAACAAACAAACAAAAACAAAAACAAAACATTTTTTTTATACGTAAAAAATATTGGACAACCAGAGAAGTAACCGTTTCTGAATAACCGTAATGCATGCATCAAGTTGTCATGAACTGTAACTCAACCACAGGTTATGACAGAAGATGAGAGAAGTTCAGATCTTTGCACAGGATTGTTTATAATGAATTTTGGAGATTACATAAATGAAAAGTTTCTGGATTCAGCTGTCACAGTACTGTCAGAATGGCTACCTGCTGGTTAAGGAAGAGTGAAATGTGAAATCTCATCAGAAGAGCCTTTGTTCACTGGAAATAATGAAAAGCATGCATATGACTTCAACATGACCCTCCAGCTGACAAATGTGACCGGTGCTTTATTCATGCATTTATATGGGAAAGTGTTGTGAAAGGGCAGTGACCTCCGTATCGTGGTTTTCAGGGACCTTCTCTCAGAGAACTTTGTCAATGGAAAAGCTACAGGGAGACTGAAGGAGCACCAAATAAAAAGCTGAGATACTAAAAAGATACATATCTGTGAATATAACATTTTTCTCCAGTGATGACATTTCTGTTCTCATTGCCTCCCAAGAAAATAAAGAACCAAAAGGGTCAAATTCTGCCCTCCTGTGTTCATATGGCTCCTCTTGACCTCGGTACAAGCCATGTTATCATAGAGAATCATAGAATCACAGAATGGTTTGGGTTGGAAGGCACCTTAAGGATCATCTAGTCCCAACACCCCTGCCATGGGCAGGGACACCTTCCACCAGACCAGGTTGCTCAAAGCCCCATCCAACCTGGCCTTGAACACTTCCAGGGATGGGACATCCACTGGGGCTAGTAACTCAGTGAAAAATTTCTCATCTCACACAGGGTAAAATGGAAAGCCCTCTGAAGTGGGCATCAGACACAGGTAAACTACACATGTGTACATGTGTGTAAGAGGTAGTTCAGCTCATGATAGTCTGCTCAGTTTTCCTGTAATACCATGGTGCCTGCAATGTCACCCAGACCACATGCTTACACATAAACTGTAGGTGAGATAGGCGACACTTTCACACTGTGAAACCATGAGCAAACAAAACCAGAGAAAGAATTTCCACCCTCTCCCACTTGTAAGGTGCTTGCCACTTCTTCTCATCTCCAACACAGCGAGCTGACCTCTCTGTTGGTGCGCAGGTGCTGGCTCACCTCACTAGTCAGGTCCAGAGTGCAGACTCACCAGCAGTTGCTTCTGCACATCTAAAGAGGAGTAAAAGGTGAGGAGAAAGAGAGAGCAGAGGCAAGAAACAGGCTTTGCCTGTGCTGGAGAAATCAAGGCACACCCATAGACATTTTCTGTGACTGTATCGCTAGTACTCCACTGCAGATTAGTCTATGGAAGCAGCCTGAATAAATAGTGTGTGCTTGATTTAAGTGTTGCTTTTATTATTTTAAAGTAACATTCTATTTACTTCTGGTTCTGAAGATATTTAAATCATATTTGTGTCGGCCAATATTACGTGTGCTGGAAGGCAGAAAAATGCTTTGGCAGTTAAGCAGAGAGGAGGTGTTTTAAAAAAGACTAAATCATTCTGCCATTAGTTTCACTAACTAGGAACTTTTGTTTTGTTGAAGTTTTGCAGAAGTGCAAAACTGAACCCTTATCAGGTAAAACTGCTCCCATAACCTCAGAAAGAAGATTCTCTTCTCTCCAGATTAGCCATCATGTTCAATTCAATACATGCTTCACTTCTGGTCAAACTGAGTAGAAGCTGGGGGAAAAAAAAAAAAAAAAGAGGACTGCTTTTTTTTCATCTAATAATGCAATATTTTAATCTGAGATGCAAGCAGATCAGAATTAGTTGCCCTAAAATCTTGGCTACGATGATCTGATATCATTTTTTCAATTAACTAAATACAAATAATATTTCATTTCTTCAATAAAACGCTTATTTTCAGATTTAGAATATGTTTTGATACAGCTTTTTTGTTCTATGCACAACATATTTGAGGTGTTTTTATTGAAATAATTGTAAAAGCCAGTTTTGTTTACTTAAAAGTGAACTGAATTTCCCTTTAAATAGAGCTTCATACAAATCACAAGTAAAATACGAAGTGTGCCCTGTAAACTGTTTACACAAGCTTTATATTTAGTATACAGTATCATATCACAAAGCAAAAGTGAGTCCCTGACAACATATCTGGACCCTTGAAATCAGCAACTCAGAGTCAGATTTGATCTGGCTTCTGTAAACAGTGAGAAGAGAACAGTGTAAGGAAGGATCTTTTCTTCTTTGTTCCATGTCTGCTGAACAAAAAATCCATCCACACCTGGACATCAAACATCCTGAAGAATGACTGTTGGCTGGTCTCAGCCTGTCTGAAGTGCCCCGCCTTCAGTCAGACTCCATCACCCACCTAGGTACACTACTGCAGTGGATTTGATAAAAGCTGCAGTGCACCCAGCTGTATGGCAGCAGGGACACCTCTTGTTGTGAATGCAAGTAAGACAAAGAAACAATCATAATGAGATTTATTTGATGACTTTTGGCTTTACTAATCTCTGGAAATTCCAGAAAAGTCTTCATTTTTGAACCATGGTCTCTTGGAGCCAAAGGACAGTAAGGCATTTCATTCACAGAACATTAGGGCACTTTACAAATTACATTTCCATAGAAGCAATGCTCATGGTTATCCTAAACTTAAACACTGCAATCAAACATAAAACACGCAAAGCTGAAAGATTGAATGCTCAGGTTTCCTTTTTTTAAGTCCTTAGCTTTAATATTTATTTGAAAAGCAATGTTCATTCTCTCAAATATTGATCTGAAAGCGATGTTAGCACTAAATCATGAGTGGTGTGTGAGCTCTTATGCCTTGATGTTTTCAGCATGTGGAAAAGCATCATGTCTTAACTTCAAGGATGCTTCTCATGTCTCTAGAAGGGTTAGGTTCTTTCACAATTCAGTCTCCCTGGTGTATTGTAAAGATGAGGCTAACAACATGATAGTGTTTATACTTCAAATGTTGCTGTGTTGCTCCCTGCAGAGTCCAGGTTTAGAAGTCAGTTGGCGATAGTGGAGGGGCTGGGTATGGTCCCCAACATTACCCCATTCCTTCTGGGGGCAGAAGGGAATTAAAAATGATTTTTTTTAACCTTCATTTTGAAGGAAGGAAAACCAGGCCTTAGGACTGGAGAGGAGCCATGCCATACCTCAGTAGTTCTGCACATCCAAAGGATGGGTGACACCTGTCCACTTCACACCTACCCAACACTCAGATACTGCCTTCTTTGTCAGCATCTCCTCCAAGACTCAGACCACGTGTAGGCCTCAGAAATGGAGTGTTCCTCTCTCTGATGTGTGAGGAGGTAACATCTGAAGAATAATAAGAACAGCACTGTGGAGGCTTCACAGCATATCGGAGTGTGAAGTGCCAATTCATTTTCTGTTATTGTTGCTGTCTTAAACTTATGCCTTTCAGCAAAGAAAAAATGACAAGAACAATCCATCAGTTTGTTCCCCTCCCCCTTAACGAGTTTGTTTTTTTGTTTCTGTTCAAAGTTGTTTTTTTTTGTTGTTGTTTTGTTTTGTTTTTCAAGTACTTATTTCTTAAACTTGTAAAACAGATAAAGAAGCTGCCCATTTCCAGTAAATGACTCGCCGCAGCACTGAGCAGGGAACTGGCATCTCTCAAGAGCCTCCATGGGAAGGCCACTTTCCTTCTAGACAAGAAACAAAATGAGAGGTGGAAACTTACCACAGTTTTGAGTTACTGTAGAAAATGGAGTTGGAGGGAGCCTGGGAGTTCCAAAGCAAAGACCAGCCAGCTGTATGGTGTCCCCATGAATACACCCCATACCTGTTCTTCAGAGCTTCCAGCTGTGGAGGCTGGAACCAGCCTGCCCAGGCAGTCTGTACTTGTGTTTCACTGTCCTTACCACTAGGTTTTGTTTGGGCTTTTTTTTTTTTTAGTATCTGAATGAATTAATCTAGTGCAATTTAAAGCCATTGCTCTTTGTTCTTCTCATACAGGAGATGTCTTTTAATGAAGTTGAAAGAATTAGCTAGCTTTCTCATGCCCTCCATAATCTTCTCTAGCTAAACAGACTTTTTTAGTTCATGTACTTAGATCAATTATAAATAGTTATTTTCCTCTCTCTAATTACTTTTCACATTTTTTTAAGTTGAAGTAAAAAGTTGGTTTTCCAACCACCTCAGAGTGGAACAGAAAACTTACATCACAAGGTCAACATCTGTGTTTCTTCCTATTGAACTATATATCCTGCTATCCTCAAGCCATTTCCCCAGTTTGCCCACTTTGTTTTGAATTTTGTCACCAGAAAGTTTAATTTAGGTTTATTTCATTTCTACTAGTAAAAATCCTGAGAAACACTGGATCCAGGACAGACTCCTGTGGAACCCTACCTTCTGTTTTGGCAGCAAAGCACTGATAAGTGCAATTGAAAGATACAGTGTATGCTACCCTTGTATTCATTTTTCTTTTGGAGAATCATCAAGTTAGCACAATGTTAGGCTAAAACTATTTCAGTCCCTGAGCTTTTCACAAGCAGGTATCATCATATTGCAGTGTCTGCTATTGTACCAGCTGTCCTGGTTTTAGCTGAGATAGAGTTAATTTTCTTCCTAGTAGCTGGTATGGTGCTGTGTTTTGGATTTAAGAGGAAAATAATGCTGATAATATACTGATGTTTTAGTTGTTGTTGAATGGTGCTTACACTGTCAAGGACTTTTCAGCTTCTTGTGCTGCCCTGCCAGCAGGAGGCTGGCGGTGCACCAGGAGCTGGAAGGGGACAGAACCAGAACAGCTGACCCAAACTGGCCAAAGGGATGTTCCATAACATACGGCATTGTGCTGAACAATAAAACTGGGGGAATTGGCCAGGGCGTGCTACTGCTTCTCAGGGACTGTCTGGGCATCAGTTGGCTGGTGGTGAGCAGTTGTGTTGTGCATCACCTGCTTTTCTTTCTTTTTCTTTCTTTCTTTCTTTCTTTCTTTCTTTCTTTCTTTCTTTCTTTCTTTCTT